>OX439009.1:12120200-12670200 GCA_949316495.1 Amphiduros pacificus | reverse complement strand
CTGTCGGTTATGGTGGGGGTGGGGGTGAGGGTGGTGGTGGGGGTGGGTACAGGAGAAGGGGCTGTCAGTGTTATGGAAATGGCAGATGGTGAAGCAGTCTGCTGTTGCTGCTTTAATTTCTGATCTTGAATTTTTTGCTTCAAAGCCAAGTATGCTAAAAATTGCTGTTTTTTTTTTTTTTTTTTTTTTTTTTTTTAAATCGGAAGTTGAATGCATACATGGGTTGGTGTGTTTGATTGCAGTGGGGAAATTACACATAAAATGTGTTTACAGTATGTTTACATCCCAATAGATTAGCAAAATGTTGAAATGTACAGATGTTCAAGTGATTTTAATGCCATTTTTACACATTTGATTATTCAGATTTCAAAAAAGGTTACCATTTTTATATTTTGTTGAATATGGAAAAAAGAAGAGAAATAAAAACATGCAATTTAGTCAAAATCGTGCATAATTAATACAAACTTTAAGAATATCTTACCTTAATTTTTTTTTACAAATAATTAATTTATACCTTAAACATATTTATTCATTCACATCTCCTGTGGGTAATACCTTAAACTAGTTCTGACACAATGCCCAAAATTATAATCTGTTTGGAAAGAAATGAGCTCAACATATTTCCCCATGGCAATTGCATAATTGTATAATAATAATAATAATAATAATATAAGTAATTATTTTGGTATATTGGAAAGTTCAATATATATATAATTTTTAAATAACATTAACTCCAAAACAATTGAGTTTGTGATGTAGTTCTAGATCTGGTTTTAGTTATATATCAATTAGTTTTGTGCTTATCAAACACAATCAATTAAAGTACAATTTCATGTGGCTTTCTAAAACAAAGATCTTTTCAAATTGGAGTGGATTTTAGTTTGCTGAATCTGAATATCTTCAACATCAAAGATTTTAGGGCATAAAATGCACAAATTCATAAACATATATAAAATATTAAACTGATGAAATTTATTTGGTAGCCATGCCTGGTAAAGTTGAGCATTCTTCATTTTTTTCCAAATCAGAACCCAAAAATATCACATAAAAATATGCCACATACTGCACACAAAACCAGATTAACCATGCACCTCAAAGCTCATCTCTCAACTCCAAACTTAATATATATTTATTGGTAATGGCAAACTTAAACATGAAGACACACACTGAAAACAATTTTGGTGATAAAGGAATTGCACAGATATGACCTACCTTTCCTTTGGCAGCTTTTGATTTCTTGTCTTTTGTGATTTGTACTTTTGCTTTTGGTAATTTACCAAACTCTTTAGCAGCCTGTGATGAAAACATTATTCCCGACATCAGCTGGCCCTGTATTCAATCAAACCAAACAAATTCAACCTTTGCAAAAATCAGTTCTACTCCAAGAAAGAAGATCTAGTCATTCAATGATCATTCAACTCCAAAATTATGAAAGATTTTTCATTTGGATGATAATCTTTTCCATTTTAGTATGATATAATGTTCACAATTTGAATCAATGAAATACATAAAAACGCTATATAAATATATTTTGGTTTAGATATAATAAAAATAGGAATACTCACCAAGTCCTCCTTAGTTTTGGGTTCTTCAGCTCCAGGAGCCATGCCAACTGATACTTTGGTTGTTTCCTTCTGACAGGTGAAATACATATTCATCTGTGAACGACTCGCACATCGGAAGGTCAGGTATGGGTTCAGCTACAAAAAAGTTTCAATTACTCTCTGTTTCTTTAAATTATGATTTGATCTTTATAATATGGCAATTTGATTGTTTTCGTCATAACATAAGGGAGTCTAAAATGTGTATGGAAAGCTACTGTTTGTGAAAAAATATTGAACCTGCAGACAAAAATACTAGGTCTATAAATTAAATACTAGAATACTAGAAAGAAAAACTAAAAGAAAAAGAAAATTCTAAGTAAAGCTGTAACCCTGACACTATATAATAACAGAAAAATTTTGAATGAGTCAACAGAATAAAGTAGTAAACCACAGTATTTGTATTTCTATAAATAATAAAGAAAAAGCCACACCTCTTTCTTTCCCAAAATATATTGATGAGATATATTTTCTACTGGCCTAATTATTTGTAACAAGTGTCTAAAATATGGTTGTACAAGATGTTTGTCATTAGCCTGTTTTAACCAGTCAAACAGCAATAGAAAAAGACTTTAAAAGTTGCTGACCCTGGCTAAAAATTACTTGCTCTGGGCAACTAGGCAAACTAAAATTTTGAATACCTGGAATATAATGGAAGCCCCAAGTTTGCTATTATGCGGCGGCCATGACCATCTCTTGATGATAGCACCTTGTTCATCAGACAAAGTCCCTCCACTCTCGTTGCTAAGGAACATGACATTGCCGTTGCTATGGAAACAACATCCTCGTCCAGTTGGAGTAAAGCAGGCGAGCATCATAGGAAGAGGTGAGTCATCATAAACAATGGTGTAAAAGCCCTGCTTCTTGGGTCCACTACAGCTGGACAAAATGGCCGTCTGCCCTGACGGGTAACTGAATTTTGGGTCAAGGTACAAATAGCCTATTCAATTGAGCCAGTAAAACAAATTGCGATTGAAATTGAAGTCTTAACCTATAGATCTTTTGGTTTAAAGAACAAAGCTTTTAGAGCATAATCAGCAAGGCTAAAAACAAAATCAAAACACTACCTCCCTACCTATTTTATAGAGAAAATGAGAAGAAACAAGACTTTATTTTCCTGTCTTATAGGGCATCACACCGGTACGCGATATTATCGATATACCGGTATACAGACATCGATACGATAACCGGTATTGTCATATTGGTGCTTCGATATATTAGTTGTATCGAATTGGGCCCTCATATCATCATAATAACACAGATTTTTGACTCGATATTTTACGCATCGTAAGTTTTTTAATCTTTCAAATGTAAATACGACGACTGAGGGATCCATCATTGCGCAATATATCAATATTTCAATGGTAATGAATATGTTGTGACAGCACTCCAATCGTTTTCGCGCCAAAAATAAGAGCTTCTCCCCGTCACTTCCGGTTTGCAGCCACTAATTGTTATTGTGATTTGCAGGGTTTGCAGGTCTGGATCAGGATGGTGAGAAAAATGTTAGTCATAGTTTAGTGGGGGATGTCGGTTACTTAGGATGTAGTCTCGGTGGGATTAGAAAAGTTGGTAAGGAGGCAGCTGGTAGATATGAAGGTGCTGAAGATCACTAGGTACTCACATGGAGGACATTTTTAGCCTCTAGTTGTGATTGGTAGGGCTTACGAGGATATTGGACGCCTCAGGCTGTATAGGGATATTGGACGCCCTTTAGCGCGCTGGGGATTGTAGGCCCCAAGGGAAGGAGTGAGTGTTGAGGTGAAAGTTGTCAGTGCAGAAGGTGATAATTAGATAGGGTAGCTTTTCATCAGTGTAGGGGCCTGCACCGGGCGGTCAGCACGAGTGCTACTCACAGATTGGAGATAGTGCGTATTGGATCTCCCCTCTAGCTGGGTAGCCACGCTGCGTAAGCTCTGAGTGCCCACGAGACAAAAGTGGAGCGGCCAACATATCAAATCAAATCAAATCAAATCAAATGACGAACTCGTGTTGCGTATGTATATTTAAACATTGTTAAATTCATATTTTCTCCGATTTGAGCAATATATACACTTATTAATAGGAGGCGGACTACTGTTGACACGTCGTAGAATATTTCTGTGCATATTTTAAGCCGAAGATATTAAATATATCGCCGTTTGGGGAGCTTGTACCCGGACCAATAAAGACAGTCAATTATTCTTGATATGTATCGATATGTATCGAATATTGATAAATCATCGATATATATCGTATCGTATCGATGAAATCCAACGATATGATGCCCTACTGTCTTAACGCTCAGCCAATGCAAGACAACCATGAGTCAGGTCATCACAAAGTCAGGTCATCACAAAAACTTGCAGTTCATTGATTCAGTGCGATATCAATTACTCAATTATTGAACTGTGAATCCATATGGGAGAAGGACCTCCTTTATTGACAAGATCCAGGGTCAAACTTGTCTCAAAAACCTCTTTTGACAAAATACTTCCTTTTTGAGATTTGTGGTTCACTGGTGCTACCAGCACAGCCTTTCAACTTTTACCTTTAAGCCAGTAGCAAATACAACAGACCCCAGAAATTGCTGAATTAGAATGTTGTTTAACATTTAACCCCTAACTGACAGGAAGGACGGCAACGTCCACCACCGGTAACGGATGGGAGGGACGTTGACGTCCCCATTGTTCTAACTTGATGACGTCATTTGTAACATTCTGAAGGACTGCATCTTGTTACAATGTAATCAAGATAATGACGTCAGACTGCCTTAATCATGAACCTTTGACCCCAGCACTTTATTAAGCATATTGAATAACCATGGTTATAAATTTTATTAATTTAGTATGTAGATACACTAGTCCAGAAAAAATTGGTTAGTCCTGCCAGTCAACAAAATTAAGATAGCCTAGTCCCTTAGGGGTTAAACCTCTGCCATTAAAGGATACAAGACTGTGGTTGAGCCGTCTGACAGTGTCGTTGTGAAGAGCTGTATGCGGTCCTCGGTGTCTGGCATTAATGGAATATAAGGCCTTTGGTTTTTCGAGATTGCCGGAGCGGAGCGGGAGCCACCACGACGGCTACTATACTTGGCTAGAGTCTCTTTTCTGCTGTCGCCATAGTAATACACATATATTGGTCTGTCTAAACCTTCCTCTTTATCCTTTTCTTCCTGTTCTTTCCTGTAAATGAGAGAACAAATAGAACTCAGGCCTTGACATTAAGGATTTGGTTACTTGCAAAGAAAAGGCAGACCGCCATCAAATCCACTGGCCATTTTGTTGTAAACATTTTCATCTACATCTACGTCTTACTAGACAAAGAAATTAAAAATGCACTTATTTCAAGAGGATCATAAACAGACCTAGCCTGATATAGTGCTATATAAATATTTCATCATCCTTTTTATTAATCAAAAATAATTTGAGTGCCCACCTTTCCTTGATGGACATCTGGAGTCTCTGGGTGGCCCACTCCAGTAGCGTCTCCCTCTCCCGGTCCTCGCTGGCAGCGGGGTGGATGATCCAGCCTGAGAACGGAGAAAACAATTTGAAACAATCCTTCACACAAAATATCAGCTCCAGGGCTGGGCATTATCAAGATGAGAATTAAAATCATGTATTTAGCCTCAAACATAAATGTTGACACCTGTGCTTCGTCTGTCCCAAATACATGTTTTTTTTTCTTTCCCTAATTCAAGTTTAACAAGACTTTCTGATCTTTATGTTTTCTGATAAGTTCTGTGTGATGTGATTTGTAAATTCTAGGTGAAATGAGGTCACCAGTAAATGCTAGGTCAAATCAGGTCACCAGTAAATTCTAGGTAACAAATAAATTCCAGGTGGTGGATCGATGAAGAAAAGAGATGGACCACAAATTATTGAAAATGTTTACTTCTTGAGATTCCAATTTATACACAACCAAGAAAAGGACAGGGAAGAGAATAGTGGAACGCAAACAATGGTAGCTTTTTCTTGGTGCAAAGTTGGAGATGCAGTGTAAAAAAGATGAACATAATGAGGCTTATATGTTTTTCCCAACAATTCCATTCCGTAAAACAAGGCAAGAATTGGCTCCTTCAAAATGTTGCTGGAAAGGACAGATTTTATGAGCACAAATTTTTTAAAAGTTAAACTAAAGTTAGTGCACTCAAAGCACCAGAGGAGACCACCATGGGTGGAATAACAACTGGCATTGAGATACAAGAAAACTCTTAAGGTCCTAACACTTCATGCTTACCTTTTTCTTCACAGGTTTTAGATGAGAGTTGAAAAGATACCACAGTGTAAAATCCAGATCTGTCAATCAAGGCTGCAAAGTAGAAATCTTATATATGATAATCTTATGATGCAATTTAATAAAAAAAAAACCAGACAATCTCCTATTTCCTGAGAAGAAATCAGCTATGCGGGCACATTACACAAGTAAAAGGAAATCTCTCTTAGGATTATAGATTCTCTTACATGCATGTTAAAAAAATGAATAACTGCCGCTCTTAATGTCTAAATTTGTACTTCTAATGAATGAATGTTTTCTGTTATCAACAACATTATGAATTTTTATAAATACAGAAAATTAATGTAGTTATGTTGTGCATGTGATTTGCCTACATTTTCCGCTCTCGGAGACCGTATCTGGGACAGTAGAGACATCGTCCGGTCTCAGGTTAGAACGTCGCATGCTCAGTGTGCTCGTACGACCATCAGCTGATCAACAAATGTATCAAACAGCAAATAAATATATATATCATATTTAATATCTTCATCTTTCAAAAGAAAAAAAAAAAAAAAGAAGCTATCTCAGAATTTATGCATTTGTAAATCACAATAAGTAATAAACAAAAATAATTTCTTTTATGCATGTTGTAAATTTACTGTAAATTGTATGAGATAGGATAGAAAAAAAAGATTACCGGTATTGATAAACACAATGATATTACTAACAAAGTTTGGAAAAAAGTGAGATTGTACATGAAAAAAAAGTGTTGGTTTTTTTTTTATATATATATATAAATGTTTCTATTTTTACATTACAATTTTTTTTTATTATGGCTTCAATATAAAAATGGATTTATTTATTGTTAAGAATATTATATGTGGTTTGTGTTGGAGGTAAGCAGCAAGTGCAAGTCTTACATTATATGACATAGGCCGGTAGTGCTGCGTGGTGTATGGCAAACGTATAATAACACTAAGTGGCCTTACGGAATAACTGATCGGTAGCGTAAACTAAGCCCATTCCCTGTGGAGAATTATGGAAGTTTAAATCTGGTAAATAATTGATTCTCCTTGTGGTTGATGTAATATGATCATGATGTCTCCCTGTGTTGATCACTAATCGCTGGCCTTTTTTTTCGGACACTCAGTCCTGAGATTTACTGAGTTCAGTCATGCATTAACACTGTGAACGGATCCTGTTATGACAAAATCATTCAAGATTTACTGTTTGCTGTTTCAATTATGATAAACATTCCTCACAGCCCAGTAACTGTACTAATGACATCAACACCTTTGTAAATATATTAACAATACATTACTATGAGATTTCAAAACCTCTGCAAATTTATATTTTTAAAAAACAACACTACTCTTTGAAATTCAACCACAGAAATGTAATACAGATGGAAATTGTTCAATAGGAAAATATATAGATATCTGTTTTAATTACAAGTTCTGTTTCAATTCTTAGGGTGGCAGAGTTGTGGTCGAATGTTTAATGGATATATATTGAAGTGAAAAACTTCAGGAGTTCGCTTATTGATCAGATGTGTTAGATTATAATTCAGAATATAAAATAGTTTCCCGTGCAAAGCAGTACAAATATTAGCTGCTGTCCTAGGACTAAGGTAATGTAAATTTGTCGCTAATAATAGTATTCATATATTATGATACCTCCATACTTGAGTGGGATAAAGAGCGGGCAGAGTGTGGAAGTTTGCTGTGTCTCAAGGGCTCTTGTGGGTCAATCAATATGGCAAGTACAGATGGTGCTGTGATTAATAAGCTTTGCTGTTGATCAGATGTGTTAATGCAACCTAGGTGACATAACCATATCATTCATCTCAAAGAAATGAATGAAATATATATATATATATATATATATATATATATATATATATATATATATATATATATATATATATATATATATATATATATATATATATATATATTTAGAAGCTGTTACAGATATGAGGTACTGGAGGTATTTTTGTCAGACCTCATTATGGGGTACCATCTCATACCTTATTGTTTGTGACAGGAGAGTGCCATCTGGTGTTAATAATGAAATTGTTTTACATACCTCACAAATTTAACATTCATATCAATGGCGCTAATGCCATTATCCACCACCAGGGCACTGATTACTACCTGTGACACTAGATGGCAGTGATTTATATAGTTACAGCCTGGTTGTATAAATGTGCTTCTCAGACATGTTTGTTCAAAAAGGCCTTGTACAGGTTACTTATGTAACTGTGACTAAGCAGCTGCACTATGAAGAGTGGGGTATTTTATATGCCTCACAGTACGTCAATGCCCCACAAGACAGGTCTGAGATTGGTAAAGACCCCATATCTGATACATTCTCTTTCTATATATATATATATATATATATATATATATATATATATATATATATATATATATATATATATATATATATATTGGCAAATCATAATATTTTGTATATTTATATATGTCTAATAGAAAAATATAAAAATCCTCACTACGAAACAAATGGGAAAATTCCTTTCATATCACAAGAACAGCCTGTCATATCTCAGCATTGAATCTAAGGCATCAAAAATAATGTTAACTGATAAAACCTATGACAAGTCTGTGACAATTCAGGGATCTTGTTTAACATCATTTGTTGTGTTCCTCACGAACTTCACACTCACCAGTTTGCCAGGAAATTGCATATCAGTAAAGCAATGAAATGCCCTTTATCAGCCATATAACATTGTCTCATTCAAATTTGAATTGTCTCATCACTTTCAGTTTCCAAGAAGACAAAAGTCACATCAGTATTTTCTTCTAGCAATATCTCTGGACATGACAGAGATTCATTATTTCAATGCTTCAATAATTCAAGCAGCTCTCTCTATATATAGTATGATATGGTATATATATATATGCAAGTCTATTTGGAAACTTTGACTGTGGCAATATGTTCAAAGTTTGTAATAAAGTGTGGTGGCCAGGCCAGACATAGGGAGCAAACAAAAGCTGCTAATCTTAAAAAGGATTCAAGGTTAAGATCAAGATCACCCCATGAATACCAGGAGGCTCATGGCACCCTCAGATCAATACCTCATTAATCATAGTGTTTGAGCAGGACAAATTTGTTCATGGAGGCGTTACCGTTGTAACTTTAAATCTGTCACGGAGATATTGCTTGGTTAGTCTGATTCTATTTGCGATGTTATAGTCTTGGGGGTCAATAACCAATTTCCAAACAAAGATTGATTCATTGTAAACACGGTAAATGCATTAATCCCTATTTATGAGTTTGAATCTTTCACAACTGAACAGGTCAATATGATATGATATATTTATTCCAGGGCTTCACATTAAGTGGTTGCCCTGAGGATTTTTTTTACACCTTTGGGCCAGTATGGACTTGTGGTTTTTAATTTCCACTGGTCCAAATTTTATGAATATTTATTATATTTTCATTGTTTTGCAGTATGGATCAATGAATTTTTCAAAAGTGGATCTGAGAACATCTTAACCCTTTCAGTCCAGTGACTAAATTCCTTAATGTCAAGACCTGCATTTTGAATTTTTCATTATGGTTGTTTTCTTATCTATTCAGACCTTATCACATTCATTGAATCTGTATAAACACCTCTTATAAGTAAGCCATATGTGACCTTGAGTTTATAGTAGGTTTAAGATATATAATATAATTTATGATGAAATAATGTAAATAGTCTGAATTAATCATCAATTATATTGATACTGATGCATACATAATATGTTTAGTGAATCCCTGACAAGCTCAAATGACCTTTTAAAAAGAAATAAACTGCAGATAAATATGTTTTGTATCCCTGTTTTATCATACTGCCTGTTATTTATTTATGTTTATTATAAATTGTGGAAGATATAACAGCATCTGACTGACAAAAATGCTCAAAAGAATTAAACATTTAGTAATTTACATGATTCAAGTATTTCAACCTATTATAGAAAGTATCATATATTTTTATAGAATAATCTTTTTTTGGAGATAACTCCAATTATGAAATTTTGTCATAGATATGTAGATTGTTTTTATGTTAATTGAAAATATTTTGAGGTCATTTCAGGCAAAATATATTTGAATAATGATATTAAGTAATAGAACAATAGAATTGAGAATTATTGATTTTGTGTGACATTCAATGACCTCAGAGTGTTCTTAAACTTGCCCAATTGGTGTAGAGCTTGCAATTTTTCTACAACTTTGAATTATTTTTCCATAAACTTGTGAAGCTATTTCAAGCTTGAGCCTTCCGTGTGAGTACTGTCTATTACTTTACAGGATCAAGTGTTCTCAATTAGAGCATCAGTGACAGTGGTTTGATGTCAGAAGTGTTGCATTTATATTTATGCTTTATCTACATAACTGTATATCTGGAATTTGTACCGTTTTATTTTCTGCCATTTGACACTAATTCCCCAAAGCGTATAGTTTACTAATTCTCAATTAATCAGCTATAACAATATCTGATTGGCATATTCAGGCCAGATACATGAATACTTTAATATTCTGAGATATTATATTCAATGATGATACACATGTACCAAAAGACTGGTATTTTTCAATTCTTCTTTCAATAAATGATTGTGCAAGAAATTTCAAATGCAACATTTTGACCATATTTGAGGCACTGACACTATTTAATAGCAACAAGCATTTATAAATACATTAAAACACAGTGCAAGAAAACCATAATTATGCTAGGTGCATCATGCATTATTTTGTCAAAATAATTGTTAAAGGGATTAAGCACCAATTTTGCCAAAAATGTTAAATTTTACATTTATTTGGCTTTCATGTCTATTAACTTTTTTGATAAATACATCCCCACGAGTGTCTGTTAAATCTATTTGAATAATACCCTCATGAAAGCACACTCCTTTTTTGGTGTCTTTTTTATGTGGAGTGTTAAACAAACTTTTTTTACCCTTTTCCAAGCTTAAAACTAGTTTATATCATAAAAATAAATTAAATATAATATCATAAACATAAACCAAGTTTTAAGACACAAGGTCCCTTGAACTCCAAGAATGCAGCAAACTTTAACTCATCTATATCTTCTTTTTCACCTGAGAAAAAGAAGCAAAGGAACCACATACCGATATACACAATATGTGATTGAAGATTAGAGATTTGTTTTCTTAAGTTTTTAGCCAAGAGAAATAAATAAACCCCAAGTATATTTCTTCTGTAGCTTTCTTAAAATCTTATCTATGACATACCACTAGAATGTATTGACCCGTCATCAGGAAAGTCTAAAGGCGAGCTGGTGCCCAGAGTGGAGGAGGATCCGAGAGTGGATGAAGATAGACTCAGCAATGTGGATGCTGGAGATGCAACTTCAAAGTGGAGAAAATTGCTTAGCATCCACACAGATGTTTTCGGTTGAAGTGAAGGGTTTCTTGCGACACAATTTGTCCGTGTGATAGATTTTTAAACACTGTGCTATCTCGATCTTTCAGAATAACATATTTATCAAAAGACCACGATTTAGCAGTAAATCTATACTGTCAGTGCCAATCATGATCTTTTTAAACATCATCAGTTTGGAAGCTTAATTTAAGTGTCAAATTTGAATCATAGAAATCCACATATGTTAAAATACATGTATATGAATATACATAATGTATCAGATTTTAATAACTTGAATTGTGAGAGAAAATGTGAAACTTTTCATGAAAAATCCACAACACAAGTGTGCAGAAAAGATCATTTTTAACAGCACAGTATTATTTGTTTTCAAAAAAACATTTCTTGTCACATATTGCATGACTATATCTGGCATTTCCGTAATTCATTTTTCAACAGAAACCCCCCCACAAGATTCTAAGAGGTTCAGAATGTGTGTTTTTTTCTGTACTTGATCCCAGAGATCAGGGTTTGATTTTGGTTCTCACAATAATTATCACTGAGTTGGGTTAGTGGTGAAAGGTAAAAGTAAGAACAAAAGTAGGCAGTAGCTTCTGTGTTAGTTTTATCTAATAGAATTGTGAATTTGATTAGTTCTATAATAATATTGGTCTTTAAAGAGTTTACCTTTTAGAGATTTAATTCTTTTGGGGAATGATTTGGGATCCAGACAGAATTGTATTTCCTTTATTTAGTAAAATTATTGTGAATGTGATATTAAAGTGTTAGTTTTGGAGATTTGACCTTCGGGAATAAAAAGATCCAAAGGGAATTAAGGAATTCTCTGATTCAGGACAGTGTATTGGTAAAACTAAAAGTGTGAGTTTTAAAGATTTGAGCTTTATGGATGGGAGAGATCTTGAAGTTGAAGAAAGGATGGCAGATTCTATAATTCAGATGGTCGAGTTGATCATCCAGCCTTACCTCTCTGGTCAATGCCGCTGTTGCTCCTGAACTTCTCCAGTCTGGTCTTAGGCCTGGCACTTCCCACTGAGATCTTGTCTCTACTCTCTCGCTTGGTTTGCAGGATCTGGGGCATTTGGTCCGTCTTACTTGTGGTCGTCCTCGCCTCATCGTGTTCCAGTATATCAGACAGTTGGCTGTTCCTTCCAGTAGCCACCTTGGAGGGCCTTGCCCCTGCCCCTACCCCTGCCTTGGGCACTTTTAGATTAGGTCCTGTGGCTGAACTCACACCAGGACTGGCTTCGCTCTCTTTCTGACTCTTGGTACTCTTGCCACTCTTAACACTCCTGGTATCATCCTGATCACCAGATCTGCTGCCCATGGCACTGATGTTGCTAGTACTCCCCATCGGGGTCAGTCCATCTCTCACAGACTCTGCCTCTGACCTCTGCTGCTCCTCTCTGCTCATCATCTTCCTTAAGTGTTCCTCTCTGTTGCTAGGCAACTGCCACTCTCGGGGCACGAAGTGAACGTCAGCTGTGAGTTCTCTGTGACTGCTGTGGAGAGTGTGTTCAAGTGTGCGGGGTATATAAAGCTGGGGGAGTCTCCTGGATTGATCGATTCTCAGGGCATGGTATATGTTCAGAACTTTGCCCAGCATCGGCAGCAAGGCGGCCGCCCCTGTCTTTGCCTGCTCGATGAGGAATCTCTGAGAAGCTTCATCATTTGACAGGGCTGAGTTGAGTTGCTGTCTGATAAGGTTCACTGTCTCAGTGATTTGTGGAAGGAGGCTTTTCTTGTGGACTATCTCTTCGATATCTTCTACCTTTTCCTTTTCCTTGTTTGCCAGGTAGGCAGCAACTCGGGGATTAAGGTGAGCGAATCTCAGGTCTTGTGGTAGGTCATCTGGGTGCTTTTTGAACCTTTTTGTTGAACGCCGATATGTATTCTGCTGAAAAAAGTACGTGTTGTCGGAGGCCCAAGCCTCGTTCCCGTCTGCCATCTCCATGGTGGCGCGCAGTGGCCGTGACGTCACAGTGATAACACAATGGGTCTGAATTAACGTCACAACATCGAGACAATAGGTAAGTCACGTGCAGAGGGTCACGCGCACTTTCCCACGCACCTTGCTCAGGGAACACGTGGCCTTTAAGTTCTCACACTGCGCAACATCAAAGACACATGTTTTCTGCCGGTCAGTTTATTGCGTCCCCTGGTGGTAAATGTCTAAGTCATCCTGAGTGTTGTTAACCTGAAAAGAAAAGAAAATACAATGTGTTGTTATTTCTATAAAAAATTTCCACTAAACTCATTTTTTTCCTAGACAATTGATACAAATAAAATAGCTTAACTTAATATCGCAGCTGCACTGTAAATAGTTGTTACAGTAAATTTGCTTTTTAATTTACAGCAAAAATTGCTGACAACACAGTTCCCAGCAACTTTTGTTAAGGTTAACAGTAAGAGCACAACTTCTACATACACGATTCTGCAGTAATATTTGCTGTAAAATTTTACAGATCTTAATTTTCTTTGATTAGCGTTTAACGATGTAATGGGGTCCTCTAGATTCTATATATGTTTAGCATTCTCACAACAGATTTCTTTGGAAATATAATATGAAATATGTCTTGGGCTCGTCTCTATAATGCCGTCCTCGAATATGACTTTGCAAAGATATGAAGTATTAGCTTGAGAAGAAAATGAATTATACATTAGAAAAGGTTGGATATTTTATTTTATATTAAATATTTGGTTATGTAACAATAGACTAATACTGAGAGCAATATATTATTGCTCTCAGCTTGATACAACAGTAAATAATATAACTGTAAATATCTGTAAATTTGTATATTATTGTAATATTGTAATCGTACATATATTTAGATGCTTTCTAAATTAAAATAACCTTATTTTCGTAATATATCCCATAGTTAGAAATTGAAATTCCCTTTTAATTTCTAATAAAACCCAGAGTTAAAAATCAAAATTCTCTTAGTATTCCTAATAAGACCAAAAGAGCTGATATCAAGTTATTGTTACAACCATCGTGTGTCTTATTTCCAAACTCCATTTATTTTGATTTAAGAGGATTACGATTGGGTTCGTAATATCCCGATTGTGTTTGTCAGCTGAGTGGTCATCGACCCAAATTTCTCGGCCATGTTCAATCTGATTACAGATTTAAACTCTAAATAAAAAAATGGTAATGGTTAACATATTTTCATATAACAGTGACACATGTTTGGAATATTCGCTGTCCCTTACTATTCTTTGCTTTATAGTTTGGCTCTGGAAACATAAAAAGTTTTCAATAATTAGTTTAGACTATAAAAGTAAATATTCACATTTATACGATGACGGAATGTTTACACGCTTAATAGCTTTTCTGCGTAGACATTAATGTCAAGTTAGACAAGGCAAAAGAGATATGAAGAGAAATACCAACGCTCTTATATTATAAATATAAAAATACTCATACGATTCCTTGTCTTTTATAAGGAGCCCGTATTCCACCTTTATTCATATTGTCATAGATATTATCCAAATAAACTGGGGGAAAAAAACATCTGTAGAATTTTTTTTAAATCGAAATAAAACCCAATTTAATTTCATTGAAAAACAAGTTGTTTAAAAAATGAATGCTATATTCATTAAAACATATATACATATGGACCAGCAAGGGGCAGAACTGAATCATACAAATGTTGAATCAAACCCAGGCCGATCAAATCACGGTTACGCGGATCTGAATGAACTGCACAAAGCTTATTACAGAATGTGTGTACTTGTAAAATATAACATATTCATTACCTTCATATGAGAAGAAAAAAAACGATCAAAAAATCACATCACTCAAACTACTAAACTGGAAAGTATCATATATTGTGTGAATTTTACTTAAATGACAGATATGACAGAATGGTAGATATAATAAAGAGATTACTTACTAGTGAATGCAACAGTTCCTTATATCCAGTTAGTGTGTGCCGCCATTTTGCCAATGTTTACCTGTTGGTCCCCTGTGCTGTTGCCAGGGACAACAATGTCAATAATATGTCCCACCTGACAGGTCCACCATGGGTCCAAAGTTTACAATGATATTTGTCACAAAATATCATTGTTTGTCCTCTTTTGTCTTATTAGATTAGATTTCAAAGGAATGCATGAAGTTTAAATTTCACAGGAATGCATGATTTTTTAAAAATAAGTATCAAACTTATATTTGTTATCATTTAAAAATAATAATTTAAAAGTCATACCTGCATTAGTATTCTTCACATTTTGAAACAATACAAATCTATTTTTATTTTCAAATAAAAAAAAAAATAAAATAAAAAAATAATAAGTGAAAAATTACAATCTACTTGAAATTTGACTGAATTTATTATATAATAACCTATTCTAGTGTATTGAGATACTCTGCATAAGATTCTCTCAATAACAGAGTTTTAGTCATTATTTATACGAAGTTAGAGTGAATAGTTCGTGAACATACATGGCATAAAGAGAACAGTATTTTTTATAATTCATAGTTTCATACATAATAAAATCGAATATTTCAAATTATACCAGTAATTTGTTCTATTGTTACCACCCCTTATGAACTTTTTTATGCCATGAGAGTCCATACATACTTCCTCCATCCAATTAAATAAAAAAATAAAAAATCAATTATGTCAAAGTTTGAAGATCTTATGATGCAAAATGCAGCGAGACTATTTCTTTTCAGGTCATTTCTTTTGATCACACAAGTTAACTGCTCCATAACAAGAAAGATTTATTTTTAAAAAAAGAAATCATAATGTGCTGTGAACACTGCAGGAATATTGTATCTATTGTATCTATTGTCCACAAATCAATATGACTGCGTCTCGTTCTCCATGGCAGGGACCTAGGTCATAGGTCATAGGTCATAGAAAAAGTTCGCAGAGGATGATTACAGAATTTTGAGAAATGGAAGACGTGTTTTCTTATTTGGATAGGTTTTTTTTGGCACGTGTGTATATAAGAATCCAAATGAATACCTTTTTGAAGCACACAAATTGATGACGTTTTTTCTCATAAGATAGGAAATCTTATCCCAATAAATCAACGTATTTCTGTCTGGGAAAATCAGAGAAATTTAACACAATAAATATCTAAATAAATATCTTAAATATCTCTAGCTCATTAAAAAAAACTGTATCGGTCATGTATTATTTCATTTGGAAAATTATTAGTAGCGGTAATTAAACTGTAATCAAATCATGTAAAGGTGGCATGAAAGTATAACTTGCTCTATATCTTGAACATGAAGAATAGATCGTCTTCGCCAAAATAATAGTCGGGACATGGTGCGTACACTTGAGCGCCATCTGGTGGTTATTCAACTAATGCATTTTATTTTGGCTCCGGCACAGGCACGACATTTCAGGATACAAATGTAGGTATAACATGCTAGTGTAGATACATTAAATGTAAAGCCAGTTATCACACATGTTATATACATTTTGTTTGATATGATCTTGACAGATATTTGACATATCATGGTTTGCCTTGAAGTTGGAAAATATATGGCTTGAAGTTGGAAAATATATGGCAATTGTTCATGACTATTCACAAAATCAGTCTGTGGACTGACTACTGGAGAAATTTTCATTAGATGCGCAGAAATTATGGTGGTATAATTATTCAGTAGTCTATTTTATAATTTAACATCGTGCATATTAATGTGTTACCAATACCATAGGGTTAGTCATTATTTTTATGAAATTTCTGTATATTTTTTCAAATTTACAAGCCCTCAAAAAGTATGGTTTCTTCTCATCGCCGCCCTCCCCTATCATAGAACCAGCGCAGGAATGTAAGATTGGGATACAAATCATCTTCCTGGTAGTAAAATGCAGGCTCCCGGATTTGCTTGAAGTTCTTCTGTAATTGGATATTTGATATTTCATGAGTTTTATGACGTGAAGTTTTATGAAGTGAAAACAGAGGAAAGTTGGTCGAATATTGCATCAAAATCTCTTTTGGGCCTAACACGTCAAGTTTTTTTAGCAATAAATACCAATAAATATACACCCATATATCATTTGGAAGAAGGGATATTAATGAGTGCATCAGAGAAAAGCAAATATACTCCGCGTAAAAAAGGATATAACCTTTTTTATACGACAAACCAAATATTTGGAGCTCTATATGGAAAACGAGATGTTGTCCTTTTTCTCTGACAAAGTGAACACATTCCATATGACACTCCAGAATGAATGTGTGGCACGTTTTGGACGTGTCTAGTGCAGGAGCGTCTGTCCTGTCCATTAGCAGTCAATGAGTGTGTATTTATTGCATTTGTTTATCTCATTAAAGATAAATGTAGCAATGTACATATATGGCTGCATATCTTGTGCAATATTAGGTATTTCTGGGACAACATCCTGAGGTATATGCAGTCACATAAGACCCGACATCAATACAATCCATTCAAACTGCACAGACCACACCGTTAGAAGTAACTGTAGAATATCAGCAACCGTACTTTTTACAGCACTTTTTACTGTCCCTAAAATAACAGTTACTGTATTCGTTGCTGTCAAAGAACAGCTATTTGAACTGTAAATGACAACATTAAAATACTGGAAATCTACAGCAATAATTTTTTGTTGTATAAAGCTAATATAACACAACTAAATTAAACAAAAATCATACCTTGGTTAATTGCAAAGTTATATTTGAAGAACCCATAATTTAGATGAATCCAGCCCACTGTAATACATCAAAGGTTCACTGTGCCAGCAACAGAATTATGAACTTCACTGTTCTGCATTGGCCTTGAACCCCATTATTTATCAACGCTTATTAAAACAAACTAAGATCTGTATTATTTTAGTACGTCCGTTCGAGTTTGGAATTATTTGTGTATTACTGGTCGTGATTATTTTCTTCTTTCTGCACTTCGAGAATCTCATAATAATAATAATAATAATAATAATAATAATAATAATAATAATAATAATAATAATAATAATAATAATGATAATGATAATAATAATAATAATAATAATAATAATAATAATAATAATAATAATAATAATAATAATAATAATAATAATAATAATAATAATAATAATAATAATAATGATAATAATAATAATAATAATCAATAATATGAATAGGAATGATAGAGTCATTAATTAAATCATACACAGTATCCGCAGCACCGATCTTGGGCTCATTGAAAAGAAAAAGATGAAATATTACGAAAGGTTGAAGGGACATAGCATACATTTCTTTTATTATTAGTCAAAATAGCCAAAAACTGGTATTTCAAGCAGTACAGAGGGAGGAGGTTACCAAAAGGTAACAGCAGTATTGCACATGATCATATTAACATAATTTATGATGTTACCATGACGTCATTATGTCTGACATCACTATGACAACATCTTCCTGTCTGACGTCACTATGATGACACTTTCCTGTATGATGTGCATCTCGTAGCCTCACGTAACTGTGTTTACCTTGCTCGCAGCATCATTACGTTTTCAGAGCAGGTCAAATCATTTTTCTACTCCAATTATTGAAGAAAAATAATAATAATAATAATAATAATAATAATAATAATAATAATAATAATAATAATAATAATAATAATTAATAATTATCAATAATATGAATAGGAATGATAGAGTCATTAATTAATTCATACGTGGCATCTGCTGCACAAATCGGCTTGATTTTGGGCTCATTGGAAAGAAAAGGATGAAATATTAAGAAAGGTGGAGGGGACACAGCATAATTTCCTTTTATTATTAGTCAAAATAGCCCAAAACTGGTATTTCAAACAGTACAGAGGGAGGAGCTTACAAAAAGGTAACAGCATGATCTACATGATCATATTGTATTAACATAATTTATGATGTTACCATGACGTCACTATGTTGACAATTCCATGTTTGACATCACTATGACAACACTTTCCCATCTGACGTCATCATGACACATTTCTGTATGATGTCACTAAGCTTATCTTGCTCGCAACGTCAACATAGTTTCAGAGCATGAAAAACCACCTTTCTACTCCAATTATTAACGAAGATATGGTCTTTTGTATATATAATATTCGGTTGAATGAAATGTGCATATCGTAGGCTCACGCAACTGTCAGCTCAACTGTGTTTACCATGCTCGCAACATCATTACGGTTCTATAGAGCAGTCTAAATTATCTTTCTACTCCAATTATTTATGAAACTGTGATCATTTGTATATATGATATTCATTGGAAAGAAATATACAGTGACCGGCAGACAAATCCGGACACTTTCATGTTTTTCACTACTGATTTACACAGAATCTTTCAAAACTGAGTAAAAACTACTCACATCGATAGTAGACCGTAAACTACATATGAGTGTATAATAAAATTGATACATGTTCAATATGTACAGAGTTATCTGGAAATTCACACATTCACGAAACCTGCAGATTGTCCGAGTTTCCATTGACTTATACAGAGAAGTTGGCTACGTCACCACTTCTGACGTCATTTGACAGTGATTCAATCAGTCGTGCCGTGAAAACAAATAAACACTTTGAACGTTTTGAAAGGAATAGGAATAACAAGATGACGTGTGAGGCACTATATTCAGCTCAATTGCAATTAGTACAGAACAGTTTTACTCGATATTTGACCGAGTTAAAAATGTCTGAGTTTAATCTGCCGGTTTCGGACAGTTGCCAGTCACTGTATTTCTCGTAGCCTCACGCAACTGTATTTACCTTGCTCGCAGCGTCATACCTACTCCAATTATTGACGACACTATAGTTTTTAGATCTGTTGACTTCTCTGAAGTTGTAGAGCTTTAGGAATGGGGAAAAGGTTTGTCCTTCTGTCTCTCCATTGGTCTGTCCGTCAGCCCGTCCGTCTGTCTGATTTATATTAATTTGCACCTCTGCCATTTCATATTATTGTTGGTTCATTTATAACCCACCAAAACCAACTAAATAAATACCATATATCGGTTCAGATGGGATCAATGCTTATTAATACACATGAAAACATCATATATTGATCTTTTATGACTAATCCATTAGCCAGTAGTTGCTGCATTATACCTCATCACTGCCCAGTGATACAAAATTAGAAGTAAATTAAACATCATATTTTTCAAAATTTCCCACGCTTTTTATGACAAAATTGAGAAGTTTTTCAAGTTTAATTACCAAAATTTTAGAACAGGTTTACTCAAAATATTATTCTATTTAGATTAAATAGGGGGAATTTTGATTAATGGTCTATATTTTGAGATATCTAACTTTCTTCAAATTCAGGTAAAAAATTACCAAATGGTGTCCAAAATTTACATTTATTCGCATCATTTTATTTACAAAAACACAAATTACTTGAGTTATAAGACATATTTTAAGATTCTGTCTATTCAAACTAAATAACATCATTCTAGCTAAAGATTAATGCCTTGATTATGCAGATTGCTAGTGTAGTTATGCCCAAAAATGTTTTTCAAGTAAGCTCTATCCTTTCTTTAATTGTTACCAAAAAAACCCATCTTTTTCTGATTTTTGCTTCAACTTTGAATCTAAAATGATTAAAAATGAGAAAATTTTAAAAACAAATTAAAAATCTAATCAAAAGAAAAATCCATTCCTGAGCATTTGATACATTTAAGACTGAAATCCGTTTTGTAGTTATTTTCATACAAAGCAATTATCTTGCATCATGTAATTTTGGGGGTTCAAATAATTTTTTTGGCGGGAAAAAAGATCTTTAGAAGACACTGTTCCCCCTAACGTTAAAGGGAAACTTTCACTTCTCTGATACATTTTTTGTAGTTTGGAAGAGAACTATAACGCACATTGATCTGTGGGCTCTGTTATTATGACCGCTCAAGGGAAACATGATTTTTTGGAGAAAAGTAGCTCTTTCAAATGCATGTGCTGAAAAAAAAGAATGACTTCATTGTGGGGCAATTACCTACTTACATAAATAATTAGTAAACAAACAACAATGCAACCAAAATACCGATGTCACGCATTATAGAATGTGCATGAAAAATGTGTTATTTTGGTGTAAAAACCATGTCAATCGGACTAGTATTAACAAAGTTATGACTAAATTTATGAAAATTGAAGATCATTGCAGCTTGAGTTGGGCCATGTCGAGATTGAACTCATGACACAATTTCCCATATGAGCTGAGGTCCGTGCCTAAAGGGTTAACCCATTGTCCTTGTAAATCTGTGACCGGGTGGGTTGTCATGTCAAGGACCTGCGACATGACAATTCAGTGAGGCAGCACTATATCTGCTACAAGTAGGTCTCATCACGAAATGACTGAAATAATGTTGAAAGTGATGTAAAACCCCAAACAAACAAACAAACAAAAAGCTTGAGTTGCATGTGCATTAAATCCTGCACGATGACGTCATTGCCACTAATTGCAATAAATGATCATATTCTATAGGGGTTGCAAGATTAGTTTTATATGTTGGTTTGTGTTCCCATGGTTACTGATATCGTTTTTGGGTCTTTGAATTTTAATGTATTTACGCATATTTGATCATTTAATCATGTAATTTCTAAAATTTATTTTACTAGAAAGTATCTCTTTAAACAAGGCAATTGGAATACTAGTTCAGATATCACTAGGGATAGTGTTCCATAGTTTTGGCCAATGGATGAGAAGGCTCTGTCCACTACAGGCTCCAGGCGTGTATGAGGGATACAAAGCTAAGTTCCATCATTCGATCTAAGGTGCCTATTGCCATGCTTTACATGGAGTAAGTCGCTCATGTAAGGTGGTGCCTTCCCATTTAATGCCTTCCAAGCTGTACGTATAATTTTGAACTCAATTCTCGCATGTACAGGAAGCCAGTGCAGTTCCTTTAGTATTTCTGAAATGTGATAAAATTTTCTTATTTCGCACACTACACGAGCTGCAGAATTCTGTAGGTATTGAAACTTTTTTATTGCAGATTGGGGCAGTCCCGCAAGAAGCCCATTTCCGTAATCAGGCATGGAAGTGACAAATGTATGAGTCAGTTTTATAGCCGTTTTTCTGTCTTGACATTGTCTGATTGGTGCTATGTTTCTGATATGATAATATCGTTTTAAAATCGAAAATTATGTTTTACCCCAATATCTGTATTAATAAATGTTGACAAGTAAACAGTTCACGTGTCAGCTCTCTCTGAGATGCCAACTCCCAAAGTGGTTTTCAGAGCTTTCACACATGCACCCTGCTGTCACTGTTGAGAAACTTACTATGAATTTGGATTTTCAATTACTATACATTATCATTGTTGTATAATTCTGTATATGGAATAACTTTGCATTTTGGACATTGAAAAGCATCATGCCTTCTGCAAAGGTAAGTTCACGTGTTTTCCATTATGCAATTCGATAGGACTATACTGTAGAGCTAGATGTATCCCTCACCAGTAGCATGTTATATTTCAGCAATCATTGTACATATGCCATAAAATCCATGTTTTCCAGTTATCCAGGTCAGAACTTGTCATGTTTAAGATCATGTTTTAATCGTGTTTGCTATTTGGAACATGATTTAGAAACAGTAAATATGTTCAATAAACAATTCATTGTTATCACCATGGAAAGAGCGACTTAATGCAATCAAACCAATCCAGAAAGTCCGAACCACTTAGTTACGTTTATATAGTGGATATAAACCACCATCAAACAATCTATTTCTTGTTTTGATAACAGATCAAGAATTCGCCATTCCACTTTCAAGTGCCCATTAAAATATAATAGAACACCTGAAAAATGATATAACAGATTATAACTTGGTTTTATGTGGGTATAAATATCACTTTTGCTGGATGATAAAGTCAGTAGAAGTAGAGTTGCAGACCAGTGCTGTCAAATCTACAAGTCAATGTTGCAGTACTCCTGATGTTGGACTTATTCATTTCTATGTCACAATTTTGAGGACCCAAACTACATCAGAGATATCATAGAGTTATCTCTTTGTGAAGCTAACCCAGACAGTAGGGATGAACATTACAAGACAGTACTTTGGAATCACAGGTGAAAAATTGTGAGATGTGATCAAACCAAAAGCTCATGAAAACTTCAGAAAGTCTTAAAGCCAGTCCTTTAGAGGAGGGAGTTTGAGATTGAAAACTTTATTGGAAGCAGTTTGAGTTTGGGTTTTACAGGGTTTTCAACATTATTTGTATCATATCATGACGAGACCTACTATTTGTCATGTGGCAGGTCCTTGACAACTCACACAGTCATAGAAATACAAGGACAACGGGCTAACCCTTTGGATCATCACAGAGGAAACTGGTGCTAATATAAGTCATTTTACAATCTGCGCCATGACCTTTGTCCTGCTATGACTAAGAATGAAAATGATCATAGCAAATATAACAATATAACAAATTATGAGAAATTATGAAAACCCACAAAATATATCACGATGCTTCTAAAACTTGAGTTTTAGAGCGCCTATTGATGTATATGTTTTCTCACCAAATATTTTTCAATCATTTTTTAATAAGTGTTTATCATGTTTTGTGAATTATAACATCCTGGTAGAGAGGATGCGCTAATTTATAATATATCGCTGCTAATTGCTTCACTTTAATTAAATTATGGAAACAGATCATACAAAAAATAAACAAATGCATCCAAGTAAGTCTAGAATCAATTAAATATTTCAAGTCGATTATATATATTGCAATTGGGTATTTGCAGTGATATTGATAGGAGTGTCAGGAGGAGGTAAGAAGGTGGGAGAAGTGAAGCATGATATCGCTACAGCAGCAGCAGCAACTCAGTGGCTAGGCTGAGAATCTTTGTGAGTCTACAGGATCCGCCCGCCCACTCAGACCACTATAAGCCCTAATCTTACTCACTCACTCCCCAGCTATGCTATGTAGGTTGAAGTCAAAGTTCACCAATATGGCGCATCTGCCGCCCTAAAAACCCACAAGCCGACATTTCACGCTTGTGTTTAATTTTCGCTCTGCACACAGACGCGGCGGGGGCACACAGACGGGGCGAAGTGACCACGGCGGCGGTGGTAGCGGCGGAGAACTGGACTCATTAAGGAAGGCGCGGTCTGCGGAAACAGAGCGTGACTCAAAGCAAAGCCAGAGAGAAAGGCCCCAGTGAAGTGAGAAGAGGGGGTGATGGGGGATGAGGATGGCGGTACTGATGCAGAGAATGCGGGCTCAGGCCAAATACGTTGTGACTGCTGCAGCTGGACTGGTCTTAGTCTGTGTCCTGATTGTTCTCAATACATCCACCACTGTATACACAGGTACGTGAATAATATGATATCTTGTATTCTGGGGTCTGAGGGCTAAAAAAGACCAGGGGGTGTCAAACAGATGGGGGTTGAGGGCACGCTCCAATGAGCCCCAACAAATGAACACGACTGCTGCTAATCGTGTGTACCTTCAGTGACCCCAGTATCTCGGTACACTAACATTTGTATCACGCAAACTTGGTGCAATCTAATTGGTATCATGTAAACCTGGTGCGGCAATGAGCTTTTTTGTCTAAATATCTGGGGTAAATAAATATTGGTCATTGCTCTTCCGTTGGACAATATGACCCCAACTTCTTGCTTAGTTTAGCTAGATGCTTTGTTTTCTATGTTTATTACTCTCTCCTTCCGACACGTTATTAGGCCTAATTGTGATAATATATTAGACTTGTTACCAGATGATAGTATCAATTTACAAAAATCCTGAATGAACATGACATACTGTTTTACATCTATTTTATACCACATCCTCATTCCACAGGAATTGTCAACAATTGTCACATTTGATAGACAATAGCTTTCATACTTTTTAAGGTGATCTTGATTTAACAATACAACTGTTTTCTTTTAAAGAAATCATTCTTGTAATATTACAATTTACTTTTATAATTTGCTTTTACTGTTAATGATCAATTGTAAATGTTTTCCTGTTAATAAATCAGACGTGGCAGACAGGTGTTACACTGATGGACTGGGACCTGATAACCTATATTGTAAGCGCCCTTATCACTGTTCAATCTCTCCTGATATCAGATTTTATTATCACTAAATTGTTTACATTTCCATGCCATTTATTTTTTATCTCTCACATAACATCACTAGATCTAGAAATGGCAGACATAGGGATATAACTTTTTTACTACTCAGGATACATCTACAAATGATATGTGATCGAATGTCAACCTTCTTAGGCTATTTTGATCAAATATTGCCAGTGACCTTGAAGTGACCTTTCAATGATCTTGAAAATAGAAAGCCTATTTCCACGAAATTAACTACATGTTTTATTATCCTATCATCTACATCATTCAAATAGGAGCCTGTAGAGTCCTTATTCATCAAAATCTGTTCATAATTAACAATTTGAGAGCAATTGAAAACAGAGGAAAATACTATGATACTAAGTTTTTTTTAATAATATAAAAATGCCAGCTTATTGGGGGTTAGTTTATGAAAATATATAGAATACTGCACAGAAAAACACATTAATACTAAAAAGAAATTGAAAAAAAAGTCTGTCAATTTCAAGATATATTATGAAGCTAAAATGATTAAAAATAGCTTAAATTGGTAGGGTTACAAAAGTGACAAATTGACGGACTTTAGTTTGACCTCACATTTATTTTTGAGATATTAGATAAATTAAATATTAATCTAATTTCAGAAAATAATCAGCAATAAGTTGCTCTTATCATAATAATACCTAAAAAGAAGAAATATTCCCTGAAAAATATGAGAAAATTAGTAATGAACAGAAATGATTTTTAAAAAATATAATAAAAAATATATTGAATGTAGAGTCAATTGGGTTATAACATTTTGATAATTTTTGAAAAAATGGCATTCTTTATGGTTGATTTGGTCGATGGAAGTAGAAATCGGTCAATATTAAATGTCACTGAAAGTGCTCTGCAGGGTGCTTTATATTCTATGTTTGTTTCCTATGTCAACTATGTAAATTGCTAGCAATTGTGGACATGACAGAATGATAGGCAGATTTGAAGATGACTCTATCTTAAATATTCACTATTACTGATAAGAGTTGAGCGAGAACAATATATATGTGGTTTTGGTGACAACTTTAATATACCTTTAATATGATCTGAACAGAATAACTGGAAAACTCAGCAGGGAAAGTAGTTTATGATTTTATATATACAATTTTGTTTGGTTTCCTCTCATATTGATTTCCAAATCCTGTGCAAGCTTTATTATTATTATTATTATTATTATTATTATTATTATTATTATTATTATTATTATTATTATTATTATTATTATTATTATTATTATTATTATTATTATTATTATTATTATTATTATTATTATTATTATTATTATTATTATTATTATTATTATTATTATTATTATTATTATTATTATTATTATTATTATTATTATTATTATTATTATTATTGTTGTTGTTTCCCACTCAATGGAACAGCTGATAATGATAGCATTTATTTTTTGTTTAAACAACGGTCGAACACTTTACGGTCCACAGGTTGGCAATTGAATAGGGAAACAGTCTAAAGAGTCAGTCAACTTTCTAACCAGCACCTCCAAAATGGAATTGAAAAATAAATGAATAAAAAATATACCTCCACAAAATCCAATATGAACACTTACACTTAAAAAACGAAAACTAATCAGTTTAGAATCTTTAAAAAAAGAGCGGTAAAGGTGTAATAAACTGATTTAAGATAAATGACAGAAATGACTTGTATGTCTGCAAAGTTTACCCATGCATGACAGATTTTAACACACCAGGTGACAGCATTGCCCACGTGAGCAGCGACAATTTGAGAGGTTATCTCCACAATTTGGAACTGTTAGCTTTAGGGGTGAGCACTTTTAATGAATTGATAAAAATAATATTTCTTTGCTAGTAGTTCCATGAGAGAGTATTATGCGAGTCTGGGATGGCTTTAGTGATTTTATGTGTTGATATTAGCAGACAGTAATGTTTGTGATGTGTAGGTTTTCAGAGTCTGGGTGGTTAGAGAAAAATAATGTTGATATGTAGGAAGCAGTGTAGTGGGGTTGGGGTTGGGGGGTTGGGGTTGGGGGGTTGGGGGTCAGGTTATGAAAGGTAAGAGTGACAGACAGTAGGGTAGGTATGAAGGGAGGACAGCTCATTACGTCATCACATAGGGGGCGTGTTATATTGCCCCAAGTTGTGATATTGGAGGCCTCTTGGTTAACAAGGATATTGGGATTCCCGTCAATGTGCTGGGGATTGTAGGCCCCAAGGAGGAAAGATTGCATAGGATAATATTGACAGTGCAGTGGTTTATAATGTGATAGGGTAATGACTCGCGAGTGTAGTGGCCTGCACCAGGTGGTCAGTATGAGATTGTGCATGTTGGATCTCCTCACTGACTGTGTAGCCACACGACATAGGCGGCCACGGGCCGTGGCGCAGTTGGTTTGAGCGCCAGCTTATTAGCATTAGTTCCTCTGTGGTGATCCAAAGGTCGTGTGTTCGATCCCCGGCTTTCACATATGAGCTGAGGCCCGTGCCTAAAGGATTAACATGTTGTCCTTGTAAATCTGTGACCGGGTGGGTTGTCATGTCAAGGACCTGCGACATGACAATTCAATGGGGCAGCACAATATCTGCTACAAGTAGGTCTCATCACGAAGTGACTGAAATAATATTGAAAGTGATGTAAAACCCCAAACAAACAAACACACTACATAGGCTCCGAGTACCCACGAGAAATAAGCGCAGCGGGCAACTCCACAAATCAAATCAAATCAATCAAGTAGGTGTCACGACAGTTATAAAACCAGTTTGTTTGTTTGTTTGTTATCTTATACTCGCTACCCTTATTTTGTAATCGTTTCCCTTATCTTGTTCTCACTACCCTTATTTTGTTCTTGTTTCCCTTTATATTGTACTCGCTTCCCTTATCTTGTACTCGCTTCCCTTATCTTGTACTCGCTTCCCTTATCTTGTACTCACTACCCTTATCTTGTACTCACTACCCTTATCTTGTACTCGCTTCCCTTATCTTGTACTCACTACCCTTATCTTGTACTCACTACCCTTATCTTGTACTCGCTTCCCTTATTTTGTACTCGTTTCCCTTTATCTTGTACTCACTACCCTTATCTTGTACTCACTACCCTTATCTTGTACTCACTACCCTTATCTTGTACTCACTGCCCTTATTTTGTACTCGTTTCCCTTTATCTTGTACTCACTACCTTTATCTTGTACTTGCTTCCCTTATCTTGTACTCACTACCCTTATCTTGTACTCACTACTCTTAACTTGTACTCACTACCCTTATCTTGTACTCGCTTCCCCTATCTTGTACTCACTACCCTTATCTTGTACTCACTATCCTTATCTTGTACTCACTACCCTTATCTTGTAATCACTACCCTTATATTGTACTCACTACCCTTATCTTGTACTTGCTTCCCTTATCTTGTACTCACTATCCTTATCTTGTACTCACTGCCCTTATCTTGTACTCACTACCCTTATCTTGTACTCACTACCCTTATCTTGTACTCACTATCCTTATCTTGTACTCACTGCCCTTATCTTGTACTCACTACCTTTATCTTGTACTCACTACCCTTATCTTGTACTCGCTTCCTTTATCTTGTACTCGCTTCCCCTATCTTGTACTCACTACCCTTATCTTGTACTCACTACCCTTATCTTGTACTCACTACCCTTATCTTGTACTCACTACCCTTATCTTGTACTCGCTTCCTTTATCTTCTACTCGCTTCCCCTATCTTGTACTCACTACCCTTATCTTGTACTCACTGCCCTTATCTTGTACTCACTACCCTTATCTTGTACTCACTATCCTTATCTTGTACTCACTGCCCTTATCTTGTACTCACTACCTTTATCTTGTACTCACTACCCTTATCTTGTACTCGCTTCCTTTATCTTGTACTCGCTTCCCCTATCTTGTACTCACTA
Source organism: Amphiduros pacificus (assembly GCA_949316495.1). NCBI lineage: Eukaryota > Metazoa > Annelida > Polychaeta > Phyllodocida > Hesionidae > Amphiduros > Amphiduros pacificus. The sequence goes on along the minus strand of OX439009.1, from coordinate 12,641,082 downwards.
CCCTTATCTTGTACTCACTGCCCTTATCTTGTACTCACTACCCTTATCTTGTACTCACTACCCTTATCTTGTACTCACTACCCTTATCTTGTACTCACTACCCTTATCTTGTACTCGCTTCCTTTATCTTCTACTCGCTTCCCCTATCTTGTACTCACTACCCTTATCTTGTACTCACTTCCCTTATCTTGTACTCGCTTCCCTTATCTTGTACTCACTATCCTTATCTTGTACTCACTTCCCTTATCTTGTACTCGCTTCCCCTATCTTGTACTCACTACCCTTATCTTGTACTCACTGCCCTTATCTTGTACTCACTACCCTTATCTTGTACTCACTACCCTTATCTTGTACTCACTACCCTTATCTTGTACTCACTTCCCTTATCTTGTACTCGCTTCCCCTATCTTGTACTCACTACCCTTATCTTGTACTCACTACCCTTATCTTGTACTCACTACCCTTATCTTGTACTCACTACCCTTATCTTGTACTCGCTTCCTTTATCTTCTACTCGCTTCCCCTATCTTGTACTCACTACCCTTATCTTGTACTCACTTCCCTTATCTTGTACTCACTACCCTTATCTTATACTCGCGTCCCTTATCTTGTACTCACTACCCTTATACTCGCTTCCCTTATCTTGTTTCTACTTTGTCTATTTTGTCTATTTTACACCACCTCATTGACCTCATTGACTGGCAAACTTTGAATGAGATAAAAAAAACAGGGCAATGACTATAGAGGTAGTAATTAAATACTACCTATGTAATGCAGAGTAACCTATCCCAGTTTATTTTAGGACAAACCTTTTGTATTTCATGGAACTTGGCAAAGCGAAAAACCACAAAAAATGCTGTTGGTGCACAAACGTTTGTGGCAGAACCTTGAAAAAGCATAAAAAATATCCATAGCACAAATAAAATGTCTGGCATGTCCTAAAATATAAATATGAAAACGTGCAAAAAAGTGGTGGTCACTCTAATTGGGTTAAAAGTGAAAAGATTATTCGTCTGGGGGTATTGTGTGTGTGTGTGTGTATGTGTGTGCGAGCGTGTGTGTGTATGTATGTATGTGTGTGTGTGCGTGTATGTGTGTTTGTGTGTGTATGCGTGTGTGTGTTTGTTTGTGAATGTGTGTGCGTGTGTGCGTGCGTGTGCGTGTGTGTGGTGAGGGGAGGGTTGATCTCAGTGCTGGTTGCGCACACACTTGAGGTCAGGAAGTGCAGATGTAACACATGTGCTTGCCGTTATGTGAGCGGCGGAGAATGGCGTGATGATCACACCACCTCATTGACTGGCTCTAATGACTGCCCATTCCCGTGCTATTTAGAGAATACCATTATCCCTCATTAGTCTGCTCTGATTCATGATATATCACCAGGTTATCAAATTAGAGATTCAAACATAAATATATGCTCACTAAATGCTACAATTTACCCAGTTGACTAATTAAATATCATTCAGGATTAAAAATATATATATAAATAATATATTATAACAATTTCATCAAGTGGACTATGTACAAGGAAAATGCCTACCTAAGTTTAGAGTGATATACTACTCTGAGATCTTATATACTACTCTACTCTTAAGTTGCGGTAAATCCTTGTTGAGAACATTTTAAACGAGATGCAAAAGAGGGATTCATGTTATTTCCGTGTGCATGTATGTTTAAGCAAGTATGTGATGCTCCGTCTCTTGTTTATGCTAGCATCACATATGAAAGTAATGTCTCATCATATTTTCTCCAGATATTACATGATATTATGACAGTTTGGTAACAACAGAATGATATCAGTTTGTGTCTGGCATAATAATCCAATTTTTAATATCATAAATAAATAACCTAAAATATATGTCTTTGATGTGGGATATGGCTGGTTGCAATATCCCACATAAAAATATCAATGCAGCAAGTATTGATTGCATCAATAAATGGAAAAGATTACATCTACACGTTTCCATAATTTGTATAAAGAGAAGTGAAGTGACTGGATTTCAACAAGGCATTTTTATATATAATAAATCTCTGAGTGATACTTATTCTTGAGGATCTCCTGACAAATCATTGAACCCATTAGTTAACATTGTGCTTTCTGGTAATAACTCCTTATAACGCAGACAACAGGCTTTCAAACATTTAAAGACACTCATGTATGTCTCCACTATAAGAGGAACCGGAAACCCAATGTTTTTCTCCATTATATGTAAAATCCCATAGTTTTCATTGAAAACAAGTGCAATCACAATTGCGTGTGCATAAACATATCTGCTAAAATATACAGCACGAGACTTATCAGGGTGTTTATTATATCCGGTCTCTATGCCTGTGATAACTTTTTTTTAGTGCTTATCCAGAGAAATTTATTTCACGTCATGGACCCTGCTGTATTTATTATATGTGATATTGTGGCTATTCCTGCCAAGAGACATTTTGGAAGGAATTTTAAATGTGATTATTTTAATAGTTACTCACTAAAATAGTTTATCACATTCCAAAGTATTTCATAATATCGTTAAAATACAAACATATCAAGGTGGGATAAAAAAGAAGAGTGAAAGAAAACAACCAGAAGGTTGTTTGACTTTTCATGGTGATAGTGAAGATCAAAATTCCTGCTCCCTAGGACGAGGAGAGAGAAAGGGGGAGAACGTGTTTGGATCTGTCACTCACGTTTTATCAAGTCCACATTGGAGGTAAAATCTGAGGACTCAGGAGTAGTTGTGATGCCAAGACCTGGCACTTCATCCCTAAGTTGATACCTTGGTCCCGCCCACTAGCTTTGCTTGGGCCTAAGGGTCACAGGAGAAGATGGATCTTTGATCTCCTGATAGCTCTTGCATTTCTTGGTCCCAGGAGGTCTTATTGCTATCTCCGATTTCTCTGTCCATCACCTCAAGTTCACTTAGGTACTCTCAGCCTCGGGAAAATCGAGATTTTCGTTCTTGTTAAGAAACACACATTTACTAACATAGATAAGTAGAAGACTTTATTCTGAAGAGGAACTGCCCTAGCGGTTATGACAGACATTACTGTAACCCTGGCGGTAATGCTGTGTATTTCTTCACAGATTTGTCAATTGCATAATATTTTACTCAAACAGTGATATTCATAACGTTCATATAAAAAGATATATTTTGATATGACTTTGAAATCGATCTTTTGTCTACACGTACAAAGTGTACATATCTGAAAGGCTTTAAAAGAAACGTTTTAACAGATATCTGCCCGAAGTCATAAATCGTGTGTCCCCAATTTTCACTGATGACGTACATACCACATTGTGTTGGGTGGGGTTTGAACGCGGTGTATTGGAATAAAAATGCCAGAATCCTATTTATATATTTGCACCACGTTCTCCTAATTAGTTATTGATATAAACCTATTAATCACTGTGAATAATTGTTTTAAATATATATGGGGTGGCGTTTATGCCAGCGAAATTATTTTGTCCTAACAAATGTCTGACCCTAAAAAATGATATTTTTTTTATTATTGATCTTGCTTAATAACAACTTGTATGAATTGGGTTGAATAAACAAAAATTCTTAGTTCGGAGGTCCTTGTATCCCGATGTTAAAGTGTGCTTATATAAGGTAGTTCCTTATTTAAAATATTTTTTGAATTGATTAAGACATATGATGTTTATTTGCGCAGAATTCTTCGAAAAGTAAATATGTTTTTTTGATAAAAAGATTCAACGAAGATTACTTTCCTTATAGCACCAACACTGTTTTGTGTACTCGAAATATGAAAAACATTCCGATGCTGTTTTGCAATAACGAATCACCACAGTCTTGAACTTTTGTTTTCAGATTTATAAATGTATCCATATGCACTTTGCACAATGTTAGAAAAAGAATATGTTCCTAGTTTATGATCCCATTAATTAGAATTGTGTTTACAATTTTCAAGGTCCAAGATGAAGATATATTTACTTGATAGTCCAAAGGAAATATTTTTATCTGTGTACATAATACTGTAAGAATTTATTAAAGTAAGATATGTGATTACTTTGAAGAAACATTCGTATGCCTCATCAAATTTGAGTTTTGGAGGGTCATATTTTAACTTTAAAGGGAATAGATAAAGAATAATTGTTGAAATCAATTTCATTTGGAATTGTACTTGGCAATAGTAAGATCTGTTTATAGTTCATTTAATTTGCGTGGAATTGCAATGTCAAATCCAATTGTCTAATGAGGTGCGTTTATCATAACTATTTAAGTTTGATTTTAAACTCTCACCAATCTGGGTGGAGTAAGCAATTCTTGATAAATCACACTAAATCTTATGTAATCACGATTTTGTGAAAACAAATCTATTTTGTGTTCCCTTTTATTGCCTGTCAAGTTTCATCTTCACTTTAAGTTTCAATGTGCCAACGTTTTCCATTCGCCATGTGACTCTCATTTAATCTGTCAAAATCTGCAAAGTGACAAGTTTTTACACAACTTGAGAAATTGTAGAAGCTGTCTTGACACTCTTTCCCCATTTTTTTGGCTTTCTCGCCATTGGCCTTCTTATTGGAGAAGCTTCTTCTATTTCCCGCTGAACACATGGGATCGTCTGCTTCACGATCCTTCGCGTCTATCCAGTTCCCGCCATTTCTTCACAAACTGAGTATAGCCACCACAGAGGATCTGTTTTCATTGGAATTTCATGGAAACTACCTCCTGCTTATGTTTTAAGGGTGTGTTACCACGAATTTGCCAATATTATGGAAAACATATGTATGTCAAATTGATTGACCTTGACTGCATTTGTGGCACCATGGTAGTTGGTCGTACCATTGAATATCCCAGGCCACAGCTGTGCATCCCTTGGGAACCCCACTAGTCTTCACGTGGGGCAGCAAATTATGTCTTTGCCCTGTGGTGAATTCCGTAAAACAGACTAAAATTAAAATGAATGGAAAAATAATCTTCCAAAGGAGGTATTCGCTAAAATGTCAAAAAGTCAATGATGGTATTGACATTTTGACAAGATTTACAAGACATTTTAGCCATGAGAAAAAAAGAGCCTTTTGCAATTTTTGTAAACCTATTGGAGGCAACAAGGCTAGTTCAGGCCCCGGATGTGAGAAGTGGTCCGATGTGCAGATGTTGGTCTGTCTGGGAGACGCACAGACAGACGCAGTCTCAGACACAGACTCCTGGCTCCCGAAGAGTTATATCCCCCAGGGGAGTAGGCCAGACATAAAAGACAATTCATAAAGAAAGTTGCTTTTTATGTAAATAACTTTCTTTTAAAACCAAAAGACAATGAGCCCATCAGTACTTGAATGCTGTGACATCTGACTAAGAACTTCATGTTATGTCACCGTCTTGTCTACGTCCCTTTGCTTACCTATATCTCCAGGCTTGATGTACGCGGCACATAGACAATTGATTTTTTTTTCGGTAATTCAATTACAAGGTTGAAATTTATCTGATGTGGATTGGTTATACATCCGTGTAAGATTTTACAACATGAGCGGGGCCTAATATGATCGCTTGCACTGGGAAAGACCTTTTTTTGTTTCCGTGACGCACATGCAAAAGGTTTAAACTCTGGATGTCTGCCCATCCAAGAATAATCTCAGAGAGATGGACGAATCTTTGACAGTATATATTTGTGTCACCAGTCCGAGACACAAATATATATTTATAAATAAATGAAAATAAATATTTAGGCCAAATTAATGTCAAATATGACTGAAGACATGGTCAAATCCCGATGTGCGATAATTGTGGCAGTTGTTATAAGAACCCAAAATATTGCTCAGAGTGATACAAGAACTCAGATACAAAATGATTATGGGAGAAAGCTTCAAGTGGCAGACGTTGTCAGAATACCAATATGTAGGTGTTAGAAAAGTGGCAGACCATTTCAGAGTCCCAATATACATGTATTATGGAAGACGTGGTCAATATGCTGGTATTAGGGAAGACGTGGCCAATATGCTGGTATTAGGGAAGACGTGGCCAATATGCTGGTATTAGGCAAGACATGGTCAATATGCTGGTATTAGGGAAGACATGGTCAATATGCTGGTATTAGGGAAGACATGGTCAATATGCTGGTATTAGGGAAGACATGGTCAATATGCTGGTATTAGGGAAGACATGGTCAATATGTTGGTATTAGGGAAGACGTGGCCAATATGCTGGTATTAGGCAAGACATGGTCAATATGCTGGTATCGGGGAAGACATGGTCAATATAGTGGTATCAGGGAAGACATGGTCAATATGCTGGTATTAGGCAAGACATGGTCAATATGCTGGTATCGGGGAAGACGTGGCCAATATGCTGGTATTAGGGAAGACATGGTCAATATGCTGGTATCGGGGAAGACGTGGCCAATATGCTGGTATTAGGGAAGACATGGTCAATATGCTGGTATTAAGGAAGAGGTGGTCAATATGCTGGTATTAAGGAAGACGTGGTCAATATGCTGGTATTAAGGAAGACGTGGTCAATATGCTGGTATTAGGGAAGACATGGTCAATATGCTGGTATCGGGGAAGACATGGTCAATATGCTGGTATTAGGGAAGACGTGGTCAATATGCTGGTATTAGGGAAGACATGGTCAATATGCTGGTATTAAGGAAGACGTGGTCAATATGCTGGTATTAGGGAAGACATGGTCAATATAGTGGTATTAGGCAAGACATGGTCAATATGCTGGTATTAGGGAAGACGTGGTAAATATGCTGGTATCGGGGAAGACATGGTCAATATAGTGGTATTAGATATTAGGAAACTGGCAGGCTTTGTCTTCAGGGAAGACTTGGTCATCACCCAAATATGCTGTTAAAAGGGAAGAAGTCAGACCCATAGAGAACCGCATTAGCTTCCAGCCTCGCATGGCACGTGCACCACTGCACGTGCAAGGAGAGTGAACCATCCCCAATATGCTAGAAAATGGGAAGACGCGGCCAGGTTCCCAATATGCTGGTATTATCAAGATATGATCAGGTCCCAATATGCTGGTACAATTAAAGATGTGGTCAAGTCCCCAAGATGCTGGTATCAGGGAAGATGTGGTCAGGTCCTTAATATGCTGGTACATGTATTAGGGAAGAGATGGTCAAGTCCCCAAGATGCTGGTATTAGGGAAGATGTGGTCAGGTCCTCAATATGCTGGTACATGTATTAGGGAAGAGATGGTCAAGTCCCCAAGATGCTGATATTAGGGAAGATGTGGTCAGGTCCTTAATATGCTGGTACATGTATTAGGGAAGATGTGGTCAGGTCCTTAATATGCTGGTACATGTATTAGGGAAGAGATGGTCAAGTCCCCAAGATGCTGATATTAGGGAAGATGTGGTCAGGTCCTTAATATGCTGGTACATGTATTAGGGAAGATGTGGTTAGGTCCTTAATATGCTGGTACATGTATTAGGGAAGATGTGGTCAAGTCCCCAAGATGCTGATATTAGGGAAGATGTGGTCAGGTCCTTAATATGCTGGTACATGTATTAGGGAAGATGTGGTTAGGTCCTTAATATGCTGGTACATGTATTAGGGAAGATGTGGTCAAGTCCCCAAGATACTGGTATTAGGGAAGATGTGGTCAGGTCCCCAAGATGCTGGTATTAAGTAAGACATGATCGGGTTCCCAATATGCTGGTATTACGTTGCAGACATTGTCAGAACCAAGATATGCAGGTAATTGGTAAACATGCTCTGAACCCAATATTCAGGTACAGGGGAATTTAAAGTATCTGTCAGAACCCAATAAAACGGTCACAGAACTACAATACGAAGGTACTAGGGGGATGTCACAATCATAACCATCACGTGCATATGCAGGTATTAGGAAGACATGGTCAAAACCTCAATATTCATTTATAAGTCAGAGGTACTGATAGCAGAACTCTGGGTACAAGGTGTTTTGGAGACCCCCAGACATGCATTAAGTTATTATTATGCAAATGGGGTGGGGGCTCTTTTCAAAACTCAGCAGTGGATTTTTTTAATCTTGGAGGCTGTCACAGATTCTGATAAGCAATTGAGATGATGACTCAACAAAACACATACATTTACAATTTAAAATCAGAACTCTATGTAGTGCCCCGGACGTAGAATATGAGATGTGATAAGGTGACCTGAGATGGGCAATTTTTAGCGAAGACCCTTCTCAATTATGCGTAAAACACCCAGCAAGAAAACATGACCACCCTACTGCCAGCCAACGTCAATGAAAGCATGCCAGGGCTGTTTTCCCTGAGTGTTTGGGTTCCAAAAAATGCTGGAACCTTTCACCTCACCTCCTACCCCACTCACCCAGCGGGGTGGTATGTAAGATAAAGTAGCCTACTCCAGACAGACTGCTGTAAAGGTGGGCCAGACCCACCAAACAATGACTGTATGCTTAGTTTGTCTACTGAGAGATGTCAGTCAATTCAGTCTTTGAGTTGATTTTTTCCAGCATGTAGTACTCATCCATTAGGAAAGGAATTATGATGTGAATAACTGCAGAGATTTTTTTTTTATGAAAGTTGCCAATAGGCAAATGTAAAGTGCAGTGTTGCTATGAAGTGTATACATACTCAAGTGCCGTTCATATAAATGTTATTTCTTCAAGCACTAGTGATTGTATATATTTAATAGATAAGATATGGACCACATGTAATTGTTGTTAAGATAAGATTATTTATCAGGTAATATGCCTCATCACTTTATAATGATGTAGTCTCGGGGTAGTTGTAATGGTACCTTAAAGTTACCATGGAAACAGGGAAGACTCAGCTTTTTAAGTACTCTGGAGCATACATGATTGATGTATGATAAGATATCAAATTATCCACATGTTATCTGTGCGAAGTAGACCAAATTATTGCAAAAAGAAATGCACTAATGTTATAAACGAAGTGTTATCTTTGGTATTACTAATATATATTATAGCATTGAATTGGAAGGAAAGTTGCTTTCCATAAAAACTTTAACTTTGAAATATAACAAAAACATCTGGGATACTTATTGCGTGATAATTCACTTGGTGATATTTTGTGATAATTCATCTGGTGGCTATTTGTCCTCGTGCTGTATTTTAAAATAATTCAACATGAGGTAAATCATCTCATATTATACAAATGGTAGCTTTGTAATGTGTGAAATGGTCTAGCTATCCTAATGATAAGTTGGTATATAAACTATAGTTATCAAATCTATTGATAGCAATGGTACCTTTTAAATATTGAATGATCTGATTGACACCGGTTGGTATATTAGGTCATCAAGCTATTGAATACAATTTAGAAATAAAAATTGAATCAGGAAAATAGTTGACTGTTACCATCCCTTATGAACATTTTTATGTGAGGGTCCATACATACATTTCCTGTGGGGGTAGACACTAATAACTGTCCCAAATAGGGACAGAAAACCACCTCGCAGGTGCCCGTATGCTGTGGCTAGAATCCCGGTCCTACGTCACTGGAAATATGTAGTCGTTGTTTGGGGTTTCCCTGTCCTGTATTTACGTGAACCAATCAGAGCAATCCTCTAATAATTAATGGCATTGCACAAGCCCATCTTAACGAAAGGACCTTGATAGTCCTAATATATTTGGACTAGGATAGTCTATTGTGGGAGGGGGTTGTGACTCAGTCAAGGAAAATAGGCCAAAAAGACATATTTTAGAACAAATCATGAAATTTAAAAAAGCAACGGGATAGAATATGTATCCTACAATCTCCCCTGTCACGTGACTGTTGTTATCTCCCTCTCAAGTGACACAAAGTTTCCCAGTATTTTCTGAGCCTGTTCACCTTCAATTTTGCAGTTTACAGAACAGGACCCGTCAACGAGATTAAGAGATTTGTCATTAGATACTTTAACTGTGAATGTTCTGTTTGAGAAAACTTTAAACACGTAGGACACTTAAAGTAGACAATCGTAAACACAAAATGGATTTACCCCGAAATCACAAAATCGTGAAGGCTAAAGTGATTAAGATCAACACTGAACCGATTTCAATGGAACTTGCCCCCATTAAATTGTCAGTGACTTGCCCTGTGGGTTTGTTGTGTTTTTCAGACTCGTGACCTATTAATCTGTAGAAGTTAAGCCAAAACATTGTCCAGCTGGGTGGTAGGCGATTAGAAAGCTTTCTGACTCAGGTTCTGTGACCCCTTTGCCAAGGTCCAGGCTTTGGTTGAAGATACTCAATGTCCACATCAATGTGTGGATGAAAATATGCACAAGATGGAAGTGTCACAATGTTTGATGTGGAGACATGAGATAAATGTTTTACAAAATGCGATATCTTGACACGCGATGAAAGTGTTACAAGATGTGATATTCAGACACAAGGTGAACGAATCACAATGTGATATTCGGACACAAAATTGTGTGTAGATAGAGAAATATGGCGTATAGATATAGAGATATAGGGTGTAGATAGAGAAATATGGTGGGACGAAATGTGGCATCATTAAAGGTGGGTATACTGGGACTAGATGTGGCAACATTAAAAGTGGGTATACTGGGACTAGATGTGACAACATTAAAGTGGGTATACTGGGACTAGATGTGGCAACATTAAAAGTGGGTATACAGGGACTAGATGTGGCAACAATAAAAGTGGGTATACTGGGACTAGATGTGGCAACATTAAAAGTGGGTATACTGTGACTAGATGTGGCAACATTAAAAGTGGGTATACTGGAACTATATGTGTGCATATTAGGACTGGGACTAGAAATGGAAATATTGAGACTAGATTTTGGGGTATTGACTAGATATGGGGACATTGTGTACAGATATATTGAAATTTTCATCTCGGATCCAGAATAATATTGCTTGGATCCGAATGTGTCAATTTAGCACTGTAGATATGCTGCGAACAGTGAGAGTATATTAACTGTTATTTTATTTATATCCTATGTGCTATTATATAACCAATAACGAGATGTGAACCATGTGTAAGAAGAATAAATAGTCTGGGTCTATTTGATGAGGAATGAAACTCTAGGCACACATTGCTCTTTGAAAGTTGGTGGTGAAAACAGGGTATAGGCACCAGGTTGGAACCTTCAAGATATTGATTCATTTGCCTGTGGGTATAACTCACATTAGTCACATTTTAGACAAGGACCCTAATTTGATAGTGATAGTGAATGGGGTAAAGGCCTGGGATGAGAAAAACCAGCTGGAGGATGAAAAAGGACGAGGTTTGGGTCTGACCTGAGGCATGTTCAAAACTTTGATTATCATGAAAACACCGAATACCAAATATACAATATTTATACAAATTGCCAGTTGCAACTTTTCACATTTAATGCTATTACAGAATGGTATTTATTACGATGACGACAACAGTGTGTTCCTCTAGATTCTTGAAGTTTATTTGTGTGGCTTTCCATGTGAGAAATGGTAGGCAACGGTGGCCGCAGTAATAGCATGTTATGTCAGTAATTCGTCTGATCTGTTGATTTTGGACATGCATAGAAGTGTTGATTTTATACCAATATGTTGGGATAAAGAAGTGTTAAGGCCTCAATGTTGACGTTAGTACGGGGTGTTGGGAAAGTACTCTCCTAACTGCCAATATTAACATTTCATGTTATTTGGACATTTTCCAGCATTTTTATACATATATAAACACAAAAATGAGGACGCGTAGTACTAATTTTTCCCAACTGCTCAGAACTGTTCTTTGGTTTTCAAAAGTTCAAATAAAAAAAAAAGATTGGTGACTGTGACGCTGTGTAATATTTGGGGTTATTATGTCACGTGGTGTATGATAGGTGTAGTCCTAGGTGTATTGAAGGAATGAGGGGGTAAATTATGTGCATATTATTAATCAGTGCTGCCTGGGGTACCACACAGCAGAGCGCCATAAACATGTCATGCTCTGAAGCAGCTTGGGGGCCCAATGGAATGAGCACAGGTGACGTCCAGCTATTAACCCGGGAGCGTGACCGGGTCATAAATAGTCGTCTGCTCTTCCTGTCTGGGACCAAGGTGATGATCAAAAGAACCCCAAAACCAACCTCAGGATAGTGAGGTACCATGCTAAATGGAACCAGAGGAAACGTAGAGAGGCTATCTGAGGTGTAAATCAAATGCACCCCTTGGCCCCGTCCCAGTCTGTGTTATGACGGTTCTCAACCAGGAACTTCAACTGGATTATTTATTTGCACAGGCTGATCTGGATGTTCAAGGGATATATCACCTTTGACAGGTTGAAACTCTACACCCATCTGAACTAATTACGGTGGTACAAAATGAGATGGAGCCTGTGTAGTTTATTTGAGCGATGGGATAATTTGTGGACTCCGTGAACTGCCCCTGTTCGCTTGTCTCTGCCCTGTTGCAGCATCCATACATATGAGTAGAGCAGTATGCGTGGGGTATGTGATGAAGGGGCAGGGCTGGGACATATGTGTGAGGGGTGTTGGTAAACACAGGCACCAGGGATCAGAGTGATAAAGTGTGGAGTAGTGGCAAGCATCAGTCTGCAGCACACTTTGGGGTACAGACGTCTCCGGGAACACAGGTACCCTCATTACACTGCTCTCCAATACAGCCATATCATAAAAAAAACCTGCCTCTGGCTGCCACCGACACAGAGCCCACTCATAACCAGGGTTGGACCAGAAGAGGAGTCATTAGGTGTAGAGGAGGATGCCCATCCACCTGAACCAGACACTATTAAGTGCGATCAAGTGCTCTGATCCATTGATGTGTCACCCCGATGTTAATGTACCCAACTGATCTCAAAGACTCCAGCCTGCACGTTCTCACACTGCCAGAATCTACAGTTGGGCACTGTATATATGAACTTACATACATATAGATACATACATATTGATCGAAACGTACTTGAGACAAAAGAAGGAAAGAGTTTATTTGGCAGACAGCGGCCTGGTAGCAGTATGAAAAGATGAATGGGGCCTAGTTGATCCCCTTGCACTACTCCAGTACCACACCGAAGGCCCCGTGCCGGGTGCTACATCACTTTTGCAATTGATATCCAGTAAGCTGGTATTCCAAAGAGTGTCTGTTGTACCCAGGACATGTGGAGCACCCCATCGCATTTGATTGTGTTCTCTCCATGCAGCGTGCATGCTTGACCCGTCGCCGCTCTCACTGTGCTGGCTGCTTTTTTTGAGTGGAGCGCGCCTCTCACTCGCTCACTCGCTCACGGGCTCTAATGACTTCATATACATCATATCATGTCTGGTGGGGTGACTAGACTGAACACCCCGGGACAACACACAGATGAACACAGCCCTGTGATAACACCGCACCGCTCTGCTAACTCCGGGATGGCAAAGACACGATAACAAACAAGATAACGGACAAACACTGTGTGACAAAATAGAGACCCAGAGAATGACTGGATAGGAATGGGACGCTAACAGGGTGCAGGACTTCTCCCCTCTATATGTATATCATGATGATTACACTGAGGAAGGTTCGCTGGTACACTAAGTACTTTTTCACCCTCAACCTCTTTGCTCTTCTAGCCATTCCTATTGTTTTCAACGCCGGATATGGAGGTGCGACCAGTTTAATTGTTTTCACTCATCATTTTTCTTTTATTTGCATGAGCATGTATTTTTTTCTCCATAACTTGCAAGTAGGCTTATACATATATAACTTTGATATTTTACTCAGAGCTTTAATTTGCCTGTTTCATTGTGTTATTATTTTGTTTTTGTTTTTGTTTCTGTTTTTTGTTTTTACTTCAGTGTCATGAGACAAAATGAATAATATGTCGAGAGAAAATTAATTAAATATTAAAACATATCCCTGATAAACTCAAATACAATGTTTTGGACAGACCAGGAAATAAAACTGCTAAAAGTCGCAATATTATGAAGGACAGAGATTACACAAGTTTGCTGTTACAGCCAACTTTGCAATGTAATAAAGCCATAAAAAAGCTGAAGGACACAAACTCATGCGATTTGTTATCAGTTCTGATAAACTGGCTCTTTGTTGTCGGCAGGTTATCAAAACAAGTGGTTTTTTCCCATGTACATGCCTGTGGTTTCATACCCCGCTGATAAACACACACTGAAGAGCAACAATCATGCATTCTAACACAAGAATGAGTGTTTTTCCAACCATATTATGTATATTTAATATCCTGTTCACGATATCTAAGTGTAGAGACTCGAATCAAATAACCAACCGTGAGGATTCTAATACACGAATCCATCTGGGACCAACACAAAAATGCACTCTTACTACATGTGTGGTTTGGGCAATATCTCCAGGGGTCAAGTGACTCGTCCATTCGTACATGACCACGCATGTATAATTGTTGTTTAGTCACTGACTGTTTACTTTATTGTTGGATAATCAAAACATGAAAGAGACCACTAAGTTTGTTAAATGTTTCATTAAACTTAAAGGTCAGATAAAACGATGGCATGCTGATAACTGCTGATACTGCATAATTAAGATAAATACCGCATTATGGCTAACATTACAGATTTAAGCCAGTTCCTGCATTGTGGCTGACACTGCATATTAAAGTGAGACACTGCATTGTGGCTGACACTGCATATTAAAGTGAGACACTGCATTTTGGCTGACACTGCATATTAAAGTGAGGCACTGCATTGTGGCTGACACTGCATATTAAAGTGAGGCACTGCATTTTGGCTGACACTGCATATTAAAGTGAGGCACTGCATTGTGGCTGACACTGCATATTCAAGTTCGATAATATAATATAGCTACTTTTTGGTTAGATATACCTGCTGAAAAAGTGACAAAGAAAAATAGCTGATATTGACTTTGGTATAGATATATATGTTACAGACAAAATGTCTGATATTATGTATTGAAAGAAAATAGTTAAGATATATATTTAAAGAAAATAATAAGATATATAAAGAAAAAAGTTAAAGTTCCGGTCACAAATTAGTGTCAAGAATCACTCCTTGCTTGAAAATTGTTTTGGATCCATATTTCAAACTCTACAGCAAAAAAATATAAACAAATAGATAAATAAAAATAAAAAGAATTGGCGAGACACTCAGGTCTGGAATAGGAAACATTGATGTTTGGCCTCAGGACCCAGCAAGAATGTGGAAGCCATGCTGGTCTAATGGTACTGCTAACATGTGGTGTAATCATATGTAGAATGTAAACTGAGGTATTCAGACCAGCCGAGTAAAGGTCACTTGAGAAGTCAAAGGTCCTCTGAGGGCCTTTTATCATTATTGACAAGACACGGCTGGCAGGTCATTTGAGGACAAGACCTATCAGATACGTGTCTGATCCTCACACATCTTTGAGATTTAACATCCGGGTTATTATCATGGATCTATTGCATAGTTACGTCTAGCTCTGCTTATTTGTATTTGTACCACGATATGTGTGAATATCTAACAATCCCAACTGATTAAAGGTGGGTGATAAAGATTCAATCCCTGGTCAAACAAACCAACAAGATAATTATGTAGACTTGGTCATGATAGTTCAACCATATTCAGAAGCGGGGGTATGGTATTGTGAATGGAATTTTCAAAAGAACTATTGCGCATGTTGGTAACTTTTTGCAGAATATTTGTCTCGTTGAGAGCGAACGTTTCAACATGGTAAAGTAATTTGATGTGTTTTTATTTGGGAGAAAAAGTCTCAATTGTCACTTGGATTGTAGGTCATAAATTGAAATGTTCCATTCCTCAGTTCTCAGGCAGTGTAACGATATGAGGGGTCCGGGGGAGGAGGTGAAATCTGGCATGATAATTTGTGTTGACGCAAACTAGGTTGTGTATTTGCGGAGTTACAAGTCCACATGCCGGGTGTTCAGCGTGTCTGGGTGTACCCACCTCCTGGATCCAACCCCCTAAACCACGCAGTCTTATGCAATACTCCAACAAACTTCTCACGTTGTTGATATAAATATATGCCACTAATCTATAACATGATCATAGGTATCAGAATATGGAAGAGGATGATGATTATTCTTCACTTGTCACTATACCATAAGAAAAGATTAATGCATTATTTTTTTGCTATGATATATATGATATATATATGATATATATATATATATATATATATATATATATATATATATATATATATATATATATATATATATATATATATATATATATATATATATATATATATATATATATATATATATATATATATATATATAGTTTTTATTGTGCAGTAAATTCCAACAATAATAAACATACCTATCTACCATTCACATCTACATTTCATTCAGTTTACTACTCTGAGGATTATATTCTGTATCAGTCTAAGAAAGATTATTTTGAAGAAAATGATATCAAATGATGAGCCATTCAATTTATGTACCGGATTCAAATCGATAGAGAAATGTCTGATAGGTCTGCTAATTCTTTGATGTTTGCTTCCAATCTATGATAACATATGTTTTATCTCTTATCAGAAGAGATTAAAAGACAAAAAATGACATGTAGATGTGAAGGTCATACCCTTTGTCATGTGGGTGAGACTTGTTGTCACAACTAATCAACTGATTTTATGATCCGTCAAAATGCTGTCTCCCCATGACAAGTGTCTGACCCTATGATTGACCTCCTGGCAAGGTCAAGGCGAAAGGTCAACTCACCCGAATGACCAAAGGAACGATGATGGTAAAACTTAAAGCTCCAATGTACCAGGGAGGTGCTTAAACTTCCGTGAATATATTATAGGAAATTACTAATGTATTATAGGAATTTTCAGATTTTATTTTAATATGTTTTTTTTATTTCTTTTTGCAGGTGTATCTGTGATCTCGGGTGATGACGAACAGACAGGATCAACTGAAGAGGTATGAACAGATAAACTTAATTTACCTATCATATTGTTTAAATGCCTTTACAAATTATCTCAGACAACAGAACATCTTTTCAAATCGTTTGACTGAACACTGATTGCAGATTTGGTAACGCAGTTTTTTTTAATTTCTATTTTCAGTCATCAGGCTTCATTCAGGAATATCGCGAGATTCACGCGCAGAGAAGAAAACACGTTAGGGACGTATGCCAACGAAACGAAATTCACCCTAACCCCAAAAATATCGTTCCAAGCAAATTCCAGTACATGTACGTGGACGAAAAACACAAATTTTTGTATTGTTCGATACCTAAAGTTGCGTGCACCAACTGGAAGAGGGTTTTGTTAGTGTTATCAAACAAGACCAACGTGACCCATCCATTGGACTTGACCCCAGCTCAAGCACATAGCGCGCAGAACGCCAGACTTCTTAAAACCCTGGATGAATATACAATCCCCCAGATCAAACACAGACTAAAAAATTACTTCAAATTTGTTTTCGTACGAGATCCATTAGAGCGAATATTGTCTGCGTATCGAAATAAATTCACAGTGTCTTATAATGACTATTTTCCGCAGAGATACGGTAAATATATTGTGAAGAAGTTTAGGAAGAACCCTTCAAGAGAATCTCTAAAACGAGGCAGAGATGTGAGTTTTCCTGAGTTTGTCCAGTACCTGCTGGATCCAAATACTGCCAAACCATTTAATGCACACTGGAGGCACTACTTTAAGCTGTGTCACCCTTGTATTGTCCAGTATGATGCCATAGGCAAATATGAGACACTAGAAGATGATATAGACTATGTCCTCCATGAATCCAAAGTGGATCATATCGTCAAGTTCCCAAGAGCCAATAGATTAGCTGGACGGCCAAAAACTTCTGATATCCTCAAGCAGAGCTACAAGAATGTATCCACAGAAGACATTCACAGGTTGTGGGAACTGTACTCTGTAGATTATGCAATGTTTGGCTACCCCTACCCAGATTTTTCGCCACACAAGAGACACTGACACATCCAGTGACATAACATCATCAACTTTAGGCAAATAAATGTCCGATGTCTCATCTCTACTCAACAATATTGTTTGTCCAACCTTGGAGTATAATATTATACTCTAAGGTCCAACTATGACTACTGAAAAGATATTTTTCTCAACGTCTGATCATTTCTGTTCACTTGAAGACTGAAATATGTTGTGCAATGAGTAGAACTACAGTGTACCATGCACTGAACTATTGCTTATACTTGCTAAAAATGACACAAAAAGTTAGTGCCTTGCAGGGACATGATTACACACGATTATTTATTGATATTTTCTGAATTGTTGTGCTTTAGGTTAATATTTACTCAGTGAGGCAAATTGGTTGTTGGGCACTTTGTATCGAAACCATATGTATATACCAATGTTGTACAAGGAAATTTTGTAAGGAAATATATCTTTGTGCCAAACATCATGATGCAAATAAGATTAATCTGCCAAGTAATATAATTAATAGTATGGATTGTTTGAACGATAGTAATGCTGGTTCATATATGTATGTTCACTCCAACGTAGAAACGAAAGTGCCATTCGATATTTGAGTAAATAAAACAACCATTATAGTAAACAAGTCCATGTGTATCGTGGTAAAAAATCCATAGCCCCCCTGCCAATCTCTCCGACCAATGATTAAATATAGAGGCGTTTTACATTTCTGGTTCCGGTAAAGTTGTCCAGTTCCGGTGCGTACTTTTCAATGGGAAACAACATGGCGATTGGCAATCTGCCTGTTGTCACCAATAGATTTTAGTGTCATAGTTATGGATGGGAGTGTTCCAATGTTCATGACAAAGATATAACAATCTCTCTATTGTAGGAAATAAAAGTATATTATTGATTAGGGGAAACACGTTGAACTCGACAAACCATGCCGTTGACCCTTCCACGTCGAGCTTATGGCGTTTTTTGAACTGGTAGATTTAGGTCTATTTAAATTTCTGGTATGAAACTACAGGGACCCACACAAATGTGTTGTGAAATGACAGCAAAACACCAGTTATGCTTCCATATGTAAATATATCTCCATCTTTAAAGTGTATCATTATTTATATGAGTCAACACTATTGTGATATCATACGATGAACTGGTCAATTATGGTGAGGTCAATTATAATACGATGCCAGCATTGAAGGGTCTTCAAGTTGTGCCTTGAAATTGTTAGGATCTGAATACATTACATGTTGCTTTGTGATCATTTGATGGAGAGGTTATATTTTAGAAACTACATTGAGGAGTTTTGATAAATCTGCTTTCAGTTACCATGGTCACAGCAGATATGCAAGGTTGTCATGGTTACTGTAGGCGTTCACGAATGCAATGGCGTATAAGCCACGTTTGTTAAACTGGTTTTGATACACAAGGTTTTATTTTGGACTGTGACATGAAGATTTATTCCAATTTAAGGCAGTCAGACCAGTTGGTGTGTGGATATACTTAAACTCGTTTTAATCAATGTCATTGATACCCTGGTATCACCATTTTCCAATTTATGGAAATGACCCAGAGATTAGAAATGAACTATATATTCTTCTAATTGAAAAAAAAACCAAAAACAAGGGCGAAAGCTTGAGTGTCGTTACTGGGACTGATGATATTTCAATTTAAATAATAGCTCATCCATGTTAAGTGGTCAAATTTTTTGGATTGTAAAGAAAATACATAATTATTTTGCTGCCTATCTCAGAAATCACATTTCAACTTACAGGCTTATTTCAGAAGAGAATGAATGATTCCACCCATTTATTGTAAATTATTTAATGTTTAAAAAGATATATCAATTATTTTGATGTGAGGTACTTGGTTTGGAGAAAGGAGGGTGGTTTGAAGCGGTTAGTTTAGGCAGAAATTGAAGATATTTCAAGGTCTTTGCTCTTTTGATAGAATCAAATGTCTTCCTTCAGCGCCATTTTATTTATATGACTAAGTCATTTATATGGCGAACAGAAACTGGTTGAAATTTAACACTTGAAAATATTTTAAGGGGAAAAGGTATATATGTATGTATGTATGTATGTATGCTAATTTTGAAATATATAAGGAAGCATCCAGAAGTAGAATAATTTCTTTTTTGAAATAAACGGTGATATTTTTGTAAGATATTTGAGAAATAAACAATATAATTCCATGTGCTAACAATTAAGGAGATCTTTTGTGTTCTTAAACTGCACAGCATAACTCTTATCCGTAAGTCTCCCCTCGATGACCTTTAATCAGCCGCCATCTTTTTATTTGATGCGCCTCTGACCTTAGCACATTAAATAACTATTATACACAACCTACTGATTACAAAAAAATACCCCCAGCCTGTTTCATATTCTGACTACATTTGCTCTCAATTATGGAAGAGGATGACTTGGTTATTGCGTTGTTAAGTTGTCAAAGACATACTTTATGTGCACTGGGTATGTCTTGTGTTGCACAAAATCAAAGAGTGCGATGGTTTCCCATTTCCTTACAAGCCATGCTCCCCAACGTTTTTAAGTGGATTAATATTATTCTTGTGTAAAATTTATTGTATAAGTGGGGATCTCAAATTTATCAGAGTGCCTCTAACGGGCGCTTTAGGGGACAATTTTCTTGTAGGGCATAACCTTTTAGAAGCTTTTGCTCAGTGACACAACATTCCAAGGAATATTGTTTTCTTGCATGGCATTCATGAAATTTTGAACATGTCATCCATTGATAAAATATACGCAGTGAATTAAAGTTTGCTCCCATGATACCATGCGTGACCTACAGTGCCCTCGATTGGTCACTGAGGTTACAAATCGGTCACACCAGGGGGCGCGAAGACCACCGGGCTAATTGCATCCGACATTTCTTGAACCTCTTGAAAGGAAAGATACAGAAGGTCATGTACCCTGGAATACCTTGTCGCAGTACATTTCGTGTCCTGTTTCTTGTACCACCTAGTAGCCTTATATATGTTATTGGCAGGGTGCTCTGTCCTTGGGTCAGATGCCTTGTCTCATCAAGATCAAGTAAATATACAAATAAATTGCACTGAAAAACATTGCTGACTTCAAAAAGAGACTTGTTTATGGGAATTTATACAAACAAAAAAAAACATTTCCAATTTTCAAATTGAAATCAGTGAAAAAAAAATGGAATGGCTAATGGGAATAGAAGATGGGGTATCAGATTATTGAAAACAGTCAATCCTTAATCCTGAATGTCATTTGCAAAGACTTGTCCTGGTCCACATCAGACCCTATTCCACATTATAAGTGACTATGCTCCATTGAGAGGAAGGGTGAGGCTGACACCAGATGTCGCTTTGATTATCTGTACTCTTGGACAAAATGATTGAGATGATCATATCATGCTAGCCCCTATACAACCCACCTTGATCCGCCACTGCTATTCTCACAATGATGATGATGATGATGATGATGAGATGATGATGATTATGATGATGATGATTATGATGATGATAATGATGATACTCTGTTGCTACTGCTGCTGATGATGATCATCTCATACTGTTTCTACTGCTGCTGCTGCTGCTGCTGATGATGATGATGATGATACTGCTGCTGATGATCATCATCGGACACTGTTGTTGCTGATGATGATGATGATGATGATGATGATGATGATGAATGATGGGAAAAAGAGTGTAATAATCGTACACTTGGAACCGAGGATTGTGGACTCGTTCAACTTTTGCGCACTAAATGCCTCCCGGGAAATGCCTTCAAGCCAGAGATCCAAACTACGAAGAAAAACGGGTTGCAAAAACACTGATCATCTCCGAACATTTCCACGTTTACAGTGTCTAAATACAACTTTTGAGGAGGCCCAGTTTTCACAATATTTGCTTTTACATAAAAGAGTTCCTTTCAAGAGATGGTGAACTGTTTTAGAAAAAAGTGCCAGGTTGGTAGAGACAAGACAACACGCGTCTGAGAGACTGCACCACATTTCTACCCGCTGACCTCTTGAACTTCTTGACACCTCAATGACGTAGGGTGGCGTGATGTCACGTGACTGCACGCTCCCACATTTCTTAATGATATTTGCGCATGTCCGTGCGTTAAACCATCAAATGTTTGTATTATGCAAATTATTTTGCTGATTACCTAGTTCACTGAAAAAAAAAGTGAAACTTTTGATAAAAATAGAATGAAGTATTCTTCTGTTGGTGTAGGAAGATAATCAATATATATTTGTACCATTTTTTATAACAAAATAAAATCTTCAGAGAGCAAAACGAGTTATTTACAAAATATCACTGTTTCAATAAAGATTAGTTCGAGAATCTCTAGCAGTGAATTTGCCTTTTGTTTATTTTGGGCCCGGCGGCAGTGAATTTGCCTTTTTTTTTATTTTGGGCCCGGCGGCCATTTCACATAAAAACTGCCCCTAAGCTGCTCAAAATGTTTAAAATGCAAATAAAATATAGCAGAAAATATCCTTAGGAAAGGGCTAGTTATTTAGGGAGTGGATGCCATGACTAAATAAAGATATGTGAAAAAAAAATGAAAATAAAAATGATAGTCAACCTAGAGGGAGGAGCAACCCTTTTTATTTCAAGGACCATGAGTTTTTGCAAATAGATGGTCTTACTCGATATTTCAAGGTAATGTTTAGGTCAAACTAAACCGAGCATCTTGTCTCTATATACACAAGAATTGTCCAGGAGTAAGAAATGTCTTCAACTGTTTTCAACTTCGCGAAAATCTGAAACCCTACACATGCTCAATGTTGGCCTCGTGGCCAACTTACTCGAAGTTTAAACTCTACTATTAAATCTCGAAATGTCAGTTTGTGGCCTCCATGTTGTAGTTTCTTTGATGACTCCGTAAATTGCTCAAATAAAACCCCAAAATGAATATTTCATTTTCGTTTTCTGTGTAAAGTTACATGCTCAAGGTTGGCCTTATGACCAACTTCCTGGAAGTTTAGAATCCCTCACATCACTTGAAATAGTTAGCACAAGACATTGAACATGAAACGGGTAGTACAAGAGTTTCAAATGTAGTGGGTACCTCGCACAAATGTCGCCAAAAAGAAAACATTCTCCAATTCATACACACATTCGGGAAACGATAAAAGCATCTTCCTCATATTGTAGAAAACAAAATAAATGTATAATGTTTTTTGGAAAGATATCAGCTATTAAATGGGGTAATCCAATTATGTCAACATTTTAAAAATAATTTGTTATCATGAGGTTTTTCCTACTGCAAAGTTGGTCCATATGATAAGAAATGTCCTTTATTTTCAGAGTTTGTTATCAGTTTTTCATGTATTGTTATGATTACAGAAACTTATAAGGGTTAATTGTAATCTATATAAATGAAACCTTTAAAAAAATCATTGGACAAATTTAATGTCCTTCAACTTTCATCTTTTGTAAATCTACTATGTTTAAGCTAAGAGCAACAATTATATTGCTCTCAGGTTTAAGCTATTTTCAATCAAATAAGCTTACAAAGTTCGTAATCAGTCATGTATCATTTGTAGATGTATCCCATACAATAAAAAGATTTTAGGCGTATATACGCCAGTCATGTCCCTCTGATGTAAATCTTGAAATCGTCGGCATTGTAGCGTCCCTATTATGGTGTCTTTGCAAACGTATCTGAGCTCAGAAAATTGCTCAAATAAACCCTAATATCGATATTTTATCTTTGTTCTTTATATTAAGTCATTATATCATAAATGCTCTACGTTTGCAAAAAACAAATCAATTCTAAATGTTATGACTTGCATATCCCTCAAACAAAACCCAAATGTGAAGATTTCAGCATGAAACAATTACCGGTACTTGTCCCTTCAGGATTCGAACCCCTAATCTTTAGCGTGTAAGACAGACGCCTTTTCAACTGAGCCACGCTCCCAACTGGCAGCATTGTACAATATTTGTTTTTCTGACGCTATTTTATGCTAGATACCCTGTGACAAATGTCACAAAGAGCACTGTAATAATCTGTGGTGTCAAAAGAGACATAGTTTCAGCCAGATTCCTTACAATTATACATATTGCATTAATTGATATCTGGCCTCATGACCTAGCCCTTGTACTCTGTGCCACAGTCTGTTAAGTGCACTCGCACTGTTTGATCTATCCACAGACACTGCTACATATCAAGGACCCTGTCTCATCCCCATGCCAGTGGCCTGAATACAGAATACAGTCCACTGGATGCCTTGAACAACACTATCATTTCTTCCTGGATTATATTATTGGCTTCATTATTTTTCACGTTTCCATGGAGGGGGGTACACTGCATAACTCTACACTAAGGGGCGATCCATTTGATTTTTGTGGGGTGGGGTGGGAGATTTTGGAAAAAAAAATTATTCACCCACCCCATCCCAGAAAAAAAATTTATTCATTCACCCTACCAAAGAAAAAAAATTTATTCATCCACCCTACCAAAGAAAAAAAATTTATTCATCCACCTCCTTCCATTTTTCTATCGTCTATATGGATTGCTTGAAATGAAGGATCAGAGTCTGGGGAAGCAACAAGAAAAAAAATTTATTCACCCACCCCACACCAGAAAAAAAAATTATTCACCCACCCCACACCAGAAAAAAAAATTATTCATCCACCCTACCAAAGAAAAAAAATTTATTCATCCAGTACTGCTGTCCCACCCCACCCCACAAAAATCAAATGGATCGCCCCTAAAGCCTTTACACAGTACACAACACACCATTCAAATACAATTGAATGCAAGTCAGATGCTAATTTTAGCACTGATATTTCAAATACTGTCCTCCTTAGTCACAGTTGCCTAGCAACCCAAAAGATCAATTGATCGCTCCTAAATGTCCCCTGATGTTATATGAGCTTATGTAACAACAATCAAGGATCAAAGGATTAACTTGTTTGGGACTGCAGAGATTTGATGTCACAACATGATATAAACTTACTGTTGGTGGGAAATCTTTTTTTCATGTGGTGTTTTTCCAATCTGATTTTGCCACCTGAGGACAGCACTGCATAGAAAAAAATCGCACCAGGGGTAATGTGTGGACATCAAGTCAATATTACGTTTTATCAAAATAAATCATTAAATAATTCAGATTGATCACAAAAGGAATCGTAAAATGTCAAAATAGATTAATTAATAGCTCCATTTGGTTGAAACTTGCCAAATGTTGTTCAAATGAATATGGCCTAAACTAATTTATGTTGCCAACTATAACGTTAACGCATTATCTCATGGAAGCTCAAATGCCCCATATATATAGAGTCTACCTAACAAAACAGTTGCATTGGAGTGGATGAACCGATGAACAAAGGAAAGGTGAGTTGAACAGATGGACACAAAACAGACAGTGTGATTATTACCAGGTATTGAAAGTTACATTATAGTACCTCAATAAACATGTCGTCAATCAGTTTTGTTGGATACTAAATTGTTGTCCTTTCATTAAATCATTAAATATCACTACTCCATCCATTAAATTATTAAATATCACTTTTGACTATCTATATTTTGTAACATCAGAATATTGCAATATGGCAACAGGTGAAACTGTCAGTCAGGACTCATAACACAAAAATCAGTTTTTCACTCGGAAATTTATTTCCACATAGTATGATTCACATCTACAAAGAGAAAATAAATGTTTAAATCTGACCTTAAAGTGTGACCAGATATTTCACAAAAGTGACATATCACATCTGCCATACAGAACAAACACAATAAACAAGCTATCAAAGACTGGCAGAAATGTCGAGATCACTTACCAGATATGAGAATGGCTGATACATCATCATATAACATACCAGGTCTCAAAATCATTACAAATATTGCATTTCTCAGATGAAGTAATTTTATTTCAGTTAAGTAATCATATTTAGATTTGTCAACCTTTTTAAAACAAATCAATACACAATTCCATCATTAACTAAGCAAGTTCATACCACGTTCTGTTAATCCCCCAACAAATCCTTTACTATTTCAGCTCATACATTCTTAAACTTGCAGTTAACCAGCTTATGCACTCCATCAACATCCAAACTCACATGAACCATCCTTGCCTACATGGATTCGTACTTTCTCTCACTCATCCAAACTCACACACACCATCCTTGCTGTCATGGAATTGTACCTTCTCTCCCCCATCCAAATTTGCACAAACCATCCTTGCCTACATCGATTTTAACCTTCTCTCCCCCATCCAAATTTGCACAAGCCATCCTTATCTTCATGGAATTGTACCCTCTCTACCCCATCCAAACTCACACAAATAATCCTTGCCTACATGGATTTGTAACTTGAAACTTCTTTCATCCATCTAAATGTGCCTGGAACCAACCTTTCCCACATTAATTCAAATTTCCTCTCATCTATTCAAACCATTATTATCCACATCCATTTCTTTCAATCATCCAAACTAGCACAAACCCATCCTTTGACCTCATCAATTCATACCTATTATCACCCACCCAAATTTCCAGCTCAAGCATCAACTTATTACCCCATTATAATGACAATTTTTCTGATTTTAGTAGGCAAAAATACAAACTGCAAATTGGTGGAAACTTGGAATGTTTGACAAACATAGAATATTCTATTTTACGGATACAATTATTCTTATTTCATGGTCAAATTGCTGTTTGTCCAAACTGGTTGATGGATGATGTTGAAGAATTGTGTTGGTAGATTATTTAGGTCAGTGACAATTATAGCATGTTTGGTACTGACGAAAGACAATGAAAGTATATAAATAATTTTTTGAAAATAATTATTCAATATTCGATATTGTTTAACTATTTATAAATAGCATGAAATGTTCTTTACTAGCAATTCTGTAGCACCCCATAAGATTGACACTGGGAGGGTGACCAAATCCCTCTTAGTGATTATGATTGAAGGGTAAAAATATTTATTAGCCCTGTCAGAGGTGATTATATGTCGTTCGTTTTTAATAAGAAAAGTGAAGTGTTGACAATTTTTACCTGATACAATTTCTATGATAAGAGTATTTCATATTGTAAGTGTGGTGAACTGTTTGATGGAACAAGTGTATATTTGACATCGAAAAGACAATTTCAAAATATAGGCAAATAGCTTTAAAGCAATACTGACCACTGCTTCTTTGTAATGTTTGTGAACTTAATCTTGAAAAGCCTGCAAAATTGCTTTAGAACTGAACATTTCAAGTATTTACCCAGCTTTGCTAGTCAAGAACTGTCAATGTGGCAAAAAATAATGTGCCCAATATAGGAGCTGACTCCATCATCCCCACATTGACTTTTTCTTCAAGTCTAAAATTTAGACTATATTTAGATCAGTAGAATGAGGCATTGGATGTTGCAGGTGTATATGCATGTGAAAATTCACTGTTTGCTTTTGTAGTGCTGCAAAAATTTAGAAAAATCTGCAAAAAAATCTTACAGTTAGGATTCATCTCCTGGCAATACTAAGATCTAGTATGATGGGCAGACAGAATGACAGAAAAATTCCCTCCTCATTGCAAAAGTTCTGATGACAATGTCAGCATAGCTAAAAATCAAATATCCTTATCATCATATCTACACCAGTATCTGATTAATTAGCATTTGGGAAAACAACAATTGTAAATATGTAAAAATTTGGCAACCTTTTTAAAACACCCAAAAAATATTAAATCTTATAATTTAAAAGTATATTGTTCCCTATTATATCTGTAAAATACACATTGGCAGTATTTAGAATAATATAGCAAAGTTCCATATAAAAAGAAACTGGAATGCATAATACTAATAAATACAAGGTGTAAAGTACATTACAAGTTTTCAAAGACGAACACATAAGGCCAATAGAAAATGGCCTGTCTCTGGTTATGTTGAAATAAAATCTAAGCAATATAATGTACACATTCAGCAACCAGAAACAAGGCATTAAATCTATCTGGCCTGGTGGTAATACTGACACATAGAATGTCCCTTTCTTTATGTTTGACTAGATTGATACTCAATTATTTAAATTTTTATAATTCTTTTACACATTGTGAATAAAATCACTTGAAACATTAACCAGTGAAGTACATCAATAATATACATACATTCACAAACACACACACACATTGTAGAAATTAACAAAACCACACATGAATATTTAAATGGTTTGATTGAAACAATCAAATAATCTTTGTCCCCCATGTTTTGGTGCATGTTCTTATATTGTTTGTTCTGAGACTTCATGAAATGATTGGGTTTGATGTTTATAAAAGATATTAACAGTGACATAGACAGTTTATGAGCATGCTAATACTTGGCAAGATTATTGCTTTTTCTATATATTCAAAGTGTCAACAATCATGTTAACCTTTTCTTAAATTGAGAGAATCAAAATGTTTGATGAATCTCAAATGCTTTGTAGAAGATTTTGTAGCAGTCTTGTGACTTGGTTGTCAGATTTTAATATCAAAATAGAGCACTTATGTAATTATTTTAATCTTAAATTAAATCAATCCCAAGTAAACACAGTTTTTTGGGGATTAAACACTGGCTCCATATTTAGGTAACTGGATCACTATACTTGTCTGAATCATGTGAATCTCATTTTAGGATAAAATGATTCAGTTTTTGTCATAAAGCAAAAAATATCAAGTCTTTGTCAAATTTTCTATTCACAGATTTAATTTTGAGCAAATGTATCAAAATGCTGACATAATTGTTTTCCACTGATCTCTAAACATATACCGGTAAGCTTTTGAGCAAAACAGTTCTTTCCACGAGATTGCATTATATTTACTTTGTCTTTGATTGTATACTATGTCATCATAATAATAAATTATGAGGATTACTTCATAGAGTTTTGTGACTAGTGAGCAAATATGATCATTAGCATTTGGCAGGTATATTTTTATATATTTCATAAACATAAATTTTCAAGATACAAATGTGCATGTGATTTTGTGAATTTGTATTTGGATTGTTCCTATGATTTGTTTTTGGCATGGTGTTACCCTTTGCTTTCAGCTTAGATTTTTGGCAAACTCTTAATAACAAAATATCTACCTGAGCTCTCAGTGTATGAGCATACAGCCTACATAACCTTAGCAGAGATGGAACCTGTGACCTCTCTGACTATCTAAGGGCAGCAGCTCTGGTGGTCCAGCATTCTACCAACTCAGCTATCTTAAAATAAGATTCTGATGAGCCTCATAACATTTTAAGTGAAGCAGTTATACCATTGTTATGAAAAATAGATGATGATATAAAGCAACAATTCTCGCTATCTGCTCTCCTGGCTTTTTAGCTGGTCCGTGAAAAAATGACGGGATTGGCGCGTGCATGACGGGAAAGATGTTGCATTGTAAACTTCCGCCCGCCTTGCTACAAGATGGGAGGGAAATTTCAGACTGACATCTTACATTGACACGCTAATGTCAGCGCTAAAGCGTGTTTGTTGTGTAATCTTTATATAAGTATATTGCAATCTACGTAATTTATGTCAACATCACTAACGCATAACTGTGAAAAACAACAATGTAAAGATGAAAGGCAGAGGCGACTATGTCCCGAACAGGTTGTCGCCGCTGTTCCCGGATGTGCTGTGTGCAAAGAATTGGGTCAAATACAATTGCAGCACTCTGAAAATGCAGCGTATATGGTAGAGCAGATAGGGAGAATTTTCTATGATCTCACTACACCACATTTATAAGTCTTACATAGAGGGATATGTACACTCCTTATTTTAATGTATATGTGTTGTTACATGAAATAAGAACAATTTGTTGTTACATGGAATAAAAATGAATTCTAACATATGTTGAAAAGACCCAATGAAAGCACCAATACTTGACAGAGAAATATTAACATTGTCCCATCTGTCTTTTAAAATCTATCCTTAGCGCTTCAAGACATCTGTCCATTTTGCCAAGTAAAATGTGAAACTAATTTTATATTATCCCCCTGAAATGGAGAGAACTTTTCACCTTTACTTGAATATATGGCACAGAAATATCTTATATTTGACTTATAACAACTCCTTATTTCTATGGCACTTTTTGTGGTTATTTGACAACAGATTTGAAATAAATTTATTTTGAAATAAAAATATTCATGGAAAAACATTGCTGGAGAATTTCTCTTGTAATGTTTCATATTTTTCAAGACCCTCTAGCCTGGCTGAAAATACAGGTAAAAGTATTTTTCTCAAACAAACATCACATGAAGAGATGATTATATTAATTTGCAATATATATAATAATGATAAAAACCCTATTTCATCCAAGTGCTGTTGTGGTGCAAATAATATTGCTAATATTCATATTTCTGTTTGATAGGAAGTGCCCATAAACCTAAGTGTTCTACATTCCAGTCATAACTAGTGCAAATAGGTGGCTCCAATAAGAACGGCGGCAACTCTAAATTATACGGAAATCTTCTGTCCTTTAAGGGAATGCGAGTTATATCACCATTTTGGGTTGTATCAGGAAATGACGTTGCCAGCAGGAATTTACTGCCGCTGTTGGATATTGTCTGTAATGCTCGGAGAGCATCTGACTGGTGCAGATATTGAAGTACGTCCCGCAATATCACAATATCAAACGACTCATTGATCGGGGTTGTAACAACGTCGAGACGAAAAAAATGTGAGTTTGGCAGATTCTCAAATTGCCGCTTGTGGCTGTCTATAATGTCGGGTACGATGTCGATCCCTGTGTACTCTATGTCATCTCTTGTGATCAAAAATTTACTCATCCACTGCAGATCACCACAGCCAACATCTAATATCGTCAGGGTTTGCTTTCCAATGTAAATCTTCATTTTGGTCAATACTGTGTGTAATGCAGCCACTGAGCTTTGTGCATTTCTTAGGAGTGCCCCCTGCCCTGAGCATTGTAAACCAAAATAGCTTGGGTCCTTTGATGGCCAGTATTCTTTCTTGTAGATCTCCTTGAATGCTATCAGACGTTCTTCAGGTGTTTCACCATACTTGACTATGCGGTCATCAAGCATGAAGTCGTGGGGATCTGCTTCCAGCGATGGCAACTCCCATTTCTTATTCCACGTGACACAGTCAAGAACCCACCCTTCTTTCCGGAACTCTGGTCTCTGCTGATGACCAACACGCTGTTGTCTACTGTTCCATCCATCAGCAGTTTTGCTGTCGTTAGGCTGGTCTGAACCCTTGCACTTACAGGTGGATGGGGGTGGGCAGCGGATCTTACAACGGCACTTGCCCTTGCCGGGATCGAAGCTGAAGAAGACCACGATGAAGGTGATGATGACAAGAACGGTGAAACCCCATCTCTGCCGAAACCCCATCGTGCACCTCTCAATACCTGCAAGACATCAATGCCACACTCTATAACATTAGAAATAGAGGAGCATATCATAAAAGGGGATCATAATCATTGTTTACATCAAGCCATGTAATATATCATTACCCAATAGTTTTGTACAAAATTGTCCCGCTTTATCCACACTCTAGTCTTTTCCATTCTTTTTTTTCTATCATTTTTTCACATTTTACACATTTTCGAGCAGTTACGGGCAATTCTTAGGCAGTGATGGGCTCAAAATAAACAAAAGGCAAACTCACTGCTTGAGATCCTCGAGCTAGTGAAGAAACCTACATCTGAAATTGATTACCATAGTAGACGCTACAGTGACATTCATGAACCCCCCCTGCCCCCTCCCCCCACCACCCCACATCGACAGAAAAATTACATTGATACATCCCCACACCAGACGACCTACCCGAACTCCAACGAAGGTGTAGTGTACCAATACATAAAACTACAGATTTTATTGCAGTTACTAATACATTAAAATTAAACATAGACGACTGACAATCACAGACACCACACACCGGAAGGCAGGATTTAAAAAAACCGTGATGTGATCCAACTTGCCACCAAAAATACGCTGTTTTTGTCTTAATCTGCGTGTATTGTGCCTAAGCAAATTGAACGTGAGGTCTTTGAAACATAAATAAAAGAGCCTAGAACTTACCAGAATGTATAAATTTCATAGGAACATCATTTTTCATCGGAGACAATTTTGACAGCTGTCATTTCATGGAAGCCGCCATCTTTGTAGTACCCGTATGATAATATAAACTGGACCACGTGCTGCCAGGGGGCGTGGTCGTTCGCTGGAAATGTCATACTGGAAATACTGGAAATGTGGTCTTCTCTTGAAATGGGTAACCAGGGAGTATTTAAAGGGCGTTGAAAAGCTGGACATATTTGGTTTTTATACTTTGTGTGAAAGTTTTGGCAGCTGTCTGGGCTTCAGTGTACAAGCAATATAGGCCTACAACCCTGTCGTATTGAACGAACTCAGCTGTGTTACAGGAAGAAATCGGCATCTTAAAATGACAAGGGGGGATGCCATGCCAATTGATTATTGATCTGACTTCAGATGTAGATAATTACAAATAAATCAGTAAATTAACATACCCTAATTGCCGCCCCGGGTCCGAAACATTGCCTCTGCGGGGGCGGCTACTATGTGACTGACAAGCCAAGAACAGGGTTCAAAATAGACTGTTTTTCAGAATAGATGTTTTGTAACTAAATGGTCACATCTTGCTGCACTTAAGGAAAAGTTTGATGGTAAGAATAATTGTACAGCACAGTATTATTCAATATATTTTAGAAGAACTAATAAAAAATAATATGTCAGAACACTAAACAACTGAAAACATGAGGGGCCTCTACAGGGCAGCTGACATTATTAAGACAAGAAGAAAAATAACAAGCCCTTTTCATGCCTTGACATAGTGACAAAAATGTTGGTTGTCAGGTTTGGCCACCAGAGCATGATAAGAAGTGGCCCGAAGTTCCTAAGAATAATAGGATGCGTGATACAATAAAGAGAATTGTAGGAATTATATAAGGCTGTATAGTGATGAGTGTCAGTGTTTGTGCGGCACCTGTTGCTATGGCACCATGCTCTATAGTGCCACATGGGAGTAACCCCTTTATAGCCACTGCTCAGTGTAACATGAAGATTACAAAGTCAAATTATAACACAAAGTTTGATAATATCTTTTATTGCAAAATATCACAGAGTTCTGAGAGAATATAGCTACTAATAATATAGTATTTGTTTAAGATATTTAAACAGATTATTGTTAACTGTTTTCATTGATATAATACTTTTCAAGAGTTGTTTTGATGAGATATTGAAAACTTAGACGAGTCTCAACATACAAACAAGTTGGACAGTCAGGCTTTATAGAGTCCATTTAATGTATGAACTCTATCTTGTGTAAGTGTCATTAACTTTTAAAGAGAAAACACATTATAAATTGTTATATTTTAAGAAGAATAACTTTGGGAATTTATTTAATGGTTTTACTCTTGGAATAAATTTTCTTTCAAAAGTAGCGGAGATATTGAATATTGGCATTTTAAAGACAAGATCCAAGTGTTAAATCTCATATTTCTTTGCCAAGGAGTTGATTGCTGCAGAATCATATTTGGCGTCAGTTCTTACACTGGAAAATAACTCTTTTATCACTGAAAAAAAAAGAGCAAATAACATAAAAATTCATAGAAATTTGCAATCATACTCATAATGGTTATCTCATCTGAAGAACATATCTTAAAGAGGGGGGTCCAGTACCCCTGAAAAGCCGTACGGTCAGTTAACCCCACCCCAGATTTTGCCCCAGCTGCTGATTGGTGCTGCTCCACACAACACAGCTACCTCACAAGTTGACCGTTGGTCAAACTGTCCACTCACAGCCCACTGGATGCTGCTGGTGGCTGGGCAGGTTGTTTGTAAACATAGGCGAGAAAGGGGTTGTATCACACCACCCTGCATTAACCCCGCTGACTATCTCAGTGACAGTCCTCCTCCTTGGTCTCATAAAGAGAGGGGGAAGAGAATAAAAACAGAAAAGGTGAACCTTATAATTTAAAGTATGCATATGTCATTATTTACATGTTTATCAATCAAAAACTTTCGGACCATTCAGAAAACATAAATTAAGCACTGAAAAGTTTATCTGAGGAGGACCAGGAAATCAGATTCTTATCTTTACACAAGTTATATAACGAGTCTGTGAAGTTGACCGCTCCCCACCCAGCTGCAGCAACATCTAGCCCATGGGAGGTATGGGGTAAAACCACAAATATGTTGTAACATGCTGGACACATGCACTCAGCCATGTGCTTGGTATTTATAAACAAACCTAAACCCACATCTCACACACAGTGTCAACTGTCAATCAAATTCAAAATAATTTAAATCTCAGAACACTTTTATTGTTTAAAAGAGCTTTGATATCAAACATTTAGATTTCAGATTAAAATATGTTGTAGCCCTTGTGTTCATGCAGCATTGTACCAAGTATCACACATTTCTATTAGAAAGTAACAAATATATTAGAATGTATTCAATTTATACTGGCTGAGCTCTGGGTGTTTTGATGGTCAAGACCTGTTTAATAGGCTCCGCCCCCTTCCTTTTATACTTGAACCCCCTCCTTTAACATGGGATCTCATTTCACAATTTTTATAGCTGTTCTATTTTCATGAAAGATCTTATTTTTTTATATATCTTTAACTACTCAAAATGCAGTGAGAAATTAAAAAGTTAGTAGACGGTTTCATCAATGGCCACACCAACAATTTGCAAATTTATAGCATTTTCTTATAACTTTAAAAATGCCCTTTACTTCAAGTAGATTTAATAAATCTGCATAACTTTTGTCAATAAAATATTTTGGCAATGACTGAAAAATATATTTTTGGAAGAATAAAACATTTTTGAAATGAACAAAAATTGTATTTTTTTTTAGGATTTGCTTTTATATTTGTTAATTTCTTAACATAAAAAAAGTGATTTCACTGATTTGTTTATTATAATTTTTGTATATTTTTTAGAAATCAAAATCACCTAGTGAGAATTATGATTTTTCTTTTCAGAATTGTTGAAAAGGGATTTGGTTAATTGTTCTGTGTCATTTTTTTGTTGTAAATGTGGATAACAATTACCTTGTTTTTCTTTTGAAGAGAAAAACATGACTGTCATTGAGAATCTGTGAACTCCTGTCAGAGACTGTAATACTGGGAAGATATCAATTCCATCCCTGAAAAAAAACAGAAACAAACTCATTTTGATGGATGCTTTGCAATGATTGGAGACAAAGAAGCCAAGTTGAAGGAGCCAACCTTTTTGACTTGGTTTAAAGGGAGTTCATGGTAAGGACAAATTATAGATAGGTCAAGAAACAAGAGGTTGAATATTTGGGGGATAGATAGGTCAAGATACAAGAGGCTGAATATTTGGGGGATAGATAGGTCAAGAAACAAGAGGTTGAATATTTGGGGGATAGATAGGTCAAGAAACAAGAGGCTGAATATTTGGGGGATAGATAGGTCAAGAAACAAGAGGTTAAATATTTGGGGGATAGATAGGTAAAGAAACACAAGGTTGAATATTTTGGGGATAGATAGGTAAAGAAACAAGAGGTTGACTTTAGGATGATAAATGGGTAAAGAAAGAAGAGGTTGAATATTTGGGAGATAGATAGGTCAAGAAACAAGAGGTTGAATATTTGGGGGATAGATAGGTAAAGAAACAAGAGGTTGAATATTTGGCAGGCTTTTTGACTCACCTAAGGTAGTAGTTTTTCAGGATGATCATCACTTTAGTAAGAATGTCTGCATCCAAAGCTTCTCCAAATAACTTGGGATAACTCTTTGGCTCAATTTGCTGCATAAAACAGATGCAAAATCCAAATTATTTCTTGAGTATGAGATATACATGAAACATATTTAATCACATATACAAAGCTCTTTGCTTTTTAACAAAATGATCTTGACGATATAAACAAAATAACTATACCAACATCAGAAAAAGTGATTAGTAAGCATAACATTTTAAAATGATCAAAGATTTGTTTTTCAACATAATTCTTATTTTAGAGACATAAGCCAGGTCCATAACAATTCCCATGCCAAGCAAAGAGACAGACAAAAACAGAATTAACAGTGCCTGGGAAGATAGCGAGAACAGCAATATAAAAACCAAATAAGATCAATTACAAAAAATATATCTTCTGTTAAATCTATTAAATTTACCTTAAAGTACTGGTAGAACTGTTCATCATGGTTTTGAAGTTCCTTCCAGTTGGCTTGAAATTGAAATGAGGATGTTGGAAGAGGGGGCACCCTCGGGCTTGTGGTGGGTGTAGACTGCACACTGCCACTGGGAGACCTCACTGCTTCAGTTTGAAATGATTTTTTCACTTGCGTCTTGTCAAATATTACAGCAGGTGGCTCTTTATCTTCTTGCTTTACAGATTCTAAATCTAGTT
Source organism: Amphiduros pacificus (assembly GCA_949316495.1). Lineage (NCBI taxonomy): Eukaryota > Metazoa > Annelida > Polychaeta > Phyllodocida > Hesionidae > Amphiduros > Amphiduros pacificus. The sequence continues at coordinate 12,605,019 of OX439009.1, read as the reverse complement.
TCATATCCTCTTCAACAATTTCAGTAACAAAGGATTTTTCTTCTGTTCCTTTGGTGCAAGGTTTTGATTCAGATTTTGTGAACTTTTCAAACAGTTCCTGATCATCTTTGACTATTTTCTGTTTGGCTTGACTATGAGTTTTTGTTATTTCCTGTACAGCCTTCTTTCTCTCCTCATCAGGATCCTCTCCTATCTCTTCTATACTGATTCTTCGCAGAGGTTTCTGTTACAACAAATATAAAACATAAAAATATAAAGCCATGAATAAACTATACATTAGTCACATTGAGTCAAGGGAAAATTCATGCAAATCCCAGTTGCAAACTTTTCTTTATAAAATTATTTGAAGTTCCCGCATTTTTGCATTTCAAGAAGGAATTTTTTAAATAATCAGTCAAAACGAATTGAGTAGTTATTTCTTATCATAAGAATTGAGTAGTTAAGTCTTATCATACAATTGTTCTATCCTGGCTGTTTAAATGTGCATAAAACAATTTTTTATAAATATTTTTGACCACAAATACAGGGGGAATGGGTTCATTACTCAACAGTGTTTATCTATGAAAACGTTCATGACAAAATATCATTCAGAATTGTTTCAGGCCAAATTTTGTCTTCATAGCACATAGGAAAATAAATTCTTTGGGAAGCACTTTTGTCCATTGCATATTGCTAAAATCTGATACCTGAATTCCACAATTTCAGGCTTAGACATTTGTTGTATTTCTAACTTTCAAATGACATTTTGACATTTGAATACATTGTTAATAGGAAATAACCTGACAGAAAGTGCAAAGATGTGATGAAGTTTCAATGATACCTTTAACTTTAAAAAAAATTGTTAAATCATCCGTACCTGAGATCTTTTGTTCAGTGGCTTAGAGATAGCTTTGACAAGTCCAGACTCTTCAGTTACACCTGATGTCTCATAGAATATAGCCTGTTCACATTGAAAACAAATAACATATTATTTCAATCGTATAATTTTTAAAAATTTGAATCTCTTATCATAATGAAAATAGAAAATAATGGGGTAAATATGTGTGAACCTTCATAGTTTTGGTTTTTTTTCACTGATTTATCTGAGTGGTATGTGAAATTTTAACAAATGTTCATATTTTCTATGGTAACTGTCAGTATCAATCTCACATCTTACTATTTCAATATTGTATCTCACCCTATTTTTCTTGTCTATCTCCCATCATACTTTTTCAATCTTGCATCTCACCATATTTTTCTTGTCTATCTCTCATTATACTTTTTCAATCTTGCATCTCACCCTATTTTTCTTGTCTATCTCCCATCATACTTTTTCAATCTTGCATCTCACCCTATTTTTCTTGTCTATCTCTCATTATACTTTTTCAATCTTGCATCTCACCCTACTTTTCTTGTCTATCTCCGATCATACTTTTTTCAATCTTGCATCTCACCTTATCTATCTTGTCTATCTCAGCTCTGGCAACTTTGTTGGTGCCTTCCAGTTTGAGTACTTGTAGGAAGTCGTGTTTGGCCTCCTGCAGCTTGTTGAGTCCGACCCTGGCAGTGCCTCTCCTGTGGTAAGCCTTCACAAATGTCGGATCTAGGGCAATGGCTGTTGTACAATCCAGCTCTGCTGAGCCAAACCTTCAAAAAAAAATGTTTACTGCAGGTTTTATATTTTATGTTAAAAACTGTAATTCAGAAGAAACTGACTAAGGTAGACATCTTGGGAATCAAATGTTTAGGTTTATAATTGCACAAATTCTTAACTTTTTCAAATGAAACTCAAGTTGATAATTAATTTTTCCCTTCTACCGTGTAACAAAACACACTCATTGTAATTAATTCATTATCTATCAGATACATATTATTAATATTTACTATTTTTGGAATATTTTATTTTGCTTTTGATTCCTGGAAGAAAAATCACAAGAATCAGTGAGAGACATATTAATAATTTTAAAATATGCAAAAATAAGAAATAATTCCCTGAGAAAACAATTTGCCATTATGATCTTCAGAGTGTTATTTTTTTCTGTTGACAGTCACAGAGTTTTCAGTATGACAATCCGCAATTTTGGATCATTTTGAATTTTGGATCATTTTGAATTTTGGATCATTTTGAATTTTGGATCATTTTGAATTTTGGATCATTGGGAATTTTGGATCATTGGGAATTTTGGATCATTTGCAATTTGACAGAGTTGTGGGTTCATAGTTTATCCAGATGTCACATACTTGTCTTGTTTGAGGAGGGCCATGGCTCGGTTGGCTGGCAGCACTACGTTGGTGGGGTCACAGTTCATTGCTCGTGTATAACATTCTATGGCTTCATTATATCTTTTCTCCTTGAAATATTGGTTACCCTGAAACACACAATATTTGATATCAATTGAATTCATTCTGCACAGAAGGTGCTTCCTTCCATATAATATTTACTTTATTTTTTAGCATTTACTTGCACTGTAATCCAAATATTAAACTTGAAAAGCTCATCTTTATGACAGCAGATAGTATGATAAATTGACCTACTCTCTGACCTTGATGAATTGTTAACCTGCTCTGTGACCTTGATGAAATTTTATCTGCTTGGTGACCTTAATGAAAATTAACCTACTCTGTGACCATGACGAAATGTAACCTGTTGTGTGACCTCAAGATGAAATGTAACCTGTTTTATGACCTTGATGAAATATAACCTGCTCTGTGACCTTAATGAAAGAGCTCTAACCTTCTTTATGATCAAAATAAAGGTTAGTCTGCTTTGTATTATGGGTTTACCTGCTCTGTGACCTTGACCATCTCATATGTTACTTTGATGACTTTTTTTACCTGCTCCTTGACCTTAATGTCAGTTTTACCTGCTCTGTGACCGTGATTTAAGTTTTTCTATTTTGTGTAATAAATGTTACTGCTCTGTGACCTTGATTGATGTTAACTACAGTTTTACCTGCTCTGTGACCTTGACCATCTCATCTGTTACTTTAATAACACTTTTACCTTCTCCTTGACCTAAATTTCAGTTTTACTTGCTCTATGACCTTGATTCAAGTCATTCTGCTTTGTGTAACAGATTTACCTGCTCTATGACATTGATTGATGTTAGCTACACTTTTATCTGATCTGTGACATTGATTGATGTTAGCTAAACTTTTATCTGCTCTGTGACCTTGATGACAGTTTTACCTGCTCTTTGACCTTGATGGCAGTCAAGTTTACCTGATCTTTCAGCATTATTGCTTGCTGTTTGTACCTCTCTGCTTCCCATTCTTCATCTGTCTCCTCTCCTGAGGAAGTTTTTGCTTTTTCATCATCAGCATCAATCTCCTGAAGGGCTCCATCCTACAAAATGAAGAATCACTATTATTTTTTTTCTCTTTAATAGTCATATTCACATCTTCTTAATTCATTTTTTTCAGAAACATCCCTTTTTAATTCAATTTTTTCATAAACATCCCTCGTGAGTTAAAAATTTGTGAGTACTCACCACATCAAATTTGTCCCAAGCTCGGAAGTCATATCCACTGATCTTTTTTGTCTTTTGTTTTGTTTCCTCTTTGGGACGTTTCTTTTTCTTCTTCTTTTTCTTTTCTAAACTGTTTCTAACGGGTGGAAGTTTCTCCTGCTGCAAAAAAAAAAAAAATGTATTCATATATTGATTATGTTGGGCACTTATTGAATGAATTGCGAAGTTGAATTAAATAATTTGTAAACCTCAAGGATTTTTTTTCAGTATTTATCATCCATTTATTATTTTCATTCTTTATCATCCAATGATGGGGTGATGTTGCAATGATCAGCTGATCAATTTAAACTCTTTCAATGACAGCACTTTACAAATTGTGGCAACACGAATGTCATAAAATGATGTCATAAAAACCTCATTTTAATCAGAAAAATGAGGTTGTTAATGTTCTTCTCATCTCTTATTACTGGTGGAAATAAACCCCCTTAAGAGTCTTTTATTGGTTAACCAACACAGGCTAGATTGTAGTTATTTATTACCACAGTTTTCAACAGTTTACATGACATCATTTTGGCATCTTGGAACATCCTGTGGTATATATATATATAATTATATATATATATATATATATACTTCTTCATGACGTACATTAGACTTACATATTTGAAGGGAAGAGGCTAAAAGCCAAATTGGCCAAGAAGTGACCAAGCAAGGCCAAATTTTATATTTTTGAAACAAGCTGGTACCTGCACACCTGTACATTGTGACGAAATCGGGATCAGTCGGTGCAATTTTCATAACAATTTATTCATAGACCTACCATTTAACCATAGAGAACCGCATTAGCTTCCAGCCAGCTCTCAGCACGTGGACCACTGCACGTGCAGGGATATCAATGCGTACGCAAATATGGTGATATATGAAGAGAGGAAACAAAAATCTCAACAATTCCTGACCTTCCGAGCCAGATGATGTTTTAAACTGTGCAAACGATTGCTTTCCCTCCAAATGTGTATCTAGCCATCTTCTAAAATGAGTTGTCTTGCGTTCCGTGATTGTAATATTCCCAATTTTTTACAGAAATGTTACTTTAATTTGTTTCAAACTCAGTCATTGGGCTTCCACAAAAATTCAGATCACTTTGGTGCCCGGAAGTAATTGGTAGCTCAAAGATTTATAAAACGTCACAATACATTTTCACGTGAGGTCAATCAAAACAATACAGACAACATTCAAATATTTTCAACTCACCAATCAAGATTTAGCATGCACGTGTGTAGGCTGACTTCCGGGCACAAAAGTGATCTGAATTTTCTGCAGCCAAGAAAGTTGATAAAAACATGGAATATATTTAATATTTTGGAATATTTTTCTCTGGAATTGTTTTATCATTGTATTCTGGGTCTGCTGTCCAAAGCACACCATTCATAATGCTCTGTATGCTCTTCGGTGAGAAATTCCTGACAAACTTGTTTCATCTCTTGAAGTACATCATATTTGCGTTACGTAATCGCCTCGTGCACGTGCCAACCATTGACATGACGTCATTGACCAGCATGTGCATTGAGAACAAACTGATGCGGTTCTCTATGCATTTAACCCCTAAAGGACTAGCCTCTCTAAATTTTGTTGATTGGCAGGGCTAACCATTTTTTTCTGAACTAGTGTATCTACATACTAAATTGATGAAATTTATAACCATGGTTACTCAATGAGGTGCTGGGGTCAAATGTTCATGATCCAAGTTGTCTGACTAATTAGTAAGGATAGAAAACTGGTATGGCACAAGTAACCATGACAACACTAACAATACCGACGACAGAAATTTCTTTATTCTAAATTCTAATTGTTCTTGGTGGGAATGGCCGATATATGAAAGATAAAGGACTAATTTCAGTTATTTTTTCTTAAAGAAAGATGAACTATCACCTTTGATTTCTTTGGGTCTTCTTCGAGTTTCAATTTTTCGTCCTTCACTTTTATTTCTTCACTCCAGTTGTCTAAATCACGGAGATAATCGTGTAAATCCGCCTGGTTCTGTCTCATCTGATGCTGAATCTTGATAAATTTGTCCTCGCTCATCTTGCTCCTTTGTTCTGCCAGATATGTGACCGGACTGTCGCGTGAAATAAAGAGAAAACGGATAAATTGATGGACGAAAATGCGAGAATCTTAAAATTTTTCTTCCACCCAGGAGGCTGACATATTGGATGATGTCATTTGCCATGCGCGGTGACTCTTGACCTATATTTACAGTCGGACACAGGACCTGGGGAAAGAGCCATTCATTCCATGTCAATAACAGAATGATAAAGATTTCCCATGTAAGTATTTAAATACATGAAATTTTAAATTATGTTTCTGAGAAAGCAATATTTCGAGAGTATTTGTATTTGGTATTTAAGACAAAGGTTTCTGAGAACCCAGTCTGCTATTGTTTTTGCACACAGTAAGAGCTGAGCTGAGAGCAATAAAACTGCTCATTATTGCTCTCAGGTGAGAGAGGTGAACACAAAATTCAATATCTTAAACGTCTTAATTGAGAGACAACAGAAAACCAAATATCCAGAGATTGTATTTACTCAATAAATTGGAGGGACAGTAAGGTGTTCGAATTCTGCTTTTGAGTGAAAATCTAGCTAAAGTGTAACTTGATATTTCAATCTCCATGTATTTACCCTAAAAACTGAGTACACAATTATGAATTTCTGGCTCTGGAGCATGGTATATACAATCGAAGTCTGAATTTATTGGGACTGTCTCATACATATGAATTTTGAGTAGAGGGAGCTAACAGCCACAGATTTACTCCATCCAAACTCTGTGATAATAACATTGACTTGGTTTCGTGTAAATTGTCAGTCCAGGTCTTCTCTGATAATAAATTAATAAAATTGGAACCATTGCAGATTAATTTTTCCAACATATGTAATTAGTACATGTTCCTCTGTCAGCTGTGCATCCCATTTAAATTTAAATTTATAAGAAAAGCCAGACATCATCCAGAGCTCTGCCAATGCATACCATGAATACAGAGAAGGTGACATCAACGGTAACAGTTGAGGCAATTAGCGGACCAATCATGACAGACAATGGTTTTGTTGAAGAATGATTTTTTTTTACCAGTCAGAGACCAGCTAACAAGCCGTTACAAGAAATCTCTGAAGAAACAATGGTGGGAGATGGCGATCAGCATCTGTCAACATTTCAACATCACAAAAATTAAGAAGTAATATGATGTGATAAACATCATTAACTCGCTGGCAAAAATGAAAAAATAATAATTGTGTAATTTTAATGATAATGGTAGAAACTAAAAAGGGTCATATATGATGGTCTAGTTTATAATCTTTTGCAATTTTTCTTCAAAATTAATGCACAATTTTACTGAACATTAAATTTATGATGTAAAAAATTATGGATACAGTTTTTTATGTCAAAACTGAGAATTCTGCAAAAATTGATTTTGACAAACTGGATCACAGGCTTCCATTACATAATCTATAATATCCTTTCAGTCCCCTCCCCAGGTAATGTGTTCCATGAACTTGATTATATGAAATAAACAGACCTTGAGCAAGAGGACCCAAATAGGGGATGGATTTTAATTATAAATTGCATTATTGTTTTAAAAAGCAAATACCAAATGTGATGTCACTGTATTTGGATTCTGGGCCTGTGTCTTTAATTGATTCAGTCACCAGTAATGTTGAATTCATTGCATAAATATGATTTCATTCACATGCAGACATGATTTGTGTTTATTTATCTTGTAATCACTTATGTTATAAATAATGAAAGTTTTACAGAAATTGCAATGTTGAGGTAATACACTCAGAAAATATATCATTTTTTATTTTCATATGAGAAACAGATCAATACTTTTAAGCTTAAGGTAGAATGGCCTTGACCTTGATTTTATAAAGCCATTAATGTTTTAGGCAGCAGTCATGCGTTCTCCTTTGATCCCAAGAGAATAATTCAGTCTGACATGAACTTCCAATTACTAGAGTGTTGAGATACATGTTGGAGCTTAAAAAAAATTCCATTAGATGATATATAAGTACTTGCATTAGCGAAAACAATATTACGTATAATCAGATATAGCTTGGCCAACAGTAAAAAACTAAATACATTAAGTGAATCGGAATGTGTTTTTAGTAATGGTTTAAATTTGTATAATCAATCTAAACTGAGATGCTGTAGCATATAGAATAAATTATTTTGTTTATTTGACAATCTAAATAAATACAAAATAAACATTACAAAGAAAACAAAAATATACTTCTCCATCATATCAGTCCCTGTCACCAAAAACAAAAAGGTGCGCACAGAATCGAGTCATGACTCTTCATAAAAATCTAGCTGAGAACTTATTGGTCACAGAATGAATGACTTTACATGCAGTTTTTTTATTGGTAAGCATCTGAGTCAACCAACTGATTACAGGTCATGACCTGAGATTGGTAAATTCTGATTGGTTGATATATTGGTGGGGGAGACTTGCATGCATGACTGGACATGGTGATCCAGATATCAAACATCGTCAAAACAAAGCAACAATGGCACGAGAAGTCAGAACTGCCGATGTAATGCAAAGTAACAAAATTAATGAATCACGATAAGTAATTCTCATTATTAATAAATAAAATCAAAATAATATCTCACAAGTACAATATTCATAAATTTCAACATTTCCTGTTTTTCTATGGCAGTACTGATACCCAGCAAATGTTGACATCAGTTGACAAATGGCGGGATGCCAATTGGTTTTGCCGAGTAAATTTATAGATGTAGATAGATGTAGATCAATTGACATTATTGGATAAACACAGATCAGCTCAAAATGAATTCCAAGGATCATTTGTATCTATATTGACATATCATGTCCATAGAAGACATCTATTTTTTTTTTTTTTTTTTTAAATTTAGATATGCTCGCCGCTCCACTTTTGTCTCGTGGGCACTCAGAGCCTACGCAACGTGGCTACCCAGCTAGAGGGGAGATCCAAAACGCACTATATCCAATCTGTGAGTAGATATTGGCTAGATGAGAGTATCAGTAGTTAAAGCAATCATTGAAACCTCATGAAAACTTTGCATTTTCTCTCATAGATAATATGTTCAGAAGTTCAAATCTCATTTGAAAATTTGAAATTTTGAAAATCCCAGATTTTGGCAAAATGTGCACTCACTAAGTAAAGTATTTTTGGCCAATAAAGTTGATAAAATTTGGCACAAAACACTTCTACATCTATAAGTATACTCGGCAAAACCAATTGGCATGCTGCCAAGAGTGCAAGATTGCACTAGGGGGTGCAGCTGGTCTGTACCAGCTGCTTGACACCAGGCACTCTGGCAAGGGAGTTCCTGAAAGATGCCTAGCTTCCTGTTTCCAGTGTAGTTAGATGAGGAGGAAGGTTATTCCAGTCAATCACAGGACAATGATCAGATCCAATCCTTATCACATACATACCACTCTATGCTCTCTTTATTGGGGTTTTCTTTACTCAATACAGCTGCTTATATGCAAATATATTATAGGCTACCAAGCCCTAACTGGAAGATCTGTTGCCCTACACTTGAACCACCACTGCTAAAAATAGCCTCTAACTTAGCTCTTGCTGGTATTGAAAGGTGTGTTGTATATTTTGAAAAGGAATTATTTAGGCAGCAGCTTACACACAGTGTGTCCCCCTCCATAGAAACTTGATGTACAATGAAGCCAACAACAATCCAGGAATAAATGACAGCATTTGTGGTGTTATACAAGGCACACAATAAACTATGTTTGTTGTTATCTATATTGAGGCCACTGGCATGGGGTTTGGCCAGGGGCCCTGCTATTAAACAGTGTTATTGAATTAGACCACACAGTAGAGGTGCACATAACAGACTGCAGCACAGGGTAAAAGAACTACCGGTCAAATATCAACCAGTGCAATATATAGAGTATCAAGGAATCTGTCTACAGCCATATTTACCATTATTGTTAACAACACAGATCATTACATTACCTTTTGTGACATTTGTCACAAGGTATCTAGTTCCCATTATTACTTATCTAATTGCTCCATGGAAAACTTCCATATGCCACGATGTTCAAAAACATATATGCTTATAACACACTAAATTATGGGATTAATGCTCAATAAATTTAAATCACTGCTAATCCGTTTGCGCCACCATGACCACAATTATGGCCATGAAAATTATGGCCTGTGATGATGTGTTATTTTCTGAGGAGAAAGGGCACCAGTAAACCCCCCTGTTGTGCTGGGGTACTGATTATATATGTTTCTCCAAGGGGAGGGGTGGTTTCTTTCATGTCCTGAAACACATGTCTGTACAGGTAATGTTATACTAAATTTTGAAAGAATCTGATACCTTACTGTGAGAATTAAAATTCATACATTACCCAAAAATGTGTAATTTTATATTTAGTGTGGTTTATTACAGAAAATGTTTCTTTGAAGAATATTGTACTTTTTTATCTTGCTCTAATTTTTTTATGTTATAAATGTTTTGTAAATGTTACTAATAATATACTAATAATATCTAATTTTTTTATGTTATAAATTTTTTGTAAATGTTACTAATAATAAACTCAGTGAGGGCAGAAAAAATCTGTCTATTAAAATTGTAAAATTTTGCCTACATGCATGCACATTTTTTTGGGTTAATTTTTTGTTTGTCAATTTTTTTTAAGTCATGAAACATTGCATCAATTTATCCCTTTTTATGTTTTGTTGTCCAATTTATCTAGAGAAAAAAAATATAATGAACTTTACTCCATTATTTTTTCCTCAATAAGGCCACAAGAAAATGTCATGTTTCTATTCATGACAAGTTGATAAAAAACACCAAAAAATCATCAATTTCTCAATTTGCAGTCAAGTTTTTCATGAGAAGAGTAGAGGTAAGGTGGCACGTTTTTCATGAGTGTAGAAAAGAACATAGTGGGTTTAATAGAAACAATACTAGGATTCTTGACAATCTTTAATTATAAGTAAAGAAATGGTATCATTCAGCACTGAAATAAAATAAGCCTTGTTTTATTTAAAGATTTATATGAGGCATTAAAAATACTGAAAAAAGCATCTTCCTTCCTATCTATTCACTCCCCTCCACCTCCCCTCCACCTAATCGATGCAAAACATGTATTTTATTTTGTGGCCAAATTGTCTCAGTCATCTCTGCATTTTCTTAAAACATAGACCTTCTAAAGTTGGTCAATAATTAGACCGTTACTCCCCATTATCTGAGCCTCTTCTGCTGATTCACGCTCTTATCAAAGACTATTGTTCTTATCACTGTTATCAAATCTGCTGTATTGTCATACAATTTTTTTTCTTGGTTAGGCCTCATGTTCAAATAGTAATGGTTGTCTTATATTTGCAGGTTTCATGCTAAGATGCAAAACAAATAACATTGACCACTCAGAACAGCCCAGGAAATCTCTCTGTTATCTGATAAGAGGTCGGGACAGGGAAGCTGCCATGGGAAACCAGATGCCAATCATAAGTGGTCTGAGAAACATTGCTCTGCCAACATCACCAACACTTCTCAGTTGAGGCCCATCTTCCATCACCCAGAATGCATCTGTAAAGAGACACTTCCTGTGGATGGTGAAGCTGAAAGGGAGCTGGTCAAGAAATAGTTAGTCCTGTAATAAAACGTGAACTCTTTTTGGATTTAGGCTGTGTCACGTTTCATTTGAGTCTCCACCTTATTTATCTGTGTTCCTACAGATTGCAAAGCGCACATATAAACACACACTCAAATACAATGGAGTATGAGGAAAGAATCGTCGAAGACTATGCTCTTGCCAAGAGTAAACTCAAGCCACTTCCACCTCTGGTACGTTACTACATCTACGCCATTCAGGGTTTCTGTGACGAGATCATCTTCACGGCTGTGCTGGACTTCATAATGACGGGAGACTGGTCGCTAAAGGGGCAGTCCTCCGTGTACTCGTTTTTCATCTACGGGACGTGCAGCTTCATGGTGGAGTATCTCTACGTCTACCTCTACTACAAGCACGGAGTCCAGTGGTACCTACGCATCCCGCTTTACGTCTGCATCGCCTACTCGTGGGAGTTCGCCACCGGCATGTTGCTACGCCAGTTCAACGCGTGCCCCTGGGACTACAGTCACTACAAGTATCACTACAAAGGGCTGATAACGCTCTACTACGCTCCCGGCTGGATGTTTCTGGGATTTCTTCAAGACATCCTGGCAGATTACTTGCTTCACATTAGGGTGGCGCCATCTGGTGCTATAGTTTTTGTCAAGGATGCTCTGGTACCAGTTGCCAGTAGCAACAGTAATGCCAATGGATTAAAGCGAGACTTGATCTCAAGCAATGGCAAGAAAATAAAGTGAAACCAAAATATTATGGTTCATCATTATCAAAATGTCACATGAAATAGTGAAAAAATATTTGTAGTTTATAACATGACCACAAATGTTAGGAACGATCTTCACATGTCATTTATTATTGAAATATTTCTAACTCAATGTATTGTTAAATCTATTATCTTAAATTGTACTCAAACTATAGTTAGACATTTTAATACTTCAAAACGCACATATAATCTTTTTTATCACACAGGAATGGCTTAATACAATTATATCATATTATACATATAAGGGTACGACATATTGCAACAAATGCACCAAGTTCCACAATAACATTAGTCATTTAGATTACCTATTTTACAGCTTGATTATCCTGGTGATTATGGTTCATTGTGTCGATGATTATATAATCAGAAAGCTTTGGATTTCAATGTCTTAAGGCTGGTTCATACAAGGCTAAAAGTATGGAAGAGAGGCACCAAATTCAGGAGCATTTTTGTTATGTCAGTTTATGATTTCAGTTTATATACATCAAACTGGATTAAATTTGAGTACCAGTATGTCTCTTTCAAATCCTTGGAGATTTGTTAAATTTAGCATATTTCTTTTTTTTTAAATTTTCTTGATTGAATAACAAATACAAATGAGTGGCCAAATGGATTGAGTTTGTGAAAATTGTCAAATTATCAATTTTTTGTGTGGACTTCCAAGGATGATATTTTGTGAACTAGTCTTGAGACTAATTTATCATGAAAACTACTCTTGTATGAATTGTTTATGTGTCAGTAAATTATTATGATCATAATACTTGAAAAGAATACAAACACTGAAGGAGACGGTGAATTTTGTAAGTTTTACATTGATATATTTAGCAGCTTTACTCTGCAATGTAAGATAGACAGCTAAATGTGATACACAAAGCCAAATGGTCTGTGAGCACTGAGATGAAAAACAGAAAGTGTAGACGTTACAACAGTGAGTATTAGAATTTTATTAATTGGTTTTAGCCGCCAATATTTGATAGAATGTGATAAGGCCAAGGAAATTCAACATATAATGTTTTGTCCTTCCTTGACGGATGTACAGGAAGTAAATCTTTGGGTCAGGTGAAAATTCAAAGAAACAAGAATTAATTCATCATCGCCAAGGAGAAATAGATTGTGATAAGGCCAAGGAAATTCAGTTCATGATGATTTGTCCGATGTTGAGGGGCAGGTTGCCATTTATGTACAGTGAATAAATCTTTGGGTCAGTTGAAAAATTCAGAAACAGGAGTTCATATCATAGCCAAGGTTAAATAGATTGTGATAAGGCCAAGGAAATTCAACTTGTGATTGATGACTAGCCATGTATGTACACAAAAAAACAAGAATGAATTCATCAAAGTTAAATAGATAAAGAAGCCAACTGTCTCTTGCCAACATCCTTTAAAGAAAAATTTGCGCAAAGCATTGGAGTAATTGTATAGGTCCAAACAATAGTATACAATTTTGGACATATATTTTGACCTTCATATGTTTCGTGATAACATATATCGTGACCTTCATATTTTGAACTTCCTAACTTGAGTGGTTATATATTTTAACAATTTTGTTTTTTTTTTGGTTATATATTTTGACCTTCAAAATTTTAATGGTTTTATATTTTGACCTTAATGCTCTGGTTGTTTGTTTATTTGGACCTTCATAATTCAGTTGTTTGACTTCCATAATCTTATATCTATATTTTGGTACATATTTTGAGACTTATATTTCATTGGCATTCATAATCATTATATCAGTCATTGAGCTTTCCTTAATTTTCCTTCACACTTTCATTCAACAAAAGGGATGTCTTTATTAAAAGCATTTACCGGTACCAACATAAAATCCCATGAAATATGTTTGTTGTTTCACCATCATGTGAAGGGAAAGGAACTGATGTCAGGCCAGGATACATCTGCTTGAAACTTTATTCTCTATTCTTTATTAGTTAGTAAATAACAATTCCTCTATTAAGATGACAAATTAAAAATTTGATTGAGTTGGTCCAGAAATGAATCCATTGTTATCCACTCACATAAATATGTAACTTCCGATGGTCAAAAATGTGAAATATTTAAATTGTACTGCCAAAAGCCTTGAATTATATTCCCTCCAGAAAGTGCTTGAGAACTCATATTACTGGATATATCTACTTAATGTAATAATCACTGTTGTAAACATCTACTGTTCATGGTTCATATTCAAGTAAATGTGATGAAAGGAGCAGGAATGATGTAAAAATAAGTTAATATATGCTGATGTGCTTGTCACATGCTGGAAATAATTCTTATGTCTGGTGTGCTGACATACAATGTGTGTCACATACTGGTGTGCTGACATACAATGTGTCACATACTGGTGTGCTGAAATGCAATGTGTGTCACATACTGGTGTGCTGACATACAATGTGTGTCACATACTGGTGTGCTGACATACAATGTGTGTCACATACTGGTGTGCTGACATACAATGTGTGTCACATACTGGTGTGCTGACATACAATGTGTGTCACATACTGGTGTGCTGACATACAATGTGTGTCACATACTGGTGTGCTGACATACAATGTGTGTCACATACTGGTGTGCTGACATACAATGTGTGTCACATACTGGTGTACTGACATACAATGTGTGTCACATACTGGTGTGCTGACATACAATGTGTGTCACATACTGGTGTACTGACATACAATGTGTGTCACATACTGGTGTGCTGACATACAATGTGTGTCACATACTGGTGTGCTGACATACAATGTGTGTCACATACTGGTGTGCTGACATACAATGTGTGTCACATACTGGTGTACTGACATACAATGTGTGTCACATACTGGTGTGCTGACATACGATGTGTGTCACATACTGGTGTGCTGACATACAATGTGTGTCACATACTGGTGTACTAACATACAATGTGTGTCACATACTGGTGTACTAACATACAATGTGTGTCACATACTGGTGTGCTGACATACAATGTGTGTCACATACTGGTGTGCTGACATACAATGTGTGTCACATACTGGTGTGCTGACATACAATGTGTGTCACATACTGGTGTGCTGACATACAATGTGTGTCACATACTGGTGTGCTGACATACAATGTGTGTCACATACTGGTGTGCTGACATACAATGTGTGTCACATACTGGTGTGCTGACATACAATGTGTGTCACATACTGGTGTGCTGACATACAATGTGTGTCACATACTGGTGAGCTGACATACAATGTGTGTCACATACTGGTGTGCTGACATACAATGTGTGTCACATACTGGTGTGCTGACATACAATGTGTGTCACATACTGGTGAGCTGACATACAATGTGTGTCACATACTGGTGTGCTGACATACAATGTGTGTCACATACTGGTGTGCTGACATACAATGTGTGTCACATACTGGTGTGCTGACATACAATGTGTGTCACATACTGGTGTGCTGACATACAATGTGTGTCACATACTGGTGTACTGACATACAATGTGTGTCACATACTGGTGTGCTGACATACAATGTGTGTCACATACTGGTGTGCTGACATACAATGTGTGTCACATACTGGTGTGCTGACATACAATGTGTGTCACATACTGGTGAGCTGACATACAATGTGTGTCACATACTGGTGAGCTGACAACCAATGTGTGTCACATACTGGTGTGTCACATACTGGTGTGCTGACATACAATGTGTGTCACATACTGGTGAGCTGACATACAATGTGTGTCACATACTGGTGTGCTGACATACAATGTGTGTCACATACTGGTGTGCTGACATACAATGTGTGTCACATACTGGTGTACTGACATACAATGTGTGTCACATACTGGTGTGCTGATATACAATGTGTGTCACATACTGGTGTACTAACATACAATGTGTGTCACATACTGGTGTACTAACATACAATGTGTGTCACATACTGGTGTACTAACATACAATGTGTGTCACATACTGGTGTACTAACATACAATGTGTGTCACATACTGGTGTACTAACATACAATGTGTGTCACATACTGGTGTACTAACATACAATGTGTGTCACATACTGGTGTGCTGACATACAATGTGTGTCACATACTGGTGTGCTGACATACAATGTGTGTCACATACTGGTGTGCTGACATACAATGTGTGTCACATACTGGTGTGCTGACATACAATGTGTGTCACATACTGGTGTGCTGACATACAATGTGTGTCACATACTGGTGTGCTGACATACAATGTGTGTCACATACTGGTGTGCTGACATACAATGTGTGTCACATACTGGTGTGCTGACATACAATGTGTGTCACATACTGGTGAGCTGACATACAATGTGTGTCACATACTGGTGTGCTGACATACAATGTGTGTCACATACTGGTGTGCTGACATACAATGTGTGTCACATACTGGTGAGCTGACATACAATGTGTGTCACATACTGGTGTGCTGACATACAATGTGTGTCACATACTGGTGTGCTGACATACAATGTGTGTCACATACTGGTGTGCTGACATACAATGTGTGTCACATACTGGTGTGCTGACATACAATGTGTGTCACATACTGGTGTACTGACATACAATGTGTGTCACATACTGGTGTGCTGACATACAATGTGTGTCACATACTGGTGTGCTGACATACAATGTGTGTCACATACTGGTGTGCTGACATACAATGTGTGTCACATACTGGTGAGCTGACATACAATGTGTGTCACATACTGGTGAGCTGACAACCAATGTGTGTCACATACTGGTGTGTCACATACTGGTGTGCTGACATACAATGTGTGTCACATACTGGTGAGCTGACATACAATGTGTGTCACATACTGGTGTGCTGACATACAATGTGTGTCACATACTGGTGTGCTGACATACAATGTGTGTCACATACTGGTGTACTGACATACAATGTGTGTCACATACTGGTGTGCTGATATACAATGTGTGTCACATACTGGTGTACTAACATACAATGTGTGTCACATACTGGTGTGCTGACATAAGATAAATGTTATACTGTTATACTGACATACAGTGCATCTGACATACAGTACATGTCAACTAGCGTACAATATATATGCCGTATACTGGTGTACAATAGATATGCCGTATACTGGTGTACAATATATATGCCATATACTGGTGTACAATATATATGCCATATACTGGTGTACAATATATATGCCGTATACTGGTGTACAAAATATGTGCCATATACTGGTGTACAATATATATGCTGTATACTGGTGTACAATATATGTGCCATATACTGGTGTACAATATGTATTCTATATACTGGTGTACTATATATGTGCCATAAACTGGTGTACAATATATGTGCCATATACTGGTGTACAATGATGTGCTGACGTGCGGTGCAAATCATATACTGGTGCACAGTGGCAAGATCTTAACAAATGCTGGAAAGGGCATTGGCATGATAAAATTACATTATATTTGATATGTTTTATATCAAAATATCATTGAAATTTGAGTAGAAAATTTCCAGGGCATTGGCATGATAAAATTACATCATATTTGATATGTTTTATATCAAAATATCATTGAAATTTGAGTAGAAAATATTGCTATTGAAAAGTGTTTTTTTTATTGATCACTGTGTTCATAAGTTGCTGGGCATGGACATTTTATATAAAAAAAAGTATACAATTTAAATTTGGAAGCTAACTTGGGCATGCATCTCTGCAAATTTGACCAGAAAGATAAACATTGCAAAAATTGCTAGAATACAGGAAAAAAAAGTACCTATATTCTCTATTTGAAATTTTGTAACATTCTTTTCGGCTGTTACTTGTTACAATGTAATCATGATAATGACGTCAGACTGAGTAAATCACGTACTTTGTTGAACATATAAAATAACCATGGTTTTAAAGACCTGTTTCCATATGTGCAGTGTGTCATGCAGCATGCTTTGCAGTGAGTATATATTTTTTGCTCACCATACTAACCAATCTGGGTGTTTTCATTCTTGCGTATTGCTATCTGTAAAGGCATCCGTAAGCAAATTGATGCTTAGCCTTGCGCATTGGGTAGATCGGAGCACACCTTTGAAGCTCTGCTTGACGCGCTGCATTAAACACTGTGCATATGGAAACACACCTTAAATTTGATCAATTTAGTATGCAGATACACTTGTCCAGAAAAAAAAATTGCTTAATTCTGCCAATTAAGATAATTTGTATTGATTTGTATTTTTAAAAATCAAGCTCTCGTAAGTTTGCAAAATCCCAATGCAAAATCCAACGAAAATCTTCTTACTCTACCACGCACTCACAAATCAGTTCTCAAACAAAAGCGACATCTGACGGTGGAAGCAGAATTATTGAGCCAAAACATGGCCGCCATGGACCGATAATCGGGATATGCTCCATAGACTTACAACTTAATCAGTCAAAACCTCGAACATCTAGCCCTAAAGGCAAAACAAACACGAGTGAAAAATAGATGTGATTATTCCATTTATGCTTGGCATGAGATATAATAGCAATTAACCACATAGAAAATGCAAATAATTGTAAAAGATGCTAAAAAGTGTTATGCTAAAATCTTGCAAAGGAGAAAAAAAGTACAAAACTATGAATCAGGCATCTCTGTCTAATAAGAAATAATAGCATGTCTAAATTATTTTAATATACCATAAATGACCATATATAAGACAAGGTTTTCTTACCCAAACCCTCAGTTAATGTTTGGGGGGCATCTTATACACGAGGGCAACCTGTGGACGGTAATTTATGTCAAGAATAATATGCTTACGCAACATGAGATCGCCATTTTGAAAAGCGGAACGTCACGGGGGAGGCTCTTGTTTTTGGTGCGAAAATGATCATTTGTGTACATTGTATTTACGTTTTACTTCGTGGAGAAATTCTCGACCTGCGAAGCATAATTTATGATAATATTTGGTAAATACCTTTATTTATCATTTAAAACGCAATTAAAATCGATCCGCTACGTCTGATATTTGTTATTTCGAAATTAAGAACATCGTATTTACGTTTTACTGTAAATACTGTTTAATACTGTTATACTGTGTATAAGACTGTTAAGATCTTGTTGCGTAAGTATATTTACATTTCACTTTTAAAATGGCTGCCAAACAGTTGAATGGTAGCAGTGTTGATATCTCGAGAGAAACTGACTCGTCTTATATTCGGAAATTGTTTTTTTTTTCAAGCAAAATAACATCAATTTGGGGGGGGGGTTGTCTTATATATAAGTAAATAGGGTAGTTCTGAATGGTGAATTTACTAATTTTTTTTCATCTAGTCAGGTAAATCATTTTCAAATTTTCAAAGATAGTGATAAAATCATGGGGTCTATCCTCAGTTGAACTTGATCCCATTGACACACTGAAGATTAATTAGCCAAAGTACATGTCCAAAGTTGAGGAATTTCAGTAGCGATCAGTAGGAACCAAATATCTGATTGGTCATGCAATGGCCATCACACGGTTGAGTGGCTTTATTTGGTCATGCCCACCTAGTGCATGACCTGATATAATCGTGCAGAGTTAATGCATGACCTCATTTGGTCATGTTTATGCATAACTGAACACGTTTTGCTCTAACTGATATTTTAGATTATTTTCAGCATATGGGTTATCGCCATCAGATGTTATATGATGCATATAACTATTTATTGATGTTTTTATCACATAGCTGAATCTCTTGTGGTTCACGCATAAATGTTTTGCTTTCAATAACATTCCATTTTCCACATGTATATATTCATATATATATATATATTTAAATATATAAGCATGTTATGATAACTTATTTTATTATATAAAATATAGTTGAGTATTATTTCTAAATTTCAATGTTTGTAACATAAATGAGTTATTATTACTATTGTAGACTTCTTATACATTTATCAATTATGAATATATGATTGTTTCGAAATGAAGCATTTCATACTTGATCATTTTACCGGTGATTGATATTAGAATATAAAAAGATTTGCTGTTAATTGTGTAGCATTCCAATTAAGCAGGAGAAATATTCAGTTATTTGTGTTGCATGCCAATTCTTCCTTAAATCAACGTTTAAATGATGTCCTCATTGGCTGATACCATGTAATAGGCCAAGTGGCAGTTGCCATTTTGTCGGCTTTCTGTGAAGTTGTCTATATCTGTTATACACTTCCAGTATGTGGTTTCTAGTGGGGAAAATACAAAAGAAAATGGCATTTGTCTTTAAGTTTGTGAAAATACATGGCCTGATGACATTTGGCTAAATCAATTTATACCAACGATGTCACTTTGAATATTTATTTTTTTCATAGACTTGAAGGCAAATTATTCATATAGGAACAACCTCTGTTTAAAATATAACTACATATTTTGCCAGAATGTTTGTACAAAAATCCTATCATATTTTGTAAATTAAACTTATTTTTAGTTAAAAAGCTATGATGGACATGAAGGAAATTGTACTTAATTTGCAAGTGAATGGAAAATGTGTAGAGTGGATAACGCTGTGGTATTTTGACGATTGCGGCTGTGATAATAAGTACAGTTTTGATTGATAACAATGTTGATTGAATATACAGCTGTGGCACAGAATTTAGAGTGTTGATTGAATATACAGCTGTGGCACAGAATGTAGAGTGTTGATGGAATATACAGCCATGGCACAGAATGTAGAGTGTTGATTGAATATACAGCCATGGCACAGAATGTAGAGTGTTGATGGAATATACAGCCATGGCACAGAATGTAGAGTGTTGATTGAATATACAGCCATGGCACAGAATGTAGAGTGTTGATTGAATATACAGCCGTGGCACAGAATGTAGAGTGTTGATTGAATATATAGCTGTGGCACAGAATGTAGAGTGTTGATTGAATATATAGCCATGGCACAGAATGTAGAGTGTTGATTGAATATACAGCCATGACACAGAATGTAGAGTGTTGATTGAATATACAGCTGTGGCACAGAATGTAGAGTGTTGATTGAATATACAGCCGTGGCACAGAATGTAGAGTGTTGATTGAATATATAGCTGTGGCACAGAATGTAGAGTGTTGATTGAATATACAGCCGTGGCACAGAATGTAGAGTGTTGATTGAATATACAGCCATGGCACAGAATGTAGAGTGTTGATTGAATATATAGCCATGGCACAGAATGTAGAGTGTTTATTCACTTTGCAGCTGTGGCACAAAGTGTAGAATGTTGACCAATTTGCAGCTGTAAGAAAAGTTGTAGAGTATTGATTGCTTATGCAGCTTTCACATGAATTGTAATGTGTTGAACGGTTTCCAGCTGTCACACCGCTGTAGTGTATTGCAGCTGGGACTCAAAGTGGAGAGTGTTGCTTTAATTTGCAGCTGTGACAGTGTGGAATGTTGATTGAGTTTGCAGCTGTGATACAAAGTGTAGAGTTGATTTGAATATGGCATGTTTACCATACTTCACCAATGAATTGTGTTCAGCTAACTGAAAAAAATATATGATGAATTTTGTTCACAGGTACAGTATTAAATGTGGACTAAATTGTACATGTATTTGCATATAAGTGTGACAACTATCTTACAGTAGTATTGAATCTATATTGCTCTAATGCAAAACTATAAGAAACTCAAGCAAACTATGAGAACTGGTTTTCATTGACACAAGTATTTATTTGTCAATTAAATATTAGGAAGGTATTAACCAAACCAAAATACAAGAGGTACATGTATTGCTTTCATTATATTTAGATGCCAAAAACCCTTAAATCTATCAGCAAATTTATAGATAAAGCTTTTGATCTTTTACACACCGATACACAAGTCATTGGGACCATATATTATCACAACTGATGAAGAAATTATCATATCATAATGCACAGAAACACAATGTATATATATTTGCTTTGTCATCACATTTTCATACCTCTGCAGTGAAATGTGTTTTCCTTTTTGTGATTGCTTATCAAACTAGCAGACATCTGTTAAATAGGGAGTAGAGGAGCCATGAGCCATTTTGACAAATGATCTCATTTATATATATATAATTATTAATCAGATCAAGTTGTGTGTTTTTATATTGGAACAAGTTGTCCATAAGATGGACTAGTTGACTACAGGAAGGAGGAAAATAAACCTAAACTTCACAAAAGCACATGGTTGCCAATTTGAAATCAATCAACCATGAGCTCTGAAAGAATTGATATATATTTACATAAACTTCTACCAATGTCTTTTCTTCATGTTTGCATTTTAAACAACTTGAGACCAAAGCAGAGTCAAGCTCATTTAAACAACTGTCAGAAAGTATTAATTTTTGAAACGCAGCTTAAAGCAAAGCCAATGAGGTAATAAACTTAAAACCAAACACATTAATCATGACTTTCTGGACAGTTTATATTCTTATAAAACATTTAATTCATATAATACTCTCCAGGGTTTAAAGATCAAAATCACATGTAGATAGATGGAGCCACTAGTATCTATGATTTGAGAAAAAATTGCATTGATTAATTAATAACTGTGCAAACTACCAATTTGGAAGCTGGGTGGGAATAAGATATCTGTTCTCCAAACAGATGTATTATTTAAACTATTTAAAATTAAATATAAAGAGTTATTTGACCAATTTCATGTATGATATATGACATTTATTAACATTTAACACTTTACAACAATTGCATTAACATCTCATTTGGAAGTTTTCATTATCAATTATTAAACTTTTCTATTTTTATACACCAAGGACATAATTATTAATCAATTAATTAATCAATAATATCGTACAAATTTTTTGGGGTTAAATTTGTTTTCTCTGTATTCACATATAAGACAGTTATCAGATACCAAAAATGTTGTGTAATGTATTTCACACCAAAAGGTAAATCCCTATTTATATATAATGAGAAAAAAATTTTCACCTTCAGACATATTTGCATGCATCCATGTACATACATGTATTGATATTTACCTTATAGAGTTATATAAAATCTTATTGATTAAAACATTTACGATTTGTCACCATAACATTCTCCAACCAAAGAATGTAAGATATATGGATATACGAATGGTCAAGTTTTAAATGTTACTGGAAATATAATTTGTATTTTTTACCCATTTTTGATTATACATCTTCCACATCAGTGAAATTTCTTTCTCTTGTGAAACAGGACAAGAATTTGTTGTTAATCACTTTATGTACATTAACATTGGTATAAATATTAGTGGGCATTGTCTCATCAAATACAAATAAATTTAGATCTCAATTTCAAAGGTTTGTTGAAAATCATTTTTTAAGGGTTATTTAATGCTATATTGCAGGGGCTGGTGTCAAGATATATCATGGATCTGACATATCAAGGGGGGTTGTGACACGGATCTGATATATCAAAGGGAGGTTGTGGCATGGATCTGATATATCAAGGGGAGGTTGTGACAGGGATATATATCAAGGGAGGTTGTGACAGGGATCTGACATATCAAGGGAGGTTAATTGTGACAGGGATCTGATATATCAAGGGAGGTTGTGGCATGGATGTGATATATCAAGGGGAGGTTGTGGCATGGATGTGATATATCAAGGGAGGTTGTGACAGGGATCTGATATATCAAGGGGGTTGTGACAAGGATATGATATATCAAGGGGAGGTTGTGGCAGGGATCTGATTTATCAAAGGAGTTGTGACATGGTTGTGATGTATCAAAGGAGTTGTGACATGGTTGTGATGTATCAAGGGAGGTTGTGATAGGGATCTGATATATCAAGGGAGGTTTTGACAGGGATCTGATATATCAAGGGGAGGTTGTGACATGGATATGACATATCAAGGGGGGTTGTGACACAGATCTGATATATCAAGGGAGGTGGCGACGGATGTGATATATCAAGGGAGGTGGCGACAGGGATCTGATATATCAAGGGAGGTTGTGACAAGGATCTGATATATCATGGGAGTTTTGACAGGGATCTGATATATCAAGGTGAGGTTGTGACAAGGATATATATCAAGGGGGTTGTGACAGGGATCTGATATATCAAGGGGAGGTTGTGACAGGGATATATATCAAGGGGGTTGTGACAGGGATATATATCAAGGGGGTTGTGACGGGGATCTGATATATCAAGGCAGTTGTGACAGGGATATATATCAAGGGGGTTGTGGCACGGATGTGATATATCAAGGGAGGTTGTGACAGGGATCTGATATATCAAGGGGAGGTTGTGGCATGGATGTGATATATCAAGGGGGGTTGTGACAGGGATCTGATATATCAAGGGGAGGTTGTGGCATGGATGTGATATATCAAGGGGGGTTGTGACAGGGATCTGATATATCAAGGGGGTTGTGACAGGGATCTGAAATATCAAGGGAGGTTGTGACAGGGATCTGATATATCAAGGGGGTTGTGACAGGGATATATATCAAGGGGGTTGTGACAGGGATCTGATATATCAAGGGGAGTTGTGAGAGGGATCTGATATATCAAGGGGAGGTTGTGACAGGGATCTGATATATCAAGGGGGTTGTGACAGGGATATATATCAAGGGGGTTGTGGCACGGATGTGATATATCAAGGGAGGTTGTGACAGGGATCTGATATATCAAGGGGAGGTTGTGGCATGGATGTGATATATCAAGGGAGGTTGTGACAGGGATCTGATATATCAAGGGGGTCTCAGATTGCTCAGATCATTGTCATATTGCACAGACACATTAATGTTTGTCTGACTTTGTATTCTTCATTCTGCAATTCTAAGACAGCTAATATTTCAACACTTTCTTAACCCATCTGATTCTACCACATCCAATGGTGGGGGACTTAAGAGTCATTGCTCTTGTTCAATAAAATGCATAATTCACTAATTATGTTGATAGGAGGGTTATGGTCATACTAAGTAATATCTATGGCATTATGTGTAAAGCCTTTGGAGATTTTGATGCAATATTCAATTAACTTTAAGCCATTTTGGTTTTTGTGCTTTCACAGCTTGGCTCCAGCTATCACAGATGATTTTCCCAGTGACATAAAAGGTGCAAATCTATTTGCATATATGCCCCTATCAAAAACCTTTTTAATCTCCCATGCAAAAATTCGCAATGAATTACATAAATACTGGTATATTTTCTCTTAGGAGATTTTATGTCTATCTACTGCGAGTCAACGAGGCCGATATTATGATCATATATCTTAGCGTAATTAGTGTGCTGTGTATTCCAGTTTAATATTACCAAATGTCAAATGAGTTGAAGCTTTTATATGATGGACAGCGATTGAAAGGTGAGAGCTTCAAAACTGCTGTGTGTTCCAGTTTTATATTACAAAATGTCAGATGGCTGTGTGATTTAAGGTTACAAAAACGTATAATTACCCTAGGTAAGCAATGATGTGAGGTAAGACAAGAACTTGAAAGAAGGATCAGAAATATATAAGATCTGGGATAAGATTACATCTGGGAGTAATAATGAATGGAGGCGTGACGGCCGTTATATGAGATATGTCGTCATGGTAACGCATTGTTCTACACAATGGATTCAAAATCCTTTGATCCTATCATAGTTGCCGACTTCAAAACAGTGGAAAATTGAACATTAATATTTAAAAAAAATAAATTGGCCAATGTTTTATTGAAGTTTTATAGCACATATTGGTTTCTTTTTTTTAAAGAAAAAATCAGAACAGTTGCTCTTTTCAGGCTTACAATACTATCCATTCAAAATTACTTCAAATAAATCTGTTCATTTCTGTTTTGATTGCTTCAATAATAAATATTCTGAAAAAAAGAAAAATACATATTCCAATCCTTTTATTTTTTTATACATGTTTTAAAAAAATATGTCACTATTCATGTTACGTTGTAAAAACGTTTAAAACAGAATATTGTTTATTATACAGCATTTATAAAATTCCTGTTGCATTTTTTTATTGTTATTTTTGTTGATTTTAAATGACATAACATTTTATAAGTCAATTTATTTATAACGGCGCATATATTGGCAGGGCTATAAATTACATATTCTGATAGTATTTTTTTCACTGAACAACGTGGTATATATTTCTAAGCTGCCAATATATGCGCCAATAACTAAAAATGAACTGGAAAGAAAAAGATAACAATAAAGTACGTGATTTCCTGATAATGTGAGGGTAAAACGAAATTTTTAACACATTTTCATAAATATGATATGAATTTTGATATCTCCTCATAAAATCATCTACACTTGGAGCAGAAAAATAAAATTTATATCCCCATAATCTGTGTGAAATAAGAAAGATTTCATTCGCGATATGTTTAGCTCTAACTCGTGGTTTTGATGACTTAAAATAGGTCTGAAAAAAAATAATGTCAAAACTTTCATATCTTGCACCTACCGTATATACTCGTGTATAAGACGAGGTTTTTTTCCAAAAACTCTTAGTTAATGTTTAGGGGGTCGTCTTATACACGAGAGCAGTCTTATACTCGAGTATTTACGGTAAAACGTAAATACGGTAAAACGTAAATACGATGTTCATATTTTCGAAATAACGAATATCAGACGTAGCAGATTGATTTTAATTGCGTTTTAAATGATAAATAAAGGTATTTACCCAATATTATTGGTCTATTATTTCAAAACGCTTTGTTTTGACTTTGTTCTCACTGATTCCAATTATCAGCGTTCAGTTTTGCGTTTCGTCATTGTCTCCACTGCTTTGAGTCTTGTCTTCCCTTTTTGATTGCGTTTTAAATGATAAATAAAGGTATTTACCCAATATTATCACAAATTGTTCGAGAACAGAACAAAACCATCAATCCATTTATCACGCAATTAAAATCGATCCACGTGTGAAAGCATTTCTGCCAACAAGGGAAGACACGACTCAAAGCAGTGGAAACAATGACGAGATGCAAAACTGTGAACGCTGATAATTGAAATCAGTAAAAACAAAGTCAAAACAAAGCATTTTGAAATAATATGTTTTAAATGATATATAAAGGTATTTACCCAATATTATCACAAATTATTTTTCGCAAGAATTTCTCCACGATGTAGAACGTACTACGATGTACGTGACGTCCTTAATCTTAGCGTCAAAACCAACATGTGGGAGAGTATTTCTTTGTGTATTATATCGCTTTTAATTATTATTGTTTATATCGATCTTAGCATCAAAACAAAGCGTGTTAATACACAAAGAAATATTCAACCACGTGTAGACAGTAGTCCGCCTGTCCGATATTTGCTTTCACGCTAGTATTGCGTAATGCATGTTAAATGAATGGATGGTTTTGTTCTGTTCTTGACCTGCAAAGCAAATTTGTGATAATATTGGGTAAATACCTTTATATATCATTTAAAACATATTATTTCGAAATGCTTTGTTTTGACTTTGTTCTCACTGATTTCAATTATCAGCGTTCACAGTTTTGCATTTCGTCTTTGTTTCCACTGCTTTGAGTCGTGTCTTCCCTGTTGACAGAAATGCTTTCACACGTCCATCGATTTTAATTGCGTTCTAAATGATAAATAAAGGTATATACATAATATTATCACAAATTACGTTTTGCAGGTCGAGAACAGAACAAAACCATCCATTATTGCGCAATATATTAACAATCGTTTTCGCGCTAAAAACAAGAGCCACTTCCCGTCACTTCCGCCTTTCAAAATTGCGACCACGTGTTGCTTTGAGTCGTGTCTTCCCTTCTTGACAAATGCCTTCACACGTGGATCGATTTTAATTGCGTTTTAAATGATAAATAAAAGTATATACCCAACATTAACACAAAATATGCCTTGCAGGTCGAGAACAGAACAAAACCATTCATCCATTTAAATGCATTACGCAATACGAGGTCGTCATTTTAAAAAGCGGGAGTGACGGGGACAAGCTCTTATTTTTGGCGCGAAAACAAATGGAGTGTATCAACTCGCATTGAAAAATTTAATATATTGCGCAACGATGGATCCCTGGCTTCTCTTCGTGTTGCCGCACATCAAATTTACTGTGTTCCGCACATCGAAAACGTAACACGATGTACGTGACGTCCTTGGTAATTGGAATCAGTGAGAACAAAGTCAAAACAAAGTGTTTCGAAATAATATTGGGTAAATACCTTTATTTATCATTTAAAACGCAATTAAAATCGAACCGCTACGTCTGATATCCGTTATTTCGAAAATACGAACATCGTATTTACATTTTACCGTATTTACTTGTGTATAAGACTGCTAAGATCTTATATCGTAAGCATATTTAAGTTTCACTTTTAAAATGACCGCCAAGCTTCAGCTGAAGCTTGAATGGTAGCAGAGCCGATATCTCAAGAAAAACCAACTCGTCTTATATTCGGAAATTGGTTTTTTTCAAGAAAAATAACCTCAACTTTGGGGGGTCGTCTTATACACGAGTCGACTTATACACGAGTAAATACGGTATATGGCGTCATCATAACAATGCCCATGGTGGCAACTATGGTGTCCCTTTTGATCTTGCGACGTTGCGCCTCCATTCATAATTACTCCAAGATTACATTAAATGGAGAACAACAGATCCCAAATTAATCCTGTTGTTCATTAATCCTGATATGAAATCATAATTAAGTATATATATATATACTAAAAAATCAGTAGCTGTCCCAAATGACCCTGTTGTCAATATATATATCTTATATATATAATAATAATCCAATCATGTCCATATGCATATCTGGTTTTGGGACCAATCACAGCAGTCGCGACATAGGTGGGAAACAATAGCAATCATTTCGACCAATCAGAGAGCAGCTAACATACGATTACAAGAAATGTCCAAAGTAACAATGGTGGGAAGCGGTGATCGTCAGTTTTATGGGCAATAGGTCCTGTATATATGGGTGAAACCATAAAATTAGCATAAAAATGCCAACCAGTGGAAATAAATGAGCATAAAAAAGATTTAGGTATTGGAGACAATTCCCTGAATGAGCCAATTGACTAAATATTCATAAAAAATTAAGGAGTTTCTGGCCATATATAAATATATATATATATATATATATATATATATATATATATATATATATATATATATATATATATATATATATATATATATATATATATATATATATTTAGAAGCTGTTACAGATATGAGGTACTGGAGGTATTTTTGTCAGACCTCATTATGGGGTACCATCTCATACCTTATTGTGTGTGACAGGAGAGTGCCATCTGGTGTTAATAATGAAATTGATTTACATACCTCACAAATCTAACATTCATATCAATGGCGCTAATGCCATTATCCACCACTAGGGCACTTATTACTACATGTGACACTAGATGGCAGTGATTTATATAGTTATTGCCTGGTTGTATAAATATGCTTCTCAGACATGTTTGTTCAAAAAGGCCTTGTACAGGTTACTTTTGTAACTGTGACTAAGCAGCTGCACTATGAAGAGTGGGGTATTTTATATGCCTCACAGTACGTCAATGCCCCACAAGACAGGTCTGAGATTGGTAAAAACCCCATATCTGATACAATCTCTTTCTATATATATATATATATATATATATATATATATATATATATATATATATATATATATATATATATATATATATATATATATATATATATATATATACATATACATATATATATTGGTGGCCCTGTAACTCTTGAATCTTATTATATATGTGGCCCTGTAACTATTTTCCAATACAAAATGAGCATCACTTTGTACTTGAAAAAAGTTACGGAGTCACATATATAATCAAATTAAGAGTTACGGAGCCAAAAAAATATATATTTTATTGATAGATAATTCACATCCATATAGCAATTAAAACACGTATCCTGAGACTATTTCTGCCGTAAGAGGATATATGCCAGATTAGAGTTTTCTGAAGAAATCCACCTTAAACATGTGGCTCTATTCAATGGGAACACCTATGTAGTGTTAGGTTTCAAGTCATCCAAAGAGAAAAAGTCCTTATAAGTTCAATCTCTGATCCCAAATTAACTCTTGCCACTTGAAATGATGAATGTTCATTTATAATAAACAGTCAAAAACCATGATACTGGTTATTTTTTTTTTTATTATTATTATTATTCTCCTCTGCTACGTACATGTATCAAACATGAATACTTAATATGTGCTCACTTGATACAAGTTCCAGACATTGTTTCCTTGTATCACACTGATAACATAGCAGCACATATTGAACAATGTATGAACAATATCTATCACATCAGAACCTGATGCAGCCAAAGTTGTCTATTTTTATTAGTAACATATTCATTCTTGGCTGCTCTAGTGTTCACACTGTTAATCACATTTGTTGAAACTTAATTGATGAACTATATCAGCCCAAATTACCATATTTCACACAAGTGCACATTTCAGTTGGAGGCGCTTTCCCGAACCTTATAATATGATATTTGGAGTAAACAAGAAGTGATTTTGAAAATAAAAAACTCTGAATAATTCGAATATTCTTAAATTATGTGCAATTTGCATCACCAACCAAACTGATAATTAACTAAATAGCACCCTCTTTCTTATCTCGTATATTTATTTGATGGGTCTTTTCATCTTATAAAGCAATTCAAAATTCCCCAAATTAAAACAGTTACAAATCTTTCCAAACTTATCAGTGATAAACATCTTTTTCACATTTTCTTCACAGTGTCCTCCCCAGCAGTAGGCCTAATTAATAATTATGTGAGTTCACAGCTTGTATCTCAATAAAGGGGAATCAATAAAGGGGAAAAAACTAACCTATTTCTGGTGTGGAAAAATCAAAGTTTGGCCCAATAAATAATGCAGGGCTTTTATAGCAGAAGTTGCAGATACCTATTGTTTGTGCAGAGTGGATGTAGAATTCTCCCCTATCACCTTGAGCTCACCATGTGGGACTCGGTTTTACACTCTCCTTTCCAAAACCAGGTTTAAATTAAGCTCAGAACAAACTATACTTTTACTCAAATATGTTCAATTCAGCATCACATGTTTATAACCATGGAGACTATGAACAAGATGAACATAAATATTTTGTTTGTTTTTTTTTTTTTTTAATTATTGTGTTCTACAAACTCTTGACCTTATGACCAAACATTGCCATAACTGGTCACATCTTAATGACGTATTTATATCATACATCTTATGAATAATAATATTAATACTTGGCTGATTTTGTTTACTTCGACATCCGAGATATATTTTGCTCACATTAACTTATACTAAGCTGAGTCAAAGAACCGTTTTTCAGAAATTATTAAATATTAATACTGGATACAAGAGACAAAACAATCTCCTTGCTGGGAAGGATATAATAAATAAACTATTCCATACACATATATCTATATACAATATCATGTGAAATATATATTTTCTTTAAATTTAAGAGAAACTTCCCCCATTTTCACTTAAAGTTCAAATTTGACATTATATTTCTGAGGTGCATACCTTTATATCTTCTCATATAACACACAGATTACCACTTTGTTTGTGTAACTGATAGATTTACATGAAACACAAATTATCACTACATCATATTTGCCAGTTGTTTTGTTAACTGAGCTTACAAAACTCATCAATGTTCAACATTGAATTGCCATTATTATCATTATTATTATTATTATTATTATTATTGTGGCACACAACCTATGGATTGAAACATGTAAAAAAAATGCCTTTGAGAACAACACATTAAAATCAGAGATTCAAACCAAGGACTTGCGTACTTGGGACAAGTTTTATTGGAGAACTTACTGAAGGTGGAAAAAGGCACTCCAGTATACCCCAAAAGATTGACCAAACCCTTCTTTATGCATTCTCGGCGGGATTCCAAATGGTTTTGTGTTTCGTGTTAACTTCTAGATGTAGATTTTCCCAAACCACCAGTGCCTGTGAGCAGAGATATTTAAACAGAGATTGGAAACAGCAGGTCATAGGGCTACATGTAGTATTTACCGTGGCGATGCCACGAGATCGGTTCGCCTGAGTGATAATGCAGAACTTCAGCTTGTTTCCAATCTCTGTATAAATGTCTGCTGTGAGCAAAGTTTGTGCCTCCTTTATTTACCTATGATACCTAACACTTCACCCAAACCACAGCTAAGTTATTAATCCTTAGACTACCTCTATCCCAAGCACTAGGACACTCACTCCATTTCCTCCTACAGCCTAAAGGTTTTAAAGCTTTCATGTAATGAACATTTACTGCCACCTTTTTCAATTGAATTTGTTGTATGATTAGTTAATACAAAAAGAAAGAGTCATCTTCAAAAAAAAAATTTCTACTTTTGCCATTTTTACTTAAGAATAGATAGTTTATGGGCGAAGACCTCTCAGAAAATGCAAAGTTGTTGTGATGCCTCAATGATAGTTTTAAGGACCTTCTAAGTATTTTTTGAAGGTTTAACCTCCCCCACAAGGTAGCTTTGCTGGGTTGGGACCAGTTTTTGTTGCTACCAATTATTGCTGATTACAGCTGCTGAGCTGGAGACCCTGCTGTAGCTGCTGGCAGTTACCGGGGAAACTGGTCCAGGACAAGTAACTAAGGGTGGGAAACATAAATGTCTGAATAATCTAGCAGGAGGGTTCATTACCTTTAAAACAAAGCCTTCTCCCTGGAATAGGTGCCATATGGCCAGGTTTAATATTTGGTATTATAATAATTAAATTAGTAACAATCTTCACTTTTCACCCTTTACATTGTTATTTCATTTAAATCATTCCCTTGAGCAGAAGGCCATGACAAACTAATTTTGTTCCTGATTTTGCTGTTACCAGAAGCAAATTATAATTATAATACTTTTCCTGGAAACCAAGATGGTGGCTTTATATGAGTGATAATTTGCCAAAAATATTTTTATCATGAAATATTATCTGTTCTGCACATTTCATGAAAACGTGAAATCCTCCAACAATCTGTTATTTTTCGTCATCTTATCACAGAATGCATAGTGAAATCCACATTGACATTTTCATCAATTATTTTTTATGCTCATCTCCCAGTCTGTACATATATTTCTGCTTTTGATAAACAATATTATCCCCACAAAAGAATCTACCATAAATTCCATATATTATATCTAAAAAATATTCAACCTTAAACAAGTTCCACACTTCTCTTGACACATTTCTCCAGGCCTTATATATAATTCCTTGTCAAGCAAATGAGAACCCTGAATATGTCTACTGAATGAGGAGGTAATTAGCTCATTATATAGCCATATTCTTGATACTGGTTCATTATATAGTCTTATAATCATTGCACATGTGCCATTATTACAAGACATGAAACAAGTGTGTCTGAATAATACCACACCCCAGCTGTGTGTGTGTGAACATATGAAGTCACACATAAAGTCACCAGATGACCTTTTTGGATCATATTTATACATGACTGAATACATATATGTCTCTGACTGATAATAAACAGATACAAAGAAATGAACCAAGTTATAATTTGATGTGAATACTAACAGCAATCTATTGTCACCCTGCACTTTCACATTGTTCCACTCCGCCACCAGTATGTGAGTGGTGGAATATTTAACTCATCGTTTCATGAAAACGAACTCCACAGAATTTGAAGCAACAACACAAGTGTTATTTATTCGTTGTTTCTCTTCTCAGATTGGGAAAGAAGGCACCTTCTCATCTGCAATGCTTACCTCCAAATCTTAATTTGCACCATATATAGAAAACATACATTTTTTGTATACTTAACATCAATGTACTCATTTGTATGTATCTTTTTTTTATTTACTGACACAATACTATTACACACATGTGTGTGTGTGTATGGAAATATATACATCTCTGGAATATTGCCCGGGTTATGAACAGAGATTCTTGACTCTACAAAGTCATGTTTATTTGCAGAAAGTCCAAACATCTTACATTATCACCCAATGCTCTGGCCATTGAAAGTTAATGCAAAGGTGTATAATTAATGACAACATTTTTGATACTTTGCTTTCTCAGCAGGATGCCGATTGGTTTTGCTGATTTTACTTATAGATGTTGATACAAACATCACTCGAGACCAATCAGCGTTGTGCAGCATGGGGTGTGATACACACTATATGTGACAAGGTAAATGTGTGAGACACAAGGTGTGCAGCATGAGGTGTGATACACACTATATGTGACAAGGTAAATGTGTGAGACACAAGGTGTGACAGACGAGGAATGACACATTGGAAACATGGTACGTGAGAGGTGTAAACAAGCCCAGGAGAATTTGGTGATGATAATACATCATTAATGAACAATAGCATGTCTGGCCTTTGTGATCAAGAGTGAGCAAACACAGCAAAAAGTTGGCATTTTTTTATAGTAATTTCCTAGCCTTCATAGTCAGGTTTTTTGGTCAAGAGGTCAAGATTTCTTTCTTTTTTTTCAAAATTAAGGACAATAGTAAACAGTACACAGATGTTTGAATTTCCAAACATAATCATTGTATAATATTTTACCTGCTGAATTTTGTTAACCAATTTTAACATCAGCATGTTTTCATTCTTTGACCTACAGATTTCTCAGCCACCAAATACAAGTAAAATGTGGGGTTTTTTTCATCCAAGATTCATATTAAAATCCCCATAAATAATGATTTCTAATGATATGGTAGGTACGATATAGTAGATATTTGCGGGAGAATATTTATAAGTATTCTATGCAATGAAAAGGTTACAGAGATCAAGGAAATTGAAATATTTGACAGTCCACGCCAGAATTATCTTCACAGTCTTGCTGAAACATCAATTTATCACAGTAATATTCTCTTATATCCATTTGCTCTCGATGGGTCTTGGTCTCTGTGAAAGTGCTATTTAGCATGCCACATACACATGTGAAAACAACTTTGGCATGGACTGTATTAGTCTGAGCGGTTATAGGTTAATAAAACTGGAAGATACGTTAAAATAGGAAAGATCCACATA
This sequence comes from Amphiduros pacificus, assembly GCA_949316495.1. Lineage (NCBI taxonomy): Eukaryota > Metazoa > Annelida > Polychaeta > Phyllodocida > Hesionidae > Amphiduros > Amphiduros pacificus. The sequence goes on along the minus strand of OX439009.1, from coordinate 12,570,253 downwards.
TGAATATGAGATGGAATCTGTGAAAACCAGGACTCTACACCAAAATACATATATTAATAAAACAAAAATCATAATGAAAGTGCATCTTATGTCAGATCTTTGATCACATTAGTGTCAAGATTAAGAGGTTTTGAAGTTCAGATCAATTTGCACCTGATTATGTATATGCAGTGCAAAAAGAATCGATTTGCATTAAACATATTGCTCTTGAAACCAATCTGTGCTAACCATATTGCAACTGAAACCAATTTACTTAACTCTAAGCCGAGTTTTCACACATCACTCATACAAAATGCAAAACATTAAATACCCCTTCTTCCCTCTAAGACATTAAATACCACTTGTGGCTGAATGATATGATCTATGTACAATGTGTATCAGTGATTATTTACAACCAGAATGAGTATGTGGTGCGTCACAAGACGCAGCCCGCACTCTTGCAACTTGCACAAAAACCTAGGTGTGAGCTACCCAGCCCGACTCAAGGCTGGACACGGAGGAGCACAGCGGAGCCAATCTCGTGGGTGTGAATAACACATATATCTATTCTTGTTCTCTATATGAGGGGCGATCAAAAGTCTTGATGCCTTATGTCTTTCAGAGCACTACGCAAACATCTCAGATCTCCCATGCCAAAAACAATCTGGATCACCACGAGTCAGGAAAGGCAATACCTTTTGGCACATACGAGATATGAATAAATACTCTCAGAGATTTGATATAAATGCCAAAATTTCTTGAATGACCATCAGTTGAGTTGAAATGTGCAGTGTTGCCTCTATAGAGCACATAATTTCTTGTTTTCTTGTTTTTTTTATGCCTCAGTTCTTGAAATTTGCATTTTTTCATGGGCGCATATGTTTGCTACATTCTAGCAAGCCACACTTAAATGTGACGGTGGACACTGTGACTGACATAATAGTTTCTTGTTGCCCATTTTATATTGCATTGATCGCTGAAAAATATCATGTGATCATTTATTAACATGCTTATCCACTATTTTTGTCCGTATTATATACAAACTTTTATCAAATGTACATCACAATAACAACAACTTGATTGAATATTCAAGTCTGTGGTCAGATGACACGTTTACATGGCAACAGTGGCTGTTGTGATAAGCTGGCACACTCCCTCCTAGGAGTAGCTGTGTCCAGGCTGTTGAGGTAATTCTCCAGCTCCCCTCTGTGATTGGCACTTTAGGCAGTTTCAAAAACATGGGCGAGTGAGTGAGTGAAAACATCCAGCTTAACCCTTTGCGTGCCAGGCAAATGTTCCAGGAATTAACAGCAATAATACCCGTACTAGGTTTGCAAAGAGTTAATTGCTTCAAGACCTGCTCATGACATCTCAGGCTCTAAGCAGTCTCCAAACGTGAGGCGATAACTGGCTATTTCTGAAATGCCATGGTAATGTACGAAGGCAGCGGCTACCACAAAGATGTGGAAGATTTGATGGCTCTGGAACTGTAACATAAATAAATACAATAAATATGGTGATTTCAGTATTTTGATGCCTTTGACTTGATCTCTCAGAAATAAAAATCTAAAGTCATGGCATAAAATAGTTTTTCAGCGTTTCTTTGAATTATTTTTTTATAATACGATTTAAAATATGATTGAGAAAACTTTCTTTCCTGGCCTTACATCACAGTGCCTAATATTTTTTTTTCGCACAAATTTGTCAGAATATTAACCCAGTTAGAAGTGTTTAAATGTCTTACCCATATATCAAACTTGCCGGGCCAGATTCTCTCTGGTATTCTGATGGCATAGATGACGGCGCCGGCGATGTACAGGAAGGCCATGAGCACGAGCCAGCCCAGCGCCGCCACGTTGATGGCGTCGTGAAAGCCGTCCGTTATGATGTAGTGAACAGCGGGGATACACCCTGAGAGGCCAAGACTCACAAACGTCCCTGAAAAGTAATAATAATAATAAAATATTATAATATAATACTTATGAATATAATAATAAAAATAAAATATTTGCATCAAATACAAATGTCTCAAAAATGCTTTTACTGGAGTAAAGATGCAAGAAAATTAATTATCCCCCTCAAAAACTCAAAAAGTCTCTATTCCACTAATTGTTTCTCTAAAATTTGAACTGGTTATAGACCATTTAGATTCCCGAATCCAGTTCATGTTCCACAAAAACATCAAACGTCCTTTTACAGGTTGATTCTCTTAAAACAGACTTGGTGACTGACTTTTTACAATGCATCACAGCACACAAATAGACCACCAAAAAGCAACATAAAAAATAAATGTCTCAAGATAAATGTCTCTAGCTTCGTCACTTTTCACTTTGATTGATTCATGCCCTACTATGAATGGGTGGGGATAGAGAATGGTGGGTTGATGAGATTTACCTGCTCTCATTGGCCGGTACTTGGGTTCAGCAAACTTGTCCCACATGGACACGACTATGCAGGTTATGCCGAGCACAAAGATGAGCACCAAATACGTAATCTTGGGCTCCATGCGACAGTAGAAGGAATAGTAGAGCCAGGGCACGAAGGATCCCATCGTCAGCAGTGCAATTCCACAGTAGTCTAGCCTGCAACATGGAAAATATATTATAACTGACTGTACAGCCTGCGCATTTCTACAGTGCATATGATGACATTAAATTACATCTCTCCCACTTCATATATTAATTTAGTTCTGTCAAATTTCCACGTCGTTCCTACAAAATAAGTCTCCAGATGAGTTTAAAAATTGATTTATTTATGATTATAATAAATAAGATCTTATAGTTTCCTGCCATAAATGTGATATAATACTTTATTTGGTCAAAAAAAAATTGTTGTAATTTTCACATTAGGTTTTTAAAAAAATCCTAATTTCCACATGCTATTTGTAATTTCCACATGTACCCTATTTCAAACCAGCCAATAGGGTTGAAAATACATAGTTTCAGTGACAATTTCATGTGTATATCTCAATTCTCAATACATTTGATCTCATTGAACAAGAAAGAAACAAAAAATTCTACCCTGAGCATGTTATCAGAAACATGGTTATTATTTCTTTTAGCCTCATACTCACTTATTGAAGAACCTGCCCACCCGCTCCGAGTGACAGTACACAGTGTGGAATGTGAAGGAGAAACCCATACACAAGATGGCGCCAGCAAAGTAGGCCGAGAACACAGCCTTCTCCTGCCACTGTATCTCCACAGAGGGGCGTGTCAAGAAATAAGTGGCGACCCCTATGAAGGCAATGAAACCTACAAAACAACAAGCATCAACATCACACTCACAAACAAAGGGATTTCCTTCTTAAAAACAACTTTTTTTTGTTCTTTGTTATGCCCTAATCAAGTACACCGAGGCCTTTTGGGACACTATACCACCAGCTGGTCACTCTCGAAACTCAAAAACAAAAGCAGGTCCCCTTCTAAGCTTCTGTGTTCAAGTTCAGATTAAGTATTTTAGTCTATAATGGCAATATAAATTTGGTCCTGTGTCACAAAATAGATGTTTGGCTACAACTGATATGCAGCCAACTATTCAATTTTTCATGAGCAAATGTCATATGCTCAGCATGATATATAATATATATATATATATATATATATCATCCCATGAACTGTTGAGATTAAACCTTGATAAGCCACTTCCTGAAATCTTCATATCATTTAGACTATCATTTCCAAACAAGGAGCTGTAAGTCGGCGGTGTATATTTACCCAGTAGATGTGTCCAGATGTTGCCGGTCTCTGTGTGGATGCGGAATATCGACTTGAAGCATGCCCAGAAGGAGTTGAGCGGCGGCCGGTGGCCTCGGAGCAGGAAGTCGTTGTCTCGCAGCCACTTTGGCAGGTTATTGTGATGCACCACGGTCCATCCTGCCTCCCACACGCGCCGCGCCAGCTCCTCTGCCTGGTCCAGAGCCTTCTTGGGCATGCCCAGGATGTCCACATTGCCGTCCATCAAGCTCCCAGCCATGTCGCTCAGGTCGGGCTCATCCTGCACCACCTGGTGGACAAACACAAAACTAAGTCAATGCTGATATTTTTTTCGTGTATCCTCTAACATTTTTCAGCACCATGAGCAGACAGAGTCTGGTATAGCACTTCAAAAATCTGTTAATATTATTGTTAAAATCTGTCTAATCTCCATTCAACACTTTTCAATTGCCAATAAGTAATTCATAGAAGGACCCAGGAAGGTGATAAGGTAAAACCTTCAGAACCACCAAAGAGACAATGGATGACTGTTTTCCAAAATTATTGTTTATGATATCATGTCAATGTGACAATTCAAAAGAAAGATCCCTAGTCACTCTTCGCAAAAAGTAGCTTATTGAGTCCTGGTGACAGCCTTCAAACTGACCTATATTGCCTAATTGTGCTGAAAAAGTCTATGATAAAAAAATAAATAAAACAAAGAGATAATGGATATTCTGATATGTGTTGTTCATGTTTTTTTATAACTTCTTGACAAGAGGATATTTACACTGAGCATGTCAGCAATACATTTACAATCGAGAACAAAATTCAATAGTTGTCAGTAACATAACCATACTTTCAAAGAATCAGTTTTATTGAGGATAACATTCATGGAGAAATTTATGCTCATACAAAACATGAAATTTGCCTCAATGAAACAAGGTAAACATATCAGCAGTAAAAAGGGCTTTTTAAAATTCTTAAAACTTAAAAACAGCTGGGGAAATCTCAGAAAACAGCGAGCTCATCATTTGCTTTGCCCACTGCAGTCCCTGAGGTTTTAACAACTCGCTTGACTTTGAGCCGGGAGGGCGTTTCATAGATTAATCTGTCCAGCTCAGAATACCTGCAGGTGCTGAGATGAAGGCTTGTTAACTGTGTTGACCATGTTTACATTCCACAGCATCATTCACTGACCTTCCCATAACCTGTTTGGATGTTAGCGTGATCCACAACTGTCCAGATCAATACTATGTTGGTAAATCTAACTGATGATATTTTGCCAGCAGGAGCTTAATCTGACGAGCAAAACCTTCAGTTTGACTTCAATACCATGAGCTGGGTACATTTCTGGAGTAATATGATGATATGATAATAAATCATAAAAGTTGACTGATATCAAAATCCCTGATGTAGTGTCCTGATATTCATTATGTAGGCATGTTGCCTTTATGGGTCAAAAGCCTTTAATGATTGATCACAACACCATAGAAGTTCTATAATTGAGATGGATAAAGGTCAGATCCAGTTAGAACAAGCCCGGAACAAGCATCTTCCCTCGGGTCATTTGAAGACCAAACAGGCATCAGAGTGCCCAGAGCCTCCAGGGGGAGCTAGCTGTGCAGTAGTCAAAGATAGTACAAATATGCTGTCACTCTTTACGATTTGCACTTTGTAGCTAAACCTTGATCTTGTGAAAGCGCCCACCCCCATAAAATGCTTGAAGCATTCATGAAATCACAGAGGTCACAGACAATGTTACAGAGGTTTGGGGTATGCTTAGAAGATATGTAGTGATGAAACTGTGATACAAGCAAGCTATCTCACTAAAATCATCAAAAATACACTAACTATGGTTATTGTGCTTTGCTGAAAGTGCCAAGCACTGGCTGTACTCTTTTGACCACCAGGTGGCTACATGGACACAAGCATGTGACCTCTATTGTGGTCTGTCAGGGTGTTAGGCCTGTACCAATGGACAATCAATGGACAAACAGAGCTGTGTAAATCAAATCACTCCATTGTCCCAATCTGAAGGTGCTCCATTGTTAGCAAAACTTTAATAAGCAGGTGTCTGCACTAGCTCACTGGTCAGCGAAACAAAGTTTGTTAACAAAGTGTCCAATGGATGATTTGGATCTTAGCAGAAGACTCATCCACTTTCAAATGGTACAGAAATTTATCGAAGGGAAATATGATGGGCAATAACAATTGATCGCAGAGTTTAGAGTATAAACATTTATATTATGCAAGGAAAAAGTGCTTGAAAACCTTATTTCATGAATGCTTTAATATGGCCCCAGGAAGGATATGAACTAACAAAAGGACCTGACCTAGTAAAATGTGGTCTCGCTATTCTTGTGAATCACCTGATTACGAGGATCTAACAACATGTTACATGAAGATATCAAGAGTTATGCCATAATCAGATGAAAATGGTCAAAAGCTAGAAGACCTTAATGCGATTGCAATCTGGTCTGTGACAGATTAGAGATGCACCATGCCTGATTGGCTAGAATGCTAATCATGTTTGCTATAAGCCAGTTATCACCATATACGGTTCACAGATCTTTCACCTATTACTAGCAAAAACAAATCCTGTCATGTGATAGCCCAAAACAACCAAATGCAGTCAGATTATCTAGCTCAACACGATGCAGTTACCCAACAGCCAAGTATTGACTGAATGCAGTCACATATTCAATTTATGCAAACTGGGACTACATATAACAGGTGCTTTATACCAAATTACTAATCACCAGAACTGATCCCAGCCAAATGCACATATCATAGTAATATCCCTGCACACATTATCTGCCATTGTTATCAAATAATCGTATGGCTATGGCAACAGCAGGCTAAATTTACCAATATATTTCCATTATTTAATAAATCAGTACATGTTTAAATCACCATAATACTTCTTTCACTGGCGGTGACCAAGCTCGATATTCACTCCATTCATTGGTTGATGATTCATTAAATCCGATGTCCTATTCAAGCCATTTCATGTATGGAGTCTGCCTGTGTGCCTGGCGATGTCAACATGGGAATAAAGTGTATAAATGAATTATATTTATGACCATGCTTCACACCTGTCAATAACTTGAGATCTCATCAAGATCAATAATGGATGAGATGCAAAATGATCAATGACACGATTGGGGATTTCCCATTAAAACTTTTCAAGATAATTATTTTTCAACCTTGTCATTTGGACTCTCCCCAAAATGTCTTCCTATTAAACCTAGATGATATACTTGAAATTATGAAATGTTAGCAAATAAAAAATTATGTCCACAGAAAAAATCTTATGTTACACTTTTCTCACAGCTTGTGAAGGACCAGTCAAATTGTACATAGCAACCAGTCTGTTGATGCCGGAGAACCAGTCAATGACTGCATGGCAATCAGCCTTCAGAATCAAACCAATTAGCTGGGTCTTGTTATCACAAGCTCAGACTATCTGTGCCGTTGTTAGGCCTCAGCCCATCCATCTCCAAGAATATTCATCATTATCATTCACCATTTGGAACCACTGTCTGTAATATGGCTGAAAACGTTGCTTGCCCTCAGTCCATTTTTATCGATCGAATAATGAAAATATCAGAACAAGATCTCAGAATTTGTTTGCCCCTGATCAAAAGTTGCTCTTTGAAGGCAACATGGTAAGCTAAAATTTCACACACTGGTCTGAACTTTACAAATATCTTACCACATTGAATGGGACTTCAAAGATTATGCATAAATTTATATTCTCTCATTTATATACTCTCATTAGTGACTCCATTCTGTCATGCAGTCCTCAGGACCAAATATATTTTTTGTGTCTGGGGATGTACCAAGAGTTGGGCTGGGATGTGGCTCAACTGGTAAGAGGTCTGTCTCTAGTGCTAAAGGTCTGAGGTTTGAATCCCAGTGGGATCAAGTAATTTGGTCATGTTGCATGATTGCGAAATGTGGATCTCTGCAAGAGAGCTGTTTCTCATTCCAGCTTGTGTTCCTTGAGAAGTTATTAAAGGCTGTTGTTTGTGTTATAATGTCTATGTGACAATGCAAAAGAAAGATCCCCAGTCACTCTTCAAGAGGAGTAGTGCACGAGTCCCAGTGACAGGCTTCTAACTGGTCTGATATGGGCTAAAATACAAACTGGAGTGTCATTAGCAAGATGAAGGGAGAAATGTGATGCTGAAATTTATCACATGATAAAGATCACCAAGGTTGCAAAAGGACTGAGTGTATGTAAAAGTTATTGTGATCAGTGAAATTGGACGCTTTTCTTATGTAACATATAGTTCAATTATTTTGGACCGCATTTTCCCACGTGGTGTCACCTGATTTTGGCTCGTGGATGATGACTAACCTTTTAGTCCATACACTCATGAGCAAGGCCAGTGTTAAGTATTAGGACAAAAGAGTTGAACTTTGGGCACAACATGACATTAATAAACTAGCCTTGTCTACAGCAACAATGATTTCACGTCACTGATAAAGAAATGGGAAATTACAAACTGATTAAACCTCTTGTATGTGAAACAATAATAATACAAGTGACCATCATCACACAAAGAAAGTTCTGGGTAAGATAGGGAGAATTTCATGGGTTCAGCTAAGTTCAGACTTGTTGTACTGATATTCTGACATTATGAATATTATGTAAGGATATACACTAATCATGCCAAATAAATGCACACAATGTTTATGCATAACCAAATGTTTGGCTGCACAGCATCTTAATCTCCAGAATTTGCTTAATAATCCTTAATAAAACATGACTTATTTGGCCTGTGCGCATATATACTTTTGATGAGCACTATGACAGTATAAATGACACTTGCTGTACTCAACCTTTAAATGGAGGAGACCTCAACAAGCATAATAGCAAGTAATGTGTCAAATATCAAGGTTTTTGGCAACATTTCAAATATTAGCTCAGCCTGCTAATGTAAAGTATTGATGGGATGAATATGACATATTGCGTGGCTTAATGTGTACCCAGTTTGGGATGGAAAAGACTTTAATGGGTCACATCATTTTCCATGGCTAAAACGAGAAAGTAAAAAAAAGTTATTTGAGAAATTGATAGATCGTGATGTGGCAAAAAATCAGGTGATTACAAGAGGTTTGGAAATTAGTTGAAAGATAAACTTGCTTATTGCAAACTGGGTTGTATTAGTTCCTTATGGATGGAGCTCAGACTTTGGGGCTTCTCAGCTCCACCCTCCAAAAAAATAAATAATGAGAAAACCAAATACATGCCCATCACTTCCACTGACATATGTTTACAACCATTTTCTGTCCCACTTGTTACTTTGCAGATATGTTTACCAAAACAATAAATAAAACCATTGTACAACTATCTCTGACCTGTTTTTCCATGACAATGATTTGTAGGCAGTATGTATCATTATCACAGTATCGGGTTTGGCTACGAGCAGACTGGATTGTCAAAGATGAGCTAGTTTCTGTATGATATTCAGTCTGTAAGCATTGCTGGGTCAAAATGACCTGACAAGGCCAAAGGCACACAAAATATCTGCCCTTCTGAGGGGTCAAACATTTCTACTTGCAAACAAAATTCATACATCCTGCCAGTGTTTGAAATTTGAGCTTGCACTATTGTCTAAAGCAAGCAACTCTTGGCCAGGGCCAATAACTTTTGAGGCTGATTTTCTATGATTTTCTATTATTTGCTGGCTAATGAAAACAATATTACAAATAACATTTCAAACACTACCACTAAGATCTACTTATTACTGTAGAAGCGAAAAACTTGTATACCATGAAAGCTCTGGTTATAGGATTTATATAAATTGCTCCTCTTTGCAAAGAGAGCAAATACTTTTTAAGATTAAAAGAATATTTTTGCATATCAAGGTCAGAGTGGTAGGAACATGAATTGAATAATAAAAACTGCCTTTGGCTGCCCCATCACCTAAGTCGTAGGAATATGAATAGAACAATAAAAACTGCCTTTGGCTGCCCTGTCACCTAAGTCATGTGATGTCTTGAGAAGATATCTGTTCTTCTATCTAAGTTTTATGAAAGATGCATTCAGAGACTGGATAGGCATTCAAGTCATGAAGTGTAATGATATGAAAATCATGGCAATAGTGTTTAGCCAGAACACTGCTGAGCAAATATCACTTGCATCATATCTGGAACAAGTCTGTTGACAAACGTACGGAGATGGCATAATTCTCTCACTGAGCAAATAGGGTGGTGCCTTCAATACTGGTAATCACCAGTCAAGACATGTCCTAATTCACAATGATACCTGTCTGCACATTTATTGTTTTTGTTCACAATATACCTGTCTGCACATTTATTGTTTTTGTTCACAATATACCTGTCTGCACATTTATTGTTTTTGTTCACAATATACCTGTCTGCACATTTATTGTTTTTGTTCACAATATACCTGTCTGCACATTTATTGTTTTTGTTCACAATATACCTGTCTGCACATTTATTGTTTTTGTTCACAATATACCTGTCTGCACATTTATTGTTTTTGTTCACAATATACCTGTCTGTATATTTATTGTACCAAGATTTTAAATTTAAATAAATAAATAAATAAATAAATATATATTAAAAATGTGAATATATATTTATTTATCTATTTATATTTTAAATCTTGGAACCCCATCTTGATCTGGCTTATGACAAACATTACATGTTGTCATTGAAGAAGAGATAAACATGTTTAATAAAGATTCAAATCTCCATTTTTGCCGTATTATTAAAACTGTAACTTAATCCATGTTTGTGTCTTTGTCTTATTGGTCTTATTTCTTCCCTTTTCTATGCACTTCTCTTATTTCTTTGGCATTATTAGCATATTGGCATTTTACATCAGGCATCCTTTTCCAGTGAACAGAATAAATGCTGAAATACCTATGCAGGCCAAATGCCAAATTGTTCTGATGTTTTTGGAACTGCACCTATACATTTCCATTTCCAGTTGGAGCAAAACATCTTTTTGGTCACATGTGAACTTGATCAAAAAGGTCATGCAAGTTTATTGTGAAACATTTGGTACAGAATAACTGTAATATTGTGATATTTGACCAAACTTACCGTATGTTTATGGTCAAGCAATGCTTGACCTCACTGGCCAAGTATATGCGTGCCCAATAAGATGTTTGGTTCAAACAGTTTTAACCAGTATGGCAATATGGAAATTGACATTCAGGAATAAACCAAACCAAAGAAAAGGTGTCATATTGTGAAAATATACACACAAATCATTAAATGAAGGATAATATATAATGCATGCATGAATATATTCATATACCCATGGTTGAGTGGTTCCTATCAGGTGTGATTGGTCATAAATAATGGGATGTTTTATCATACCTATACCAGCATAGGGGCTGTCATGCTTGAATGTCTGTTTTGCACTGGGATATAACTTCATATATATTTTGCAAGGGCACGAAGGAAAAAAAACTGTTTCTCGAGATGAAAAAATTATGAAAATTTGGCCTGACAGGCATGTAATTTGTTGATTTTTGGTGAATGTAAACCAAAAAAATTGTGAAATGGATTAACCTGGCCTTTCAACACTGTAAAACAGAATACACATCACAGAATTATAACCTCCAAATCTAACAACATAGGGTAGGGACACAGGCAGTCTAATCCACCACATTTGAGATCCTTGACTTTTTCCCCTGCAAAATCTACCTAAAATTATACTTTTATGACACATAAAATGTCAAGAAAGATGTGCCAGTCACACCTAAGCCAGACCATCCTTAGAATCAATGTTTTATTTTTTTCCATACTATGGAGATTTTTACATTGGGCTTTGGGAATGGTACAGAACCTAACTTGCATGTGACTGCTACATTCTCATGTCACTCACCTCTTTGAGTCGCTCACGAAGCAGGTGCCCGACCTCCTGCTGATACGAGGAGTGGTCACAGGTTTCCGTGTCGGAATCTTCGTCGGAATGGTAGAGATCGCTGTAGACGTTACTAGACCCGGGGGTGCCGGGCGGCGTCAAGTCGGACTCGACGCAGCTACCCGAACCCGTGTCAGTAGCAGTCTCAACAATGTCAACTTCTCCCGCCTGCATGATGATGCTCATTTATGACAAGAACTTCCTTCTCCAAAAGTCACCTAGTTTATAGCGTTAAGCTGTCACAAGAGTTAAGCCTCCGATGAGTATTCGAGTGTGTGTGTGTGAGTGAGTCAGTGTGTACGCGTCTGGGCTCCAGTGAAGTATGAAGCAGCCACCATTTACAACCAGGATATTTGTAGTGCTGAGGTGAGTCCAAGAGTCCACACTGTCGTGGGTTATTCTCACTGGAATATGGTCTGACCCATCAACCTTCACTCCTGGACTTAGACCTGGAAAATACATCACATAATCTATGGATTAATCATTTTATCTTTCCATGTACATTGGACACTGGACCTTGTCCAGCACATTATATTGAGGGAGGCCCTGAAGGTGAAGATCTGTGAAAATTGGGCAAAAAATCCCAATCAGTTTTTCTTATCACACTTATCATGGCATCCTTCATTTGTGTGCAATAACTACAAGATATCTGTAAATGACAGGACTTTAACATAATTATGATAATCAGGGCCTTAACAAATTATGCTGCCAGTTTAAATAGCCAACATTCAAATATTCAATGTCTGATAACAAAAATAATTAAAATTACCAAAATAATCTATAGGACTTAGTATAAATCAAAATAATCTTTAGAATAGAATTTATTCCTAATTAGATCATTGTAGCCTTGACATTTCTGGTTGCTGGTATATAAGTGTGTTATAATATTTATGTAGCCTACAAATTATCACCTGAACCAAGTTTAAGTATATAGCAATATGATATTAACCATAACACTGAACATTTACATTATTTTCTGGAAAACACTTCAATGATCTATGCATGACATGTACAGAAATAGTTAATTAAAACTTGTCTGTAATCAACAGAATTGCATGTCAGGAAGGCCAATTTCTGTGTACATATATTTTCTTTACAAGCTTCAGGTCCAACAAAACCCCTGTTTCAAACTCCAGTCAAACCCCCCTGTATTTCAAAGTCACTTATCCGTATTTGTGAAGGTTTCCTTCCCCTTTCAGCAAGATCACTCCAAATATTTTTGAGACAATATTATTGTCTTTTGTGAAGTCAAGTGTTGTACAAACTGCCTGTGATTATAAACCTACACTTACCAAACGAAGTACAAACCATCAAGGATCAAGGCACCGGATCATTGTAACCAACTCCGCTGTGATCAAAATTAGTTATATTTTCCACAAAATTTTTCAAAATTCTTTAAAAAAAAAAGAACAAAAAATCCACAGGAGCATATCCTGGCATACACTAAAAATTGATGCAGTTGGTGAGAAGCATTTGTTTACAAGCCCTGTGTTGTTGTTAGGCTCAGCATGCTGAGTGATGCATGATGGGGAAGCGTCAATATCAATTCATCAATATTACATTGATTATCTTCATCCATGACCTCTCCATCACTTTGGCCAGAAATACTTATATTGTCTGGTCGTCATGCCAAATTTTGTCGGGACTATATTTTCTTGATTAAGCCATGATATTTTGGCTTCACTTTTCTTTCATATCATATCAAAATTGATAGAATTCACCAGGAACTGATGGACTATATCTGATCTATTCTGGTCAAATAAATGCTGAGATGGGTATTAAAGCACACAACGTAACCTAAATATTGAGCGCTTTCTCTAATGAATAAATGATTTTGTACTGATGTTGAGTTCAATCAATGAATAAACAAGGCAAATATGAGAAAATAATTCACAATACACATAAAAACAAACCTCTTTGCTTTTACAATTCTCCATACTCCACATGTGTGGCTTGCAAGCTTTATGAAAATAAGATTGTGTAACTGTTTATTTCCATGCAATATACCTGTAAATCTGTGCTGAATACAAACGTCTGGTATCTTGCCTGTTATAACAACTTTTCAGGTATGAATATTGAGCTGTCTGTTAAGATGCTTACATACAAATGTATCCAAACATTGTGGATGGAGTACTTGCTATAACAGCTATGTTTTAAAGTTGTCAACTCGTGCTATATTTTGAAGTTGTCAACTTATGCATCTGAAACCAGTGTATGAAATTTTCATTTCACTATAAAATTTGTATACATACCCGTAATCATATACGTTGTTATCTATATACTTGGTTGTACTTCCTTACTATATTTTAAAAGTACCAGTCTTCTTTTGTGGTTGTCAAGCTTAGTCATATAACAAATAGTAAAAATAGTAACTCCTCACATACACACACACAGCTGATTGGACAGGGCTTGGTACATTTTCTACCTGGCTTTGACTCCCTCTGGGCCATGTGGGTGTGGTGGCACATGGGTGGCATGAAAGCTGCTTTCATAGAGCAATCTGACAATGGCTCCAGAACTGTATTAGCACACCTGCTGATTGCATAATGAGGGCTGCATGACTGCACGGTACAGGTAGCAATGATACAATGTGGGCTGCATGACTGCATGGTATAACTAGCAATGATACAATGTGGGCTGCATGAATGCATGGTATAACTAGCAATGATACAATGTGGGTTGTATAACTGCATGGTATCACTAGCAATGATACAATGTGGGCTGCATGACTGCATGGTATCACTAGCAATGATACAATGTGGGCTGCATGACTGCATGGTATAACTCGCAATGATACAATGAGGGCTGCATGACTGCATGGTATCACTAGCAATGATACAATGTGGGCTGCATGACTGCATGGTATAACTAGCAATGATACAATGTGGGCTGCATGACTGCATGGTATCACTAGCAATGATACAATGTGGGCTGCATGACTGCATGGTATCACTAGCAATGATACAATGTGGGCTGCATGACTGCATGGTATCACTAGCAATGATACAATGTGGGCTGCATGACTGCATGGTATAGGTATACCATATGATACAATGTGGGTTGTATAACTGCATGGTATTTGTAGTAATTATACAATGTGGGTTGTATAACTGCATGGTACAATTGGCACCTGTACATAAAAGGGCCACAGGTGGTACACCTTACCATGGTACCAGTGGTCTGTGTGGAACACTTAGCTATGGTACTATTAGAGTGCTGAATGGTACACCTGACTATGACACCATTAGGGGCCTGACCAAGGTACCATCGGAGGGCTGAATGATATGCCTGACTAGAGTACCATTCAAGTGTTGAATGGCACACCCAACTATGGTACCATTAAATAGCTGTATGCTACACCTAACTACATATGGTACCATTAAATAGCTGAATGGCACACCCAACTATGGTACCATTAAATAGCTGTATGCTACACCTAACTACATATGGTACCATTAAATAGCTGAATGGCACACCTAACTATGGTACCATTAAATAGCTGAATGGTACACCTAACATGGTACCATTAAATAGCTGAATGGCACACCTAACTATGGTACCATTAAATAGCTGAATGGTACACCTAACATGGTACCATTAAATAGCTGAATGGTACACCTAACATGGTACCATTAAATAGCTGAATGGCACACTTATGGTACCATAAGAAACCTGCAATGATCCACCTACCTGACTATGGTACAATTAGAGGGTTTTAGTTCTACCTGACTTTAGTGCACCATTTAGTACATCACAAAGTACCACAACAGGGTTGCCGTAACCCAGTAGTATACCTAAATGTCATGCCATAGATTCCACACCTGGGATTTCTACAAGAGTAATGACAGAAGCATCAATGTTGACACTACCTGATTGCTGCCAAAATCACCTTGCCTCCAAAACTAACAGAGTCCAGGTTGTCTTGCATCTACCTGTGTGGGGTGCTTGTCTAGGGTAACAGCAGCAAGGTTCGTGTTTATTTATCAACATATCAAGCACCAGTCTCATTTGAAGTGATTATTTATCATTTTTATACACATCAGAGCTCCCAATCCTCTATTCATCTTCGCTGATATACAGAATGGTTTCCAATTAACATCCGCCAGGAAGTCTGGTGAAAAAGTTCCTCTGCTATTATACAACACATCAAGCCAATACATGAATATAAAAAAAAGTGTATTTATGTTTCCATTGAGATATGCATATTCATTTTGTTATAAATGTTTTCTTAATTCTTTATTTTTTTCTTCTTAAAATGGTTCAGAGAAGAACTTTTTATATAAAAAAATACAGATAAAAAACAAAAGATTATATCAAAGTAGACACTAGTTTTTTTCCTCAATGCTTTGTCCTTTATATTATCCTTTGGTTTAATTGCAATCATTATTTTCAAATCTCCTGCACCAGCATAATTGCCATAAAACATACAATAGCTCATTTTCAAGATTCTTTTTTATTGCAGTTATCTCCAAGCATATGGCATTTAAAAAGCCACACCCATATACATGTAGAGGCTTAACTTTACTATTTTTAATAAGTGTCATTAATCAGTGACGTAAAACGAGGATATCTTCATGAATGTGGTAAAGGGGTATATTTGAATACGTTGAACAAAGCATCTTCAGTTGAAGAGTTAAGTTAACAATTATATGTTTGGGAAGCTCCAGGGCCACAAATATCAATCTAAGCTTGAAAATAGAATGTATATCTTCAAATAGAATATGTATGTCCCCACTTAAATACAGTCCAAGGTGAAGTTTCTAAACCTTGAGTCGAGTGACCACGCTATCTTTACGACCACATTAACTCTGTTCCTACCATCATGAATGAGTTGATATTCTAAACAATAATTCAATTTGGAAACAATAAATCCATAAACAGGCTTTTGATATTGCTGTTTTTCAGATGTCCTCAAAAATGATTTGGAGGGTGTCCAAAAAAGATTTTTAATCACCTGTTTAACAACATGAATGATTGCTAAACTGATTTGAAAGACAGGATGAGCCGCTATCTCTTGGTTGATTAATAATTAAAACCCATCATGACTGACAACTAATTATTCTTTTTTCATTATTTCAACATTCTGTTTTCCAAGGTTAGACAATTCTCATTAAACATTATCAAAATGCTCACTAGGAAATGGTGATTCTTGGCCCCAGTAATGGGAGTTATATTATTCAGTCATGAGACATAAAACTTGGTTATGATGGAGAAAGTTTCTCCATACTTTGTTTGCCAAGAAAGAATGGAATGCACATATCCTTCAGCAAATATTAGGATTTTGGTCACAAGCCCTAGCAAACTAACATATTCTAAGAGAGAAAAAACAAAACAACAAAAACTGGTTGAGTCAACTCTTTGTGATCCCAGGTGAGGCTCAAAGTTGGGAAGTACTGTTTGACTTCATTTTAGCACTGCTTATAGAACAATAATTTTAAGGAATTCATTTTAGCACTGCTTATAGAACAATAATTTTCTGATGATATCCAATGTTAATGTCATACAGCAATGATGTAACGTTACCTTTCAGTGCCTCTATGATGACACTTCACCAGAGGATAGAGCCAATCATGGAGAATGCTTGCAGTAGGGGGCAATTAACTAAGGTCTTGGTTCAAATTGGATTTTACTGATACTTCAAAAAGTCCAAAAGACATGAAAGTCACATAAATTTACATTTATCATGCATTTGTGATTTTTACGAGTTATTTTTTTATATTGGTGAACAATTCCTTTAACAGTTAACCATATGACTGACACAATAATTCAAAGGAGACCTGCATCTGCCCGCAGCCCACTGTTTTATACCAAAGTGATTTGTGTGAACAAATAGCCTGGTAATTGTCAAGGCTCTGATTTTAAATTAATATACCTGAACTACACAAAAAAGTCTCTTCTGACCTCTTCAGATTTAGTATCATATCCAGCCCTGCATCATAATCTTAATAAGATTGACTTGAAAAGGTCTCGGCCAAAGTAAATCACGTTAGTTCCCAGTTACCGAGCACTGCTAGGCCTCCTCTCTCTAATTACTGGCCTTTAGCAGATCATGCCTATCCCTAAACTCGGTGCTCATTATTTTTGTTCTGCCGAGAGTCTTCCTTGCCATATCAAGAGTCACTTTTAGTATCATGACATCATTTTGGCACTTCAAGTAGCATTGTATCATTTCTGTTTCTTTATTTGGCCAATATACCACACCCTGTCTACTAAGAACATGTGATAAATAGGATACATCAAGCTCTAGCCAAAAAAATCCAAGCAAAGGAGAGAAGTTTTTTTGTAAGATATTGAAGTTTTGTTGCCTTTAGAAGCACTTGCTTGCAAACATCAATAATTGATTAAGATCATTATAACACCAACAGAAGATCAACCTCTGCTGTCTGGTCGAGCATGACATGTGTAACATATAGTAACATAAAATTGATTCCATACATATCGGAAATTTTGGATGTTAATGAATTTATGGTAGCTTGTCAGTGTGTTGGCACAGCTCCCTGTTCTACTATGGCATGTTCATCCGTGGCAAAGAATTCTGTCTTCCAGCTTAATGTAGCTAAAAGTTGGCTCCTTCGTTGGAAAAGACTTTTTGAGCCAAAAGGCTGAAATAATTTTGATAAGAAAAAGTATAATGTAAGTGAGGTTAAATATTGAATGGCTTTCAGGCTGCCTCGTCATGTCAGGGGCTGAGATAGCATTTCAGTCTTGGGAGTGATAATTGCTCGCTTGAATATTCATTAGTTATTAAGGAGTTAAAGGCTACTGTGCACTGATTGGTAAGGCATGTCACATGACTTGTCAGGCATATTGAAAGGAAGGCCTGATATATCCCTGATACAAAAGCCCACAAGAGTGCATGCCCAGTGTTGAAGACAACACAACAGAAAGCTTTATTATCACACATACTTTGGTTAGAAAATAGGCACTTGCCTGAATGTCAAAGCAGGTGATGCTTTTGGTTTCTTTGCCTGACTGGGAAATATATTTGAAACATATTTACTCCAGAAAAAAATGATTAACAGCCTGCAGGAAATCAATAAGACTGTACCCATAACTGATCACAAAATAGTTCCACTTTTAACAAACTCTGCAGTGTATGTCAACAAGAAAAAGTGATAATCTACCAGTTACACTGACGGCAAAATAAATAAATTTATAAATAAATAAAAAATTCAATAAATATAACAGAAAGCAAAATCAGAAAACAAATATTTAAACAACCAAACCCAAAAATTAATGAACAACACAAAATGTAAGAATACAAAAATGAAAACAATCAAAACCAATACAAAAACAAAACAAAACAAAAATGCAAAAAGTCATACATTTAAACAAACCCAAAAAACATTTCAGATTGGTGAGGTTGGTGAAATTATATTAAATCATCTTATGAGCAAAAAACATCTACTTTGGTTTTTTGTTCCAAGAGATGTCACCACTGAAGTAATACCTTATCTTTTGAGTTTTGTAAACAAACTGTCACGTTTTTACAGCAATATTTGTGCCCCAAAGTTAGGAATTACGTTTTTATGGCAATATTTGTGCCCCCAAGTTAGGAATTACCCCTTGTCATGCAATCTTAATAAGGGGCTGTGTTAAAATTACGCAAAAATCTCGTTAAAAATCAGTTTTAGATGATCATGTACTTATATATGTAACTGATGAGCATGTTATTATCTTTATAATTTGGTTATAACACTTGATTTAAAAAGATTAAAAAAAGCAACTTTTTCAGTCTGGCCATTTTTTACTGTACGGCACCACTCAGATTGGCTGCGATTTAGTGCACAGATGTGTTGCGAGCGCCCAGAATGACGTCATTTAGCAACCCGATCAGTTGTGAGCATCCAGAATTTAACCAGATTGGTTCGGATTTACTGCACAGATTGGTTCAGAGCTCTCCCACCCCAGATACATGTCATTGTTGGCAATGAATGCCAAAAAAGGAACCATTTGTGTTGCAAAAAGGACCATCTTTATAACAAAAAAGGTTCATAGAGGATGGTACCTAACAATCAAGGACAAACAGGCATGGTTGATGAAGTTACAGCGAAACAAGTCAAACAGAGGTCTCGCGCCAGTCAATAATCACTTCAGTATGTAATAGCTGATTATTATCTTGTTTTTATGATTGGATTGTAGAGTTTTTTTGTGCAATTCTGATTTTTTGTGTGCAATTCTGGAATGTTTTTTTATGGGAAAAGATGGCAACCCTGAACTGGCCAAAATAAGAGTTGATTGGTTATATAATTCAGTTGGTACTTTGTGTCCTCACTAAACAAATATTTCACTGAAAAGTATTTGGCCCTCTTTGCCCTAATGACCATGTGACCACATGAATTGATCAGCTGATAATTTAACAGACTGTCTTAGCTCCCAAACAATATGATTACCAAACCTGTATTTCACATAATTAAGGAAAATCACTCATGGTATATTTAAGTACTCCGGAGATATCCCCATTGTTCTATTTAAAATGCAAGAGAAAAGAGCAAGAAACAGCAAATATTTTGGTAAACAAAATTCCAGTTGTTACGAGAGGTCACATGAACGGGTTGATGCGAGTGCACATACGACAAGAGATTTACACAAAACATCGCGTTGATTTACTTCATCATCGCTGTTAAATTACTCACCAACACTTGCCCTCGAGATACCATTCTTGATATTCAATAAATGAAGCCATATACGATGATGTTGATGGTTAGAAGATGTTGAATGATACGTAGAAACTGGCGATATCAGGAGGTTATTGTTCTGACGTCATCAATTTTGAGGCCACCCAAAAATGATGACGTTTTGGACATAAAAGTTTGGCGCGCTTCTTGGATCCCTGCTGAAAGCGACAGGTGCTGAGGTATGACTGTTGTTCACTTCTGGGACAACCTGGGTAAACGTGAAATCAAATTTCTTGCACAAGAAATTTAATAATAAATTGAAAGAAAAAATATAATAGATGAATAGGATATATTTTATGTTACATGTGGACATAGAAAATGTACTTTACTTTTAAAAACCTTATTTGAAATGCATACAATTTTGTCCAAAATAAATGCAAGATGAAACATAATCTCCCAAAACTGATTCTAAACTGTCTTGCCTGTGTCTTGGTGGCAAGCATAACCCATGCAGGTAATCCTGGCAAATCTGCAGTACCAAATTTTCTATGATTAATGACATGATACACGAGCAATGTATGATTGAAAGAAACCCAATACTGGGCATTGCTTTTCACAAAGCCAGTATCATCCATAGGAAACAAAATTTCTGCTACTGGGATAAAACAAATTTGAAGAGAAGATGCAATATCTATATGCTGCTTTTCCAAATATCCCAACTCCTATTATGTGGTGATGTCCCACATCCAGGGCCTGTGGAGTATGTGAAAAACCAGTTGCAAACAGTCATAGAGCCATGCAGTGTGATACATATACACACATTAAATGCGATGGGCTATCAAACAAAGATTATGAAATATTCAGCTAACAAAGATGGTTGTTTTAGGAGTGATGAAAATGCCGCCTACCTAATATCTCTGCCGGATCTACATCTACCGGCATCTATAAGTTTACTCGGCAAAACCAATTGTTATCCCGCCAATGCCTTCTTTGACCGTGAATCATCAGTGGCAGCTATAGAGGACAACCTAAATATCTTCAAATTATGTTTATTTATCACTTATGTTGATTTAGATATGTAATCTATGACCCGGGCTGATGTTTTTCATTAGAAAAAGTTTGACCTTGAGATGACCTTTGTTTGACCTTGAGCAACAAAATCAATGAAACTTTACATAGTTGCAGGAAATGTTAATAATCATATTCCTTAGGATAACACAAACTCAGAACACCAAAAATCTTGAAATTATATTAATTAGAACCAATTTTACAGCTGTTAGGTTTTAAGATCAAGGTGGATTATTTTCTAATGGAAATGGTAGGAAAAATATTGGCCCTTTCTGACGTCTCCCCCATAAAATCCCCAAAATGTTTGGTACAAAAAACGCTAGGTTTTTTCTCATAACTAGAACAACTATATGGTCTTGTGGTGCATCAATCTTAGTTGTTAGGCTGTAAAAAGAATTGCCCGGGCTACTTAAATTTTGTACATTAACCCTAAAATATTTACATTGAATATAATGGGAAATGCCAAAATTTAACCTACCGGTAAATCTATAAAAGTGGCCCGGGCAAAAAGTGTTTCAATCCAACATACACAGTAAAGTAATTTTGTTGATGTCTGAGATACCAGTAAAGTTTTAAAAACCAAGCGTTTTATATGAATCCATTGTTTTGCAAAATTAAGTGCATTTCAAATTTATATTTGTACAAAATATGCAACAACCCTTCTTTATGATGATCATCTCTGAAATCTATGTGTCAAAGAATTCATGCATGTAGTCAAATTGCTCTCATTTCTTTATTTCTGAAGATAAAGGTTCAAAACCTAACAATTCATCACATCATCTTAATAAAAAAAATCAATTTTCGTCCCCCTTGTTTTAACAGGCATCATTCAAATGACCATGCTGTGCAGGCAGCAGTAAATGGTGCGACCCACTGCAACTAATGACGTCACTATACCAGTGTAAACAAAATGTCCTGAAAAGTTGAAACAAGTAACCTCTTTGAAACACTATTTGATGAAAATGTTATAAGTGAAGAAAGTACTCAATATCAATCAGTTGACGAACTTTAAATTGATCTAATGCAATCTCTTAAAGTTTCATACAAATAAAATTTAAGTGTAATTTCATAAAATAACCCCCAAGTTGCTCTAATCATAATAGTAAACAAAAATAACGATAATGAACTCTCAAAGTATGTGAAAATGTGCCAAATTTGCAGCATAAAAAAATCAGGTGACAAGAAATGAAGTAAATGTAGACAAAAATGGATTACATTGACTAACTAATATCTTTCTACAAATTTTTTCACTTTTTTCTTAAATAAAAAAAGGTTCTAAAATTATTTCTTGAATATGTATATTATTTGGAAAGTGTGTTCTATTTTTGGCACCATTCATTCTGGGTGAAAGTGACACCCAAGTACCCACAGCAACTTTCTTTTTTTGGTTACGCTTTGTCTCATATTCATACTTTTTTACCCAACTCTTAGATCAATAATAAATATATGTAATAATATAGACTATATTATAACAAATTGCATATATACATGTTGTGACCAGAAACGATGAGGGCTGGTGCACATACATCACATATGTCTATGTACATGTCATTCTGTGATGCATTTGATTAGTACTTACGTGTAGCGAGTTTTGGATGGTGGTGCTCCGAACCGTACACATTTCCTTCTTTTAGCAGTTCACAAATCTGCTCGGAAACAAAGATTGCCTACGTCACATTAGATTTTCATAATCAAATGCATCTTCAGCAGACAACATTTGGCAAGACTTATGGCCGGGCCATTTGCTATATGGGGAATGGAGAAAAAAATACATTGCATACAAATTCTTTTTTTTAAAGACTTTCTTGTTATATGGATATGCAACAAGTGCTTCCACCTGGAATGTGGCCATGGTGTTTGTCTTAATGGCTTTTATAAATTAAACTGCCTTTCACTTGCATTTCTGTCTGTCATCTATATGTCTGTCTCATTTGTGCTGCTGTCTGTCAGTCATGTAGTTGTCTCTCATCTGTATGAGCTGTGGTCAGTTATTTATGTCAGTCTATCTTTTGCAGCTATCTTTCACTTATATAACTGTCTCTTATCTGTGTAAGGGTTAATCACTTCTTTTAAAAGCATTCACGAAATTAGGTTTTCAAGCACTTTTGCCTTGCACAGTATAAATGGTTATATCCCAAACTTTGCAATCAAATGTTATAACTCATCATATTTCCCCTACATAAATTTCTGTGCCATTTGAAAGTGGATAAGTCTTCTGCTAAAATCCAAATCATCCTTTGGACACTTTGTCAAAAAACTTTCAGCTGACCAGTGATCTTGTGCCAGTGATCTTGTGCAAAAATCTTATGCTTAGTAAAGTTTTGCTAGCAGTGGGACACCTTCAGATTGACTAGACCATAATATTTTCTTTCAGTATAATAGATATTCTTTAATAGTTTCTCATCCATCTGAGAGCTAATCACCAAGGTCAGTCATTCATGACATCCTCAGGGCAAGCCTTAGTGGTCATATTGTTAGCACTGGTAGGGTCCAACTGTAGTTGCAGTGGGTATAATTATAAATATTTCTGATTAATCAAATATTAGTTAAAAAACCCTGTCTTATTTATAAATAAGAATTGCTTTTTATGTGTAATATGATTCACATTATTATTACAGTCTACTATCCGAGTTTAATAAAGTACAATACTTTATGAGTAGCAAGAGGCTATTGGTGTGGGGTTTATCCTCTAAAAATGTAAAAAATCTCAGAAATAGCTATATATAGTATTAGATATGCTTAAATTTCAAATAGATACATTAGGTGATCTGGTTTATCTCTCTTTGTACAGATGCTATGATAAAAAATAATGTTTTTTCCATAAGACTGTGATGAAAAAAAATTTGCCCTGAAGATTTTTCATAGAATTACCCTTTTTTCCAATGCCCAACATAATCCAATGCGCTGAATTTCTCACTGATCCCTGCGATGAGGTATTGATATTATTGTATTTGATACTTGAAATCTACAGGAGAAGGGTGTACATTAATAAACAAACCAGACCTAATTGATAGGTAAAGTTCATTGCCAGTTAAACTGGCTTGAGTTGGAATATTTTTTCCCATAGACTTTACATTATAATGGCCATAACCTTGAGGTCACAATCTTTAAATTTATGATTATAAAATCACTAGTATTTAATATTTTTTCATGCAGTTTGCATTGCTGAATTCATATTGACTCACAGATTCAAACAATGTTGGCTAAAGCTGAAGAACTGTTGATTTTCTCAGTTTTCTGTGTTCAAGGTCATATTAAGGTCATTTCAAGGTCAAATATTATTTTAAAAATATTTTGTATTTTAGGCATATATGAGGGTGCAGACATTTCTTTTAGCCTATCCCATGTATTTTAAAGTTATATATCATGTCCATTAAAGCTCAGGATGTAGAACAACAATACTACATAATCAACTATTCTGCATAAAGTTACATTCTTACATCAAGATGGAACCTTTATGACACACCTTTTCGATCTTAAAGCCCCTTACCTTCATTAATATTTTAAATTGAATTTATTTTTTGTTTAACATGGTAAAATCAGGGAATATACCAGAACTATTTGATAACTTAAGATTTTGTTTTTCTTCATAGATTTTAACAGCATCTCTGATTGGTGCCTTGAAACACCAAAAGCTGGCTGTTTCAACAATTATTATTATTGTCATGGATTTTAAATATCCTTAGTGTGGAGGCCAACCCAAAGTGCGCTTCGGAAGACCAGAAGAATGCCTCTTTTTAACCACCAGATGGTAGCACAAATCATTATATATCATTATAGTGTAGTGACCTCTCTTGAGAAACAAAGTTTAGTGTCATTGTCATTGTCATTGATTTTGAGGGAATTCCCAGCCTCGCTCTGGCGAGAGTGACATCATTCCGGAAGTGCTCCTGACCAGGAAGCCACTAGTTGACAACTTTCTCTGAATCCAAACAAGTTTTGCTGAGAATGACATCCCACAACATCTTAAATTGACACATGCTTGATCACATATATAGAAGGAAATGCGTGATTGATAATCGTTACAAGAAGATGTATTGAAGGTGATAAACGTCCAAAACGGATATGGAGACTGTCAAAGGCACAGGTAAACAAAACTTGACCCATTTTTATGATTTGACCAGACTCTGGTCCAGAGATTCCAATGGATCGAGACATTTCTGCCTCAAGATATTTGAAATGTCAGCATTATTGATATGTTATCTTACATTATTCTATTTTTAAAATCTTCATTTTTTGCTGTTATTATGCTTTAGTTTGACAACACGAACTTTTAAATTACCTTAATTGGATGTTTAATTTGGGATATTATTAATGATCATTAATATTATAATTTATAATTTACAATAACATGGAACTATCATCAACATATCAGGAAAGAATTTTAGAACTATTACTTTATCAAGTTAACCCCTAATGGACTAGCCTATCTAAATTCTGTTGATTGACAGAAGTAACCAATTTTTTTCTGGACTGTATCAACAGTTGAGCCCAAAGTGTTTGATACATATCACGGGAGACTTTTGACGTGACATCTTGGCCATAAAAATTCCATAAAACTGTCAAGACTTTTCTGCCCTCTTTTTATGGAAGGGTTACCAAATTATAACGGAGATCCTGTTTCTTTATCACATATAAATCACCTCAGGGAGCTCCCTTCTCTAACTGCAGGGTGAACTGAAAGTCCACCATCCTTTTCTGTACATTATTTGTTATCATATTTTTGTTGGTCTTTGAAATTATTAAAATCCGCAAAAAAACCTGTATAGAACCATATATAATATCCTCACATTATAAAAAATATTTCTCAACACATCATTTACTCAAGTTACTCACAGTGCAATTTTTATCTTAAATGAATGTACATATGTTGAAGATGCAAGGTCATGCACATACACATGTCATGGAGATTATGAACACATGTAACCATATTGTCTCCTACATGCAGTATGTATGGCTAAATGTAGTCATGGATGAAATTATTGAAAAAGAGATGTTTAACTTTGCCTGTTTAAAAGCCATTGTGGTCGGTTTACAATAAATTATGTAAAATATCATGTTGATCAAGACAACACTCCATGAGAGTAAGTTTATTTCAAGTCATGATGTATCAGTGTAAGGGTTAATCAATGTCCTATTAAAAGTGTCTATATTTAATAATTTGACAAAAAATCTTTAACAGTTGAGCGGGATGAGGCAGGGACATATGCAAAGTAATTAGTCACACACCACCGCCCCAGCATCCATTAGCCTGACCACGGCACACTTCCCACATTACAGCTGATAATCATGAACCTTGTGGCAAGACTTAAAGAAGCAAATATCAAGTTATCCTACAATACAAATAAATTACATATATTTGCCCTTTTCTATTTCATCTTTGTTTTTGTAAATTCAATGAGATTTAATTATAAAATTGCACATTTTGGGATTTTATGAGGGGCTGCTAGAATGAAGGAGGCAGAGGTATAGCAGACCTGTCTTCACATTTTTATGAGGGGTTCACCATGTTGCAAAGTCACAAGTGGGACATTCATATTAAAGGGATTAAGCAGTGATTTTGAAAAATACGTCTAAATATCATAAATTAACGATAAAGATATTTACCTTTCACATCTATATATTGTTTTGGTTGATGCATAAGTGTCTGTAAAAGTAAGTGTCTGTAAAACCTATTTGAACAGGAACCTAATTTATAGCCCCCCCTTTTGAAAGCACACTTCTCTCTTGGTGTCCTTTCTATGTGGAGTGTGATCATAGAGGCACCGAAAGGTAAAATGACTTCATAAGAGTATGGCAATATGCTTATAACATCATGAAATGTATTGACCTCTGAATAGTGCCAGAATGAAGTCAAACAGTGCTACCCTGCTTTGAGCCTCATCTGAGGTCAAAGAAATTTCACGTTACCCATCACATGCAGCATATGGCTCAGACAGACCTCTGCTGGGAGTGCAACTGCTATGTCTCATAGCAACATATCTTATTACTCTAGGTTAAACTTGAACATGTTATGAAGTTTGTATGTAGATATGCTTTTTATACACGAAATTACAGATTTTGTGCTTAATACCTTAAACCCCACTTGAAATGATTAATGATGCATGTGCGATTCACCACGTTTCTATATCGTGGAATAACAGAACATACACTTTGGGCTCTACTTTACATACTAAATTAATAAAATTTATAACCATGGTTATTCAATATGCTTAATGAAGTGCTGGGGTCAAAAGTTCATGATCCAGACAGTCTGAAGCCATTTTCTTGATTACATTGTAACAAGTTGCAGCCCTTCAGAATGTTACAAATGACGTCACCAAGCCAGAGCAATGGAGACGTCACCGTCCTTCCCGTCCGTTAGGGATTACATTTCCCATCCGTGTTACATGTGGAACACCAATTTTTCTTGTTAAATTAGTAACCACCAATTAAAAAAAAAATTACCCGATTACAGAGATGGATTTGCCATTCATGTATAGTAAGCCAATCAGGATCATGCATTCTGGTCGTCCTGTTGCCCCTCCGGGACAGATTTGGGGCCAGAACACTTTGACTCAGTTGCTCCCGCCACCTCTTGGATTTTTTTTGTATACTTTTGAGAAACCCCCTAAAGAAGTAACTTTTTAGGTGATGTTCCCTGAGTTTACTGACAGCTACTTGAATGATATTAAATTTTCTTTTTTTATTGACAATCTGCAGAAAAAAACCCACCAAAACATTAGTTCAAGACAAGTTGCTGTTAGCAACAAATTGCTGTGCACAGTACATTATTTACAGAAGGTTTGACCTCATTCAGGTCAGTTTTGATTCCACCTCCTTCACTCCAGGTATACAATCACAGTCAACCACTATAAGATTCTCTGCATGGTGTTTGGCAGGTTGCGCAAAAGTAAATCTGAATATTGAAAGGATAAATTTGCCATTCAAAAACAGCCCAGCAGATTATTATCTAGAACTTCAACGGAGATTTTGCTGAGAGTAATTACTGCTCTACAGGAAGGTGGATGTAGGACCTTTGTGGTATAAGTTGACCCAGATCTGGGAACAATGACCTCAGTATGACACATGAGCTTGTTTTGGGGAGACTGCGGTGTAACCCATACATCCTTGTACCATAATATCATCACAATAGAATCTGGTCGATGAAAGATCAAATTTGAGTGATTGTGGCATTCTCTGTGTCACTTAATGAAGTGAGAGGTTGATACGTGTATGAATCATTATCGGATGTTTCATTCATTAATTCCTGTGTAATTGTGGAATAAAGACAATTGATAATGACAGTCGCTTGTGACTGTGAGAGGTAAACAGAAGCAATTCCGGAATGATGAGTAATGATCACCGGGGACTGCCCTCCAATGTAAAGCTGTATTGTGCTGACTATTACCTCAGAGTGTGGTAACAGTGTGGCGACAGGGTGCAGCGGAGAGTGCGGTGACAGTGCGATGACAAAGTGTGGCAACAGAGTGCAGCAGAGAGTGGTGACAGTGTGTGTTGAAAGAGTGCAGTGACAGAGCAATGACAGAGTGCAATGACAGAGTGTGGTGACAGTGCGGCGGTAGAGTGTAGGAACAGACTGTGGTGACAGAGTGCAGTGACAGTACAATGACAGAGTGCGATGACATTGTGACAGAGTGCAGTGCTAGAGTGCACTGACAGAGTGTGATGACAGAGTGCAGTGCTAGAGTGCAGTGACAGAGTGTGGTGACAGAGTGTGGTGACAGAGTGCAGTGCTAGAGTGCAGTGACAGAGTGCGGTGACAGAGTGCGGTGACAGAGTGCGGTGAAAAATGACAATGAGTGTGCCAACCATATGAACTTTGCAAATCTGTTCAGTCACAAATTTCCAGATAGCCATGCATACTTTTAAAGCAGATTGCAGGATGGACACCTGCTCAATTCATTCAACTATTTTCAGAATGAATTTACAAATGACACATTTTCCCATTGTGCCTTGTGAAATATTGTAGCTCTTTTTGCAACAGTATATAGAATATGTGCAGATAGATGTACAGATCTGCCTCTAACATATGATCAGCCAGTCAAATCTGCTAATGATAAATGTGGCTTGACACTCAGTAGCCTGGAGGGAGATAAGGATTATGATACATCTAATCATTAATCATTCTCACATAATCATGTATCAGTAATTTTGAGGCCTATTGGGCTGATACCAGACAGGTCTGTTCATAGCGCTGTGTTCAGGACGTGCTTCCTGAAGAGATGAGTTTTCAGCCTACTCTTAAAGGAGGTGACTGAGGTGCTAGTCCTGATATCACTAGGAAGAGAGTTCCAGAGTCTGGGGCTGACAGATGAAAAGGCTCTGTTGCCCTCTGTCTTCAGCCGAGTCTTGGGAAAATATATATATATATATTATAGTTCATGAATACATTTAGTCCTATATTATGCAGTGATAGAAACAGATTTTCAGCAGTACTAGCCAACTGGTATTTTTTGGCGAGTGAATGATTAAATTTAACAAGAAAATGGCTAATTTAATACTAGCCAAATGAATTTCGTACTAGTCTGGCCAGTTGGTGAGTGCTTGTTTCTATCACTGTTATGTTTATGTTTGACTTTTGTCATTTTAGTAATAAGATCAGCAGACATTACAAATTGTCCCAGATAACTATAGATTATAGTCAGGACTTCTCCACTGAGGTTAGGGAACTCTATTAGTTTTTACATCATCCACATGTGGAACATTTGTCATAATAATGTTTCCTGCTGGTGGTTTTTACTGGGGATGTATTTGTTTCATCCTTCCTGTGACATGAACTTGAAATCCTGTGCACTTATGTTGCCTTGGTTTCTTCACTGTAAGTTAAAATATATTGAATAATTTTTCCTGGACATGAAAAATGGGGCACATTTGAACATTTCTGTTTTCACAATGTGTTTTACCAGAATACAAGTTGTGATATGTTTAAGATGATGAGCATTTCAAATTATTATTTAAAAAAAATATAAATATATCAATCATTTTTTGGTTAACAGCTTCGATTCATGATAAATAATAGTGCTTGAATTTTGGAATTTAATAATTATTCTCAATTATTAAAAGCTTTGAGGAAACAATTACAATTTCTTATATGGCAGATTACTGACTTTGATGACAATTAAGATAAATAACTGTCAAATTAATTTCCGTTTTTGATCACAGATTTCGGGTTTTGATGATGGATATGGTTTATTATCAGCTTGATAAATTGAGTTCATTGATTGAGGAAGCCGCTGCTAGGTTGAGGCTATAATAGTAATATTAATAATGACATTTTAATATTGCTAAACAAGACGAGTTTAACCTCCAAAATAAGACTTCTCTCTCATACCAGTCCCTGCCATCATTGGTGAAACTGTGTCAAAATTGGCTACAAATCATGACTATTAAAACAAAAATCAGTTCATTTACACAGTTCTGTCCTTTTTTAGTTTTAGTGGGAGGCTATTCCATATTATTGGAATTTAACCTGAAATGCCCATTCACCCTATCTCATCATATCAGCTTTGTGAACTGCATATTATTTATGGTAGTACTGTCAGCCAGTTGCCCTGCTGTACTCCCCAGTTCTCACAACCCTGGGTGCAAGCTTCCCCATAATCTATGAAAGTCATAAAGTGTCATAGAGAGGATATGACACAGAAAATGCCAGGACTTGTTTATAAACGTATATATATATATATGTATATGTATATGTATATGTATATGTATATGTATATGTATATGTATATGTATATGTATATGTATATGTATATGTAAATGTGTATATATATATGCATATATATATATATATATATATACAGTATTATTTAGTATTATTTAAATACATTAGTGTGATGCCATCATATATGCCATTGCTTGAGTATGCTGTGTCAGGGCTGACACCAGACTAGAAGATATACTGTATCTAGGGCCTTTGTTATGTCACATGAGAGGATCAGTTTCGAACTCCATATTTAATCATTGGACAGTTGACACAAAGTAATCAAAAGTACAAATGATTTAGTTTAATTCTGAGTGATTAACATAATTGCTATCAATGCGAATATCAAGACAACATGATGAATAATGAAACACCAAAAAGGATATATTAGAAATGTGACATGACTGTCCTGATACCGATAAGGCCAGGAGAAAAAGAAATTTTGTTTCATGGGAGGGCAAAATTTTAACCAAGTAAATGAATGATTTCCTGCATGATATGTAGACACAAGACTTTCAATTTCTATGTGTAAAGCTTTATATTAAACAATATGCAAGAGATACAGATCATAGTATATTATAATATTATAATATAGTATAATATTATTATATTAGTATATCATTACGACCCATATTAAATATACAGGCCAAATTGAGAAAGATTCTGCCACTGGCCCGGTCTCACTTCTGGTGTTCGTGTATATACATTTATATAATGTTGATGTATATATAGGCACTCTCTAGCCAGAGAGGATGTCGCTGATGATGACCGACAGTAATAACACATCCACTCCCCACCTCCCTCTCTCTGGTACCAAAATGTTCAGTTGTGTCCTCCTCACACTCTCAGCAGCAGCAGAACAGAATGCACCTGGCACAAAACAGCTTCAGGAGCATGGGGTCACTGTATGGAGAGTGGCCTGACTCTGGACTT
Organism: Amphiduros pacificus; assembly: GCA_949316495.1. Lineage (NCBI taxonomy): Eukaryota > Metazoa > Annelida > Polychaeta > Phyllodocida > Hesionidae > Amphiduros > Amphiduros pacificus. Next base: position 12,538,339 of record OX439009.1, on the reverse strand, counting down.
TGCACCCTCCTCCACTGATAAATGATGATGAGCTGTGTGCAAATGGATAGATATACAGTAATGTTTGGCTGACCTGTAGCTTGAAGCTGATGATGATACACATTTGTAAAAGCTTAGCTGTAGCTTGTGGCAATCATGACACAAGTTTGTAAAGATGACCCTTGATTTGCAACAATCATGATATACGATTTTTAAAGCAGACCTTTGGAACTGCAGATCATAGCAATCAAAGTATAAGATTTTGTAAATCTGACCTTTGAACCTGTAACTTGCAGCAATCATGATATAAGATTTTGTGAAGCTGACCTTTGAACCTATAGCTCGCAGCAATCATGACATTTGATTGTAAGACTGACCTGTAACTTGCAGCATATCATGATATTATTATTATTATCATCATTTATTCATACTCAAAGTTAAAAACAATGGTATAGTCAGTGTACACAACATATAAATACAATTACAATAAATGCAGACTAGATTAAAAGTTTATGAAACACATATATCATTTAAAATATACAAATTCTCTTCCTGTGTCATATCATTCTCTACATTGTCATACATACAGTCAATTATTTCTAAGATCATGTTAATCTTCCATTCTTCATCTTCAATTTCCTTAGCAATTTTATCACAATACACTTGCTCCATTTTGAGCCTCAGAGATTTCAAACAGTCTCTTTCACTATACAGCAGGGAATATTCAGAAATAATTTCATTTATATTTCTCCCTGAGCAAGTCAAGGCATTCATATGGCACATCTTAGCAACATAAGCAATATGACAATTCTTGGAGACTAAATTACTTGCCATAAAATTGAAAATCTACATTTCAGAATGTGGCTTACATGGTAAGAGTTACAAATATGTGGCAGAAATCGACAGTGTGTCTGCCATGGCAGATTAAACAGTTTACGTATTGCGACATTCCAAGTTTTACTCAATGATAAAAACTCTTTGCTATAAAAGTCCCATAGATTGGACCCATAGTAACTACTACCATATATCTGGAGAAGTTTGGCCCTGCACTTTGGATGGGCAAAGCCAAATTCTGTACTGATCTCATTCACACATGTAATAAAACAAGCTTTTCTAACATTAATATCTTTGCTAAAACTTAGACAACAACTGAAATTGTGACTGAGATGGGTGACATTTTTATACCATTCCAGAACATCTCCATTTAGCACCATATTTACAGTTGGTGTGTTACATTTCTTTGTGTGAAACTTAATGCATTGTGTCTTTCTAGCATTAAACTGCAGGCCTTTTTGCATTGAGAAATCACTACAAACATTCAACATCTTTTGTAGGCCATATGCTGAAGGAGACAATAAAAATATATCATCAGCATATACCAATATGCCATAGTACCTGTTACCCATCTTACATCCATATCCACTCTTCTGAAGCTTCTCAATCAGATCATCCACATATAGAGTGAAGAACAACGGGGATATAACTGAGCCCTGTTTGACACCATTGGTAACATTAAAAGCACTGGATGTGTGGCCATCCCAGCGCACCTGTGCACTCCCATGCATATACATATTCATAATAACACGAACAATAACAGGTGGTAAACCTTTGTCATACAACTTTGTGAAGAGTACATCATGCTTAATCTTGTCAAAGCTTATAAAATCCAAATTAGTTTATTGCATTCTTTTACATTCTATGGTAAACAGTGATTATTCAATAAATTTGTCAAAATTAGGTGTAGAAAGATAAAAACATAAGAGATGGAAAGAATACCAGAATAAAAGTCCAATGAAGGGACAGTATTTAACATTAAGCACTGAACCAAACCCAATTTTTTTTAGCTTTTTGTCCTGTGGTTTTGAAATTGGAATTATCCTTGTAAGCATGATTGACATTGAAATGTGAAATATTGAACTTTATATATGTATATAGGTCCCTTGTCAGTTCCTCTGTTTGTTTATTAGTTTCAGAGGAGTTGCATAGCTCCATTTCCTCTATTTTGTAAATTTACTCTATGTAGTTTTCAACGTGGAAAAAGTCTAAATGGCAACTGGCAATTGGTCAATGGAAGCCATGTGCTGTGAGTAGACACAGTCTGGTGTCGTGCTATATATATTGATATTATTATCATATAAATAGATGAGTAGAGAGATGATGAGATGCGGTACTTAGGGAGGTCTCATTGACAAGATCTGTGCCAGCCACTTGCAGTCATTAAGATCAGCTGGATACATTAACCTTCAGCTTCATGCTGTGATATGCCATGTCTGATATGATAAGACACACAGTACCTTCCAAAAACTATAAACAAACTTCATGTTAAGTTTTGTGGCAGACCACAACTACATGAAGAAATTTGTGAAGACAGTTCTGCCCTGGACTGTCTGAGGATAATTGAGTATTTGATAGTTTGTGCACATGTGGAGTGAATGTTAGAGGCAGGAACAGTAGCCCTTGCCAGCAGGAGACACACTCCACAGGGCACACTCCACAGGGCACACTCCACAGGGCACACTCCACAGGGCACACTCCACAGGGCACACTCCAAACATTGATCACTATCTGCTGTATCAAGTCATGTCATCTTGTTAATTTGCGGTCCATATGATCTAAGTTATATCTACCCTAAGAATAACGTAAATCCCTCAGTATTTATTGCAAAGTAGTGGATATGAAAGGCCAAGTAGAATAGGTTTATAAAAGAATTTATAGGAAAAAGGCAACATTTTCTGCTTGTTTTTAAACAAAAATAGTCTGTCTAGTTAGCTGGTCTGATTTGATGAAAGTATTGCTTTTCATTTAACAATTACTTATTTTTTAAAGCAATATGATTTAAAACAACATGCAATGTTTTCTCTAATAAAAAGTAAAATAGGATGTAGAAATTAATTCAACCCAAAACTTGTTATACGGTGCACCACGAGTAGTGAAAGTAGTCAAACTTGAGTCATACATTTAAATATGTTGAAGATCAATAATCACAAAAAATTATCATTCTTATATTGGCAGGATTATTCAGTTGATAAATAATCTACAGAAATTTTGGATATCATATCTTTGTGAGGATGTATGAGATAGCAGTGATAGATATATTCATGTCATGACCTGATAGATGTGTGGTCCTGACTGAGTGTTGCAGCTCACTAAATTTAAAAGCAGCTGAGAAGAGTTTGTCTGTGTGGGCTGTATGAAGATTGCTACACTGTTAGTCCTGGCCTTGGTTCTGATCACCAGCCTAAAAGTTCTCAGGTATTTCTTAAATCTTCTGAACCTTCACAAATCTACTTGCCCATGACATTTATAAAACAATGTAAATATGAGAAATTTTCACATAAGTCCCAGCTAGTAAAAAAAAAAAAAAAAAAAGTAGAATTGGTCCGAAATTTCTAAAAAAAGAATTCTGAGCCTCTTGGTCAGTGGTTAATATGTAGCCCTGAGGTCTGTCATTCAAGCCTCTCATTCTATTGATATAGGACAAATATTGACATGTTATATAAATCTCTGTACAGGCTCTTTGATTAGATTACCAAACATATCATGTGGAGAGTGTTGAGAAAGGCAAAGAAAGATATTGTCTTGTTTCACATTATCACTGTCAGATGCATATATAGGGAGGCAGCTATTTTTTTTAAAAATAAGTACAAATGTATCAGTTTTCATGCAGGGCTCAATGTTATCAGCTTTGTTGTAAACATTATACATTTTCAGTGATCACAGTAGGTCAGTGATGAGAAACTAGTTTTTTGTTCTGTGCCTTGCTTGTTTGCCCCATGCATTGCTTGACTCAACATTGGCCTGTCACATATTTTACTGTCTAACATACTGAGCCCCAGATGTAAATATAAACAAACTAGATGTGCGACATGCCACAGAACCAACCGCCAAAAATGAGGAAAGAAAACTGGCAGAATGGCAAAATAGTGCAAAGATGGCATGAAACTTATAGGAAAGTGAAGCAAATTTTTAGTAGTGTATACTACATTTTATTTGGCTCCAAATATTTGTGACTTTCATGAATGGTCAAATTTAGATGATCCACACCCCCCTCCTCTTTTCACTGTTTCTCTGGGACATCATTCTGAGATCCTCTCTTCTTATTTAATAAGAACAGAATGGACAGCCATTGCTTAAATCTTTAGGGATATCTTATCAGTTTTTGTTGATGAAATTACACACCATAAAATTTTTAATATTGCATAAGAGTGCAGTAATATTAAATTTGAAAAAAATAGGTCAGCTATAAGAAACAAGTGTTGATTTTAAAAAATCAAGCTCGCGTAAGTTTGCAAAATCCCAAGGCAAAAAAACCCAAGTCACTCACAAATCACTTCTCAAACAAAAGCGACATCTGACAGTGTGAGCAGAATTAATGAGCCAAAACATGGCCGCCATGGACCGATAATCTGGGTAAGCTCCATAGACTTACAGCTTAATCATAGCAAATCCTCGAACATTCAGACCTAAAGTCAAAACAAACGCGAGCGAAAATGAAAGTAGTTCAGCATACAAGAAAATGAATGGTATGGATTGGTAGATATAATTGAATTAATATATTGTTAGGTTTGCATGTATTGAGTGTTGTATGGTAGGTGTTGTGGTTAGTGAGGGTGCTATGCTCTACATGCCAAACTAAACAGGTGGCATGCTGGGAGTGAGATAGGGTTGCCAGCGTCAACCCTTGCCTTGCTTTTATCATAATCTGTACTAACCGTTTGACAGGGAAACATATGGTTTATCAAAGCCCTGATACACTATCTCTCTTGTCAGGTGACAGTCTTTTATTTCTCTCAAGAACAAAGGCAGAGAGTGTAATTTTTTTAATGTGAATTCCGAAATTGTTGTCTGTTAGATGTTGCCAAAATAAAGAGTTTTAATTAAAAAGTTCCAGGGGGGATCTGGGTAAGAAGGGTTTGGAGGAGAGCTTTGATAAGCTGATATGATGGGAATGCCTGGCACACTGGGCCAAATCCTGGTGCCACTGTTTGAAGGGAACCCTCCTATCAGGCTCAATGCACATTAGAAGTATCGCTAGCTGTTGTGGATACACACTCCTGGAGTTTCCAGGATCTTGGATACAAAGTAGAGGTCAAATGGACATGTCAATAGAGTCAGTTAAAATGGTTGATATTATATTGGATCAGTAAACTAAACTTTACAATGTATGAGAATTATTATATATATATATGTGTCTGTTTAGTGTATTTCTCTTTCTTTGGTATTTGAGAAAAACATCATTTTTTATTTTATTTTTTTATGATTTCAGGTCGTCCACGACCACCAACGCGCCCCAAACCCAGCCTTGCAGCCAATCCTAATACTGGATCTAGGTAAGTCAAATTTGGACTTTTTGAGCAAAATTTTAACTATATTCTATGATTCATTCTGTGGTTTATATTTCTAATATTACGTCAATTTTTACATAATACCTAAATGATATTAAACAATTTTCTCATTTCAGGTTAATTTTTACATAATAACTAAATGATATTAAACAATTTCTCATTTGTAGTCAAGTGAGACCAGAAAGGCCTCCGGTCCCCAAGCGCCCTCCTGTGGGGATAACTGACACTAGTAGTGGCAGTTCACAAGGTATTTATCATTGTATTTTATTCTTTTTAAATTAAAGTGTTTGTCACGGTAAATTTATTTTAATTTATGGAAGGTCTTACAAAAAACTTAAAGCTTTCATGAAATCACAAAGATCAAAGGCAATTTTACAGAGATTTGGGGTATGCTTAAATGATATATGGTCATGAAACTGTGCAAGCTATCTCCCTGAAATTAACAAAAATACACCTGCCATAGGCCGATTGCAGGTCGCCAAACAACACACCGGAACTGCACAATTAAAATTGGAAGTACACAAAAATCCTTAAAATCCAATCATTAAAAAAACAAAAACAAAATGGAAACCTGCAATTGCACTATGATTATTGTGTTTTGCTGAAAGTGCAAAGTACTGTACATTACTCTGTAACCACTGTTGTGGACTGTAAGGGTGTTAGGGCTGTACCAATACACAGACACCAATGAACAAACAGGCTCTGTGATCCAAAGCACAACTGTATCCCAATCAGCCACCACTGCCGCCCTCTGGTGACAAAGGCAGCACTCATTGTTAGCGAACTAGGTGTTTGCATAATCAACTGGTCAGCTCAATAAAGTTTGTTGACAATGTGTTCAATGGATAAATTGGATTTTAAGAAGACTCATCTACTTTCAAATGGCATTGAAATTTATGTAGGGGAAATATGATGGATAAAACTATGTGAACACAAGATTCAGTGTTTAAACATTTATATTTATATTACATGAGGAAAAATGCTTGAATATCTGATTTCATGAAAGCTTTAAGAAAGGAAATTATATTTTTTATTGTCATTTTATATTATCCCCTCACTCAATGTGGATATTGCTAGTTTGCTAGGATTCCACCATTCTCAAACTAATCGGCATGATACATGACAATCCCGGGGTTTGGTGAATAATTTAGTTTTCAGTTTGGTGAATAATTTGATTATCGTTTTTCCGGAATCATGTAGAATGATAACCAATATGTTGCTTTCTGTGAATAATGGCTTCCCTGTTTCAGTTCTCACATTCCTATCATCAGTGCAAGATTATCTTTATTGGTAATTGATACTAACAAAATGAACAGCTTCAAAGAGATTTGCATGGAGTATTTTTTTGATGATTGATTTCTCAGAAATGCAATATTTTAATATCTCAGAAAGATAGAATCGAGTTAAAACATTTTATGAGTTAGATAAAATAAGTATTCACTTGGCTTAGCATTCATTTTCAAATGAACTCTCTTTCAATATGACTTATTTATATATGGGATTTCCTGTTGACAGTTTCCTGTTTTACATTGTCTCTACTGTGTGATTGGCTATTGCAGCTTGCTTATCTCTGCATGTTTTACCTTTTTCAGCCCCTAGTGTGTCCAAAGTGCCGCCTCCCTTGCCTAAACTGCCACCTAGTGGGAAATTACCTCTAACCCCTCCCAAACCTGGAGAGGTGCCCCCTGGTGACGGTATAGAAGATAAGACCAGAGAAGTTTTGAGCTTGGAGGAAGATGACAGTGAAACAAGTAAAAAAGATCCTGCGAGTTGTGAATGGGTCACACCAGAAAGTAATGATTCCTCTGGTGGTGCTTCAGCATCTTCCGGGATGGTCTCCCCGGGGGCCAGTGGCGGGGGAGTCACTCCAGAGAAATGTGATTCAAATGACATTACACGAGACGTGGGTGGAATGACCTCTGGTAATGTAGAGGATCGGAGCACGCCCCCTAAAAGGCCCCGCCCATCTGTGAAGCCACGCCCAGTGCCGACCAAGAGGAAGAGTCTGGAGAAGGTGATGAGTGTGGACTTAACAATGCCAAGCAATACCGATGTAGATACCATAGACCAAAATAAACAAATAGACAGTGGAAATGTTATGGTGATCAAAGACCTAGGTGGCACCACTTGTGATAATCAGGTTGAAGGATCGAAACATGACAGCGTAGTCGTACTTGCAGGAGGAGGAGAATTGATTGAATCTAGTCAAACAGAACCAGAACATGAGAAAAACTCGCACGCAGAATCATTATTAGAACAACCCATTAAGCCACCGAGGCCTAACAAGGTCAGAAAATCAACATTGACTAAATTTGATAAAAGTCCAGAATTACTCAGGAAAGAGAGTCCCAAGAGCACAAAGAGAATTCAACAAACAACCTTGAGTGAGTTCACTGAAAGTCCAGAGAAGAGTCCAGAATTATTGCGAAAAGAGAGTCCGCAAAGCACAAGAAAAAGTCCTCCAAGAAAGACTTCCAAAACAAGCCCAATAGTGTCACAAAAACCTTCCAAAGAATTGAATGTAAATAAAACTGAATCTAACAAAGTCCAAGAAGAAAGAAGAAAATCTGGAGTAATACGTCCAGCACCTCCTCCGCCGCTAAAACCAAAGCCAAATAAATCCGTAGATGAGGCTGCTCAAGTGAAGAAAATTGCCATTAATATGAGTGAGTCAATAAGCAAAGGTTTACAACACCAACTGTCAGCTAAAGAAAGGCCAAAGCCACTGCCCAAACCTAAGCCCAGTATGAAAAGAAACCGATCTCTAGATGGTGGAAATCCTCAATCAGAAGAAGAAACTTTGTCTCCTGATGAGGAAAAGAAAAAAGTAACTGATAAAAAAAATGTCGTCAGTTGTGAGAAATTGTTGGAGGAGCCAATGGGTAGAGCAGATGTGGTTGTTGAAAAGAGTGGAGTTATAACCAATGTTTATGACAATGAGGTCAAAGATAACGTGAATGACCAAAGATATGTAACCGATGATGAGAAAAACGAGGCAATTAAGACAAGCTCAGTGAAGGTGAGGGTGCTGCCAGTAGTGAAACCTAAACCAAGGAGCAAATCAACCGAGAACATTCTCAAAGGAATCACAAGCGATCAAAAAGAACCAAAAACAAGGAGTAAAACTCTCAATGATATATTTCACAGTTCTCAACCAGATGAGAACGCTGCTGAAACAGCAGAAGACATTCAAGAGAAGAAAACTGATACAGGAGAAAAGGAAGATTTTGGATTAAAGAAAATTGATGATGAGAGGCCTGAAGAGCCCCAGTTTGTGGCCCCTCCCACTCCAGCTTATAGTGATGAGGGTGGTGAAGAGGCTCTGGGTGAAATAGTTCCTGCACATAAGTCTGCCTCAAGCGCTGATGAAAGTTGTGCGGAGAAAGAAATAATAGATTGTGTAAAAGAACAAGTGGTTGCAAATGAGGAGAATGAAGGTGTGAAAGAGGAAGTGAAAAATAGCACATCGCTAAAGAAAGTACCGACACGGAAGGCTCCTCCACCTCCGATTAAAGTTAAAAAGCCGCAGATATCTCCAGGGGATAAACAAAAGTCTGGTATAGATCTGATGACCCCCACATCACCAGCTCCGATGCCTCCAATGTTGAAACCCTTGAGTCGATCAACTTCACAAGATAAAAAGACTGAGGTAAAAACCACGAACCAAGAGAAACATCTGCCACCACTGCCACCCTCTGGTGACAAAACCGAATCTCTGTACGATGCAGAAGGTTATTTAGCTCCTTTGTCTGTGGCTGCTGCTCAAGGAGACGACGTCTACTCCTACGCAGACTGCCCTGAAATATTTCCCGAGTCTGACATAAAGAAGAAAAAGAGAAGTAAAAGAGCATCAAGATCTAAGAGTGATGCAATGCTAAGTAAAGGAACACTGGTTGCCGTGGCAACAACAGAAAGTGATGTGGATGCTCAGGAGAAGAAGACGCGCAGACATAGCAGCAGTAGCGGCAGTGGTAATCGCACCAGCATCAGCAGCATAGGGAGTCACTTGTACGAGATGATCCGCTCGCGGTCAGGGTCAGGAAAATCGGATGAGATGAACCAAGAGAAAGTGAAACAAGAGGGTCGACTCTCCCAAAGTATATTTTATGTGGGTGTCAATGATGAACACCAGCCCTCTGTCGATGTTCCCAATTTTGTGGACACCCATCCGCTGGAACCAAAAATTGAGAAGATAGTTGAAAATGATACCGAGAGTAAAGCTATGGTGGCCATTGAACCGATTGAACCATATGGAATGACTGACATAATAACTTCAGAGCCCAAAGAGTTTGAGCGGCAAGATTCAAAGTCTATTGATGCAGAGATACCAGTGGCACCACCTCGGAGAAAAAGGAGAACTAAGATAGAGAATGCGAACAGCTTTGATTCTCTCACTGAAGAAACAGAAAGTAACAATGCAAATAGAGGTGATGAAGTAAATAATAACGACATAGAAGCAACAGGCCATGTGTACGAAGCACCACCGGAGGGAGAGAGTTCGTCGGGGAGTGAAACTGACAGCGATAGTGATAGCGACGACTATATCTACCCCGAGGCCCAAAATCCGGAACTGGAAGCTCGGATGAAGCTGAATCTCCTCAACTCCCAACCCCCACCAGCACCCCCTCCCAGAGTGTCAACATCCTCCTCTCCCCCGCCCCTCCCTGCTAAGGACTTCCCAAAACCTTACACTAAGACCCCCTCCTCCTCCTCTGCTTCCACACCGCCAGTGCCACACAAAATGTTTAACTTTTCCGAAGGTGCCGACTCTGCAAACTCAAGTGCGTCGACTATTTCAGGTGATTTTGAAAATGAGTACAGCGAGGTTGACGAGGAGGACAAGAACAGGGCAAGTGTCTCCACACTAACGGGGGACAATGAATATAACGAACTTGATGAGAACAACAGAATAAGTCATGAATACTCAGATGTGGATGACATAAGTCGTCTAATGGGTGAGCATCCTCCAGTTCAAAATCAACTTGATGATGAAGATTTTTATGACGATACCTTGCTAAATCCAAAGAGTTCCGACTCGGACACCGAGTCAACGCTGAAGAGAGCCTCAACCCCAACCGAACTGAAGCAAATAGAAGAGTTATTGTCATCAAGTTCATTCATGTCTCGAGCCAGTGACATTTCCAGTGTGTCTGACTCGACTGTTAGTTCAGTGTTTGCGGCACCAGATGGCGACAGTTCTGGGTTACCCGGGTCCGAGAGTGACACCTCCAGCGATCGCCCCGTGTCGTGGGCGAGTTCAGACGCAGGCAGTGACTACATCAACATGAGCCAGCACAGCCGATCTGAACTCTACATAAACTATCAGCCAAACTTACCAGATGGCGACACCACATCCTCTCTCAACCATTCTGATTCGTCAGACACAGATATGGAAGAGGACGTCAAAGTTGCCACAAAAGAACAGAAAGAAGAACAGGAGAAGAACGAACTCAGCAGGAGAGCAGTGAGTAGTTAATATTTTTCCGACATTTGATATCCTGAAATTTGAACCTGACGTACTTATTCAAAGTCACATGCTCAAAAATGTCACAAAAATTTAGCAATTTGACTTCCATGCATGTCATTAAGGCCTACAACAACATTGACTTGTCAGCAGATATGTTGAAGAAAGATCCTCATGAACATCAATATAGTTTCATTTTTAGCTGTGCTGACTCTGTCATCATAGCATATTCAGTAAAAGGAGGAAATTTTGTGCCAGTCTGTCTGGCAGACTTAATCTTCTCTGAAACTACTGGACTACCTCGCTATTTGTAGTTAAGATGTAGTTTGAAGAGATATCTATTTTCCATGAAGTTCAGATTTTTTCATTTTTGTTGTGATAAAAAAAAATACAAAAATGGCAAATAGCACACAGAAACCAGAACGTCCAGTGACTCATTACATACAAATATGAAAAAGCATGAACATGATCAGAGAGGAAAGGTGGCGAAATTAAAAAAAAAAGTTGCTGTGTTAGGTATTGGCTGCAATAAAATTTGCCACGGATAAGACTGTACGATTTCACTTTTGGTTTACCACATTGCCCCCTGGTGTTATTTGCTGACACTAAAGTACCCCTCAGCTCAGCTATGTTTTGTCAGTTTGTGTGATGGATTGCACCATACTCATTATAAATAATATAATCCCCATTTATTTGTTGTCAGAATTACTTTCGATATAAATTCTTTCCAACAATATGCAAACATTTCTGTCTTTGTTTTCGACCATTAGTGAATTTGACCTAATTATCGAATCAGTGGAGGTCCCGTTAGGTTTTGTACAAAGGGGCCTACATGGTTGAAATCCAGACATTAATTAGACAGTTACACAAGAGTGAGACAGCTACACAAGTTCAAATCAATTACACAGTGACGGATAACTGCCCCAATTCAAGATAGCTGCCCAAATACATATATATAGAGGCATGAACGTGATCAGAGAAAAACTGTGGTGAGATTCGAAAGCTACAGGAGTGTGAGACAGCTACACAAATTAAAAAACAGTTAAACCAGTGAGAGATTGCTGCCCAAGTTTGACAAAGCTGCTTAAGTGAGAGATGGTTACAACAGCAATAGCTGCACAAGGAGAAAATCTGAAATAGTAATCTGAAAAAGTGAATGATAGCTGCGCAAGTGAGAGACAGCTGCACAATTGAGAGATAGCTATGACAGTGAGAGATAACTGCAGAAGTGAGAGATAGTTACAATAATAAGAGATAGTTGACAACCGAAGATAATAACATGTACACAAGTAAGAAATAGCTGCACAAGGGAGAGATAGCTACAAAAGTGAGAGATAGCTGCACAAGTGAGAGATAGCTGTACAAGTGAGAGATATCTGCACAAGTGAGAGATAACTGCACAAGTGAGAAATAGCTACGAGTGATAATTGTGCAAGTGAGAGACAGCTGCACAAGTGAGAGATAACTATGACAGTGAGAGATAACTGCACAAGTGAGAAATAGCTACGAGTGATAATTGTGCAAGTTAGAGACAGCTGCACAAGTGAGAGATAGCTGATCGTGAAAGATAACTGCACAAGTGAGAGATAGTTACAACAATAAGAGCTGCATAAATGTTAGACAGCTGAACAAGGGAGAGATAGCTGATCGTGAAAGATAACTGCACAAGTGAGAGATAGTTACAACAATAACAGCTGCATAAATGTTAGACAGCTGCACAAGGGAGACATAGCGACAACAGTGAGAGATAGCGACAACAGTGAGAGATAGCTACAACAGTGAGAGATATCGACAACAGTGAGAGATAGCGACAACAGTGAGAGATAGCTACAACAGTGAGAGATAGCGACAACAGTGAGAGATAGCTACAACAGTGAGAGATAGCTACAACAGTGAGAGATAGCTACAACAGTGAGAGATAGCTAAAACAGTGAGAGATAGCTACAACAGTGAGAGATAGTTGTGCAAATGAGAGATTGCGTCCCTTCCCAGCCAAAGGCATTTGTTCTATTAGATATAGCCACAGTTGGGAATTTCTGAAGAAAAAACCCAAAACAATATAGGGCTGTCATATTTTGTTTAGTAATTTTGCAACATTGACTGTTTTCGGCCTCAAACGTTACTTCAAAGCAATAATCAGCACAGTTTTTAGGCCTTTGGTCTATGTTTCATTGAGTAATGATATTTTTCTTTCCTGTAGACAAAGGTGGAAAAGAAGAGAAGAAAAGCTTTCTACATTGTGAAGGAAATTGTGTCATCAGAGAAAACTTTTGTCAGTGTTCTCAAACTTCTACATGTCGTAAGTACACATATCAAATATTCTTTGCAAAATGCAATATTATGGAAAAGAAATTTAAAAAAAATCCAACCCATCCAAGACTGAAACATTTTATCAAAGAGTATTTTTTGTTTGTTTTATATACTAGTAATATGCCTCACTTTTGGTATCTTAGATTTTGTACTTGATTTAACTTATTTTGTAGCATTTCCGCACAGTGTTGTACAACAGTTCTAAGCAGGTTGGATATCCAGTGGTGCCACCTAATGTCGTCAACCAGATACTAAAGTATCTCCCACAATTGCTCAACTTCAATGAGGAACTGCTCCGAGATCTCAAGCACAGACAGGACAATTGGTCAGTGCCACCTATCAGCAGATTTTGTCATAATTGCCTCATTTTGTCATCTTTTTTAATCCTTAATTTTTTAGTATTTTTTATACAGTCATTGACTTCTGTCATCCCTTATTCAACATTTACATGTTGTGATGGTCCATTCAGGGAGGGGGCTGAAGCTCAGTCAAATACAAACAATACCAAATATGTATTATTATACAAAAGAAATAATGAGCATTTTAGGCCAGGAAAAAAAAGTCTTGTTTCTCATCTTTTTTTTTCTGGATAATAAATAAGCTGATCATGATCAATACAAAATTTGGGATAAAACAATATAAGATTAGTTTGAGATTTTTAGACTAGCAACAGTGTTTCATGGATATTTTCCCAAAAAAAAAACAAGATTTTCTAACAAATCAGCATGGATTCCTGACTGTATTTTGGATATATTTTGTTTGTAGGGAAGAGAAATCTAAAGTGGCTGATATATTTGTGAAGAAGGGTCCATTTCTCAAGCTGTATACATCCTACATCCGAGAGTTTGAATCCATGACAACTGCTTTGGATGAAGCCAGAAAGAAATATCCAGATTTTGATCGTCTTGTCCGGGAATTTGAGGTATGATGATCTTGTAACTTAACCCCTAAAGAAATAGCCTATTCCAATTTCCAATTAATTTGCAGGACTAAGCAATTGTTTTGTCCACATGTGTATCTGCATACTAAATTTATGAAATTTCTAACCATGGTTGTTCAGTATGCTCAACGACGAACTTGGTTCATAAATTCTTGATCCAAGATGTCTGACGTCATTACCGTGATTACATTGTTACACGTTACAGTCCAACAGAATGCCATATAGTTGGAACAATGGTGATGTTAACATCCTTCCAATCTGTTGTCAGTGGATTGACGTCCTTCCTGTCTGTTCCTGGTTAATAGTTCATGATTAATTCACATAAACAACATAATTACAAAATGTGACAAAAAGTCCAGATGTCAAGGGTCATCCAGGATGTATTTGTTGGTGCGGTCCATCCATTTGTTAGTTTGTGAGTTAGTTTGTCCACATATAGTGTTAGTGCGATAAAGTCCAAGGGATTGCTTGGATTGTTTTCATATTGCACAGGCACATTGTACATATGAATATCTTGGATGAGTTCGATAATGGCTGTGATTGGATGATTTCTGTTGCCATGGTAACCACTGGAAAATCTTGTTCTACCATATTCAGTGGTGAAGTCCATGCTCGTGTTTGGATTTATTTTGAAAAAAGTGATATTCACAACACACATGTGGATAAATAAAAAGGGTTTTTTCCTGACGTGCATATGACTTTCACAAAGTAATAAAAAAACAGCAATATTGCAAATCTGATTTCCCTGTTTTTGGAACAGGTGCAACTTAAGGTCTATAATCCACAATCAGTTTGAAGCATTTGGAGAGAACTTCGGGTGGTCTCGTATATTTACGTAACTGCCTTCGGCTCTGGGGCACACGTGGCGGACAAACTCGTTTGCATGAGATTTTTAAATACCCAACTCTTTTAGTGATAATTCATATTTTATGCCATGATTATATCTAAAATATCCTATAAAAGCTTGATTATTCTTTGGATGGCATTAAATAAAGAAAATATAAATACTTGATATAAGTCGCCAGGTGCAAAAACTGAGTTGAACCCGTTTTAACAGTAGTTAAAACGGGTTCAATTTAAATAATAAAAATTTAAGACTAGCTGGTTAAGTTTACCTTTTCTGTGCTAAATTAACAAATATCATTACTTTGAACACATTTAGGCCACAAAAACATAAATCTGTCCCAGTTTTTCATTGTGGATTATAGACCTTAAAGACACATTTAATGCATTTAAAAGTCCCAAGAAATTGAGACGATGATATTCTCAAGTGCACAACAGCTGACATGATATAAAGAAAGCTGAATTTGAAGTTGAGATCCTCTCGAAGTTCAAAATCAGGGTTAGGAGAGCTCTGCACTTTGCAGTACTCTAAATCGGAACTAATTCATTCATTTCATGCCATTTTGTAATTATATATCACTTGAACCTATTCCTATGATAACAATGTGAGATATTTTGTCAGAGATGATGGAAACCTTTTGATAAAAAAACTCCACTGTGATGTGTTAAGCATATTGTCTTAAACACAAACCATGGACTTTTGTAATGGGCTGATTTATGTGCTAATCAGGAACAAATTTGCTTTCATTCTAACAATTTATTTATAGATATACACAGCTCGATCTAATGAAACTATCACATAACACATATAATTGATTACTTTTTAATCATGATGATTGTTGTTGAAAACATATTCTCATGATTAAGCAGGACAAGTTACGCTTGTACTGCTTACCATAGTGGTCATGTGATCAATATGTATTACTAAAGCTTAAAGTAAGCTTTATTTGAACTTGGAGTTTGAGCTTGTAGTTCCAATTATAAAAATATGACAGGCAGGCATTTATAAATGGATACAATTCTTAAATGTAATTAACATGATGTAATCATTCATTCAATCAAATTCAGTTAAAATATTATTTTTGCTTTGCAACATAAAAAGAATTATTTAAATTTCTTATAAGGAATTTGACTAAGACATAATGTACTGAACAATAGATTTTATTTATTTGGATCAGGCTTCTCCACGCTGTGCAAACTTAGCCTTGAAGAGCTACATGCTGAAGCCAATTCAGAGAATCCCACAGTACAGACTGCTGCTCCAAGGTAAGTGCTGTCACCTGGTGGTGAAACAATCTGCATGTTAACATTTTATGTCTGGGGGGAAATAGGTCTGTGAGGGAAGTGTTTTAATGATTTCTTTTGAACACAAAGTCATATTCAGTGGTTTTTTCGTCTTTTTATTAAT
Source organism: Amphiduros pacificus (assembly GCA_949316495.1). NCBI lineage: Eukaryota > Metazoa > Annelida > Polychaeta > Phyllodocida > Hesionidae > Amphiduros > Amphiduros pacificus. Next base: position 12,522,050 of record OX439009.1, on the reverse strand, counting down.
TATACATTTTGGTATTTGTCTGAGGTTAAATAATCCAAAGGTTTGTTTGTTAAACTACCTAAAATGTCAGATGTCATGGCAAAATGTCCAAAGGCCCCATGCAAGGCACCATTATCAAAGGTTAACTTTAGAGGATTTTTGAAGTTCTCATTCTGGTAAAGTTGTATAGGATCAGTGTGTACTTATCAGTAAGGGGTAAAGACATGGATATCAGCAATTAGCCTATTGATGACAGCAAGTAAAATAAAGATGTTTCACTGAAAATATTGTTTGTTTTAGATTATCTGAAGCAGCTGAGTGAAGATATGCCAGATTATAAGGATACTCAGAGTAAGTTTGCAATATAAACATAAATATATAACACCATAAGAAAATTCTTTGAAAATTTAAAATTTAAAATTTAAACATACCGGTATTTATATAATGTTGTTGTATTTGTATTGCAGCTGCACTTGTGATTGTGAGCGAGGTCGCTGATCATGCTAATCAGAGCATGAAATATGGGGTGAGTGGGCCAAAAGTTAACTTTACTTTTGTTTCTTGTCTCATTTGAAAAATTTTAAGAAATTATAGAGCCAACTTCCTTGCATTTACTTTTCTTATTGTTATCATAGAAAATTCTGAAATCAGTATAATATTTTTTGTAGGACAACTTCAAGAAGTTGTGGGAGATACAACACAGTCTTATTGGACAATTTGAAGTTATTAAACCAGGCAGGGTAAGTGATCATTCAACAGAGAAACAGGAATCAATATTCTGTTTGTGCTTTTTAAGTATCCTCTTTCTCACCTTCAGACCAATAATTGTATTTTACCTTCAGCCCAGATTATCATCAGGCTGAGGATATTGTATTTGGCCATTCTGTATGTCCATCTGTTCTTCTGTCATGATGTCTATCAAACTTTATGACTTGCCATCACTAAAATCACCAAACATACTTTGTTGAATATCTCAAGAGTTTGCTCATGGTTAACCTTGACTTAATTTCAAGGTCAGTGGGTGATGTGACACCAGATCCAAGGGCTGACAATTAATTATTTTAACTTGAATTTTTGTCCCACACCTCGATGAAGTCAAAGAGGGAGACTAAAATTTGGGTGCGGTCCGTCCATTTGTGAGTTCATGAGTTAGCGCGATTAAGTCCTTGGGATTGCTTGAGTTGTTTTCATATTGCATATTCACATTGTATATATCAATATCTTGGACAAGTTCGATAATGGCTGATAATAGCTGTGTTTGATTGATATCCAGCTAGGCCCAATTTTAATTTCAATAGAGCCACAGGTTAAGGCTATAAACTTCTTTCCATTATCCAAACATCTACCTCCTTTCCACATGATATGCATGGTTATGTTTTTATATCATTCAGGTGTTGATCAAAGAGGGAGAACTAATGAAATTATCTCGCAAAGAAATGCAGCCACGCATGTTCTTTCTGGTAAGCAATCTTCCAATAAAAGATATTTGTAAAAAAAATACCAGGTAATAGGTACATAGAGATTAAAAATACCAGGTATTAAGTACATAGACATTAAAAATACCAGATATTAAGTACATAGAGATTAAAAATACCAGATATTAAGTACATAGAGATTAAAAATACCAGGTATTAAGTACATAGAGATTAAAAATACCAGGTGTAAAGTACATAGAGATTAAAAATACCAGTTATAAAGTACATAGAGATTAATAATACCAGGTATTAAGTACATAGAGATTAAAAATACCAGGTAATAAGTACATAGAGTTTAAAAATACCAGGTATTAAGTACATAGAGATTAAAAATACCAGGTATTAAGTACATAGAGATTAAAAATACCAGATATTAAGTACATAGAGATTAATAATACCAGGTAATAAGTACATAGAGATTAATAATACCAGGTATTAGATATACAGAGATTTAAAATAAAATACTGCTGATTAGATTCTTTTTAATTGGACTGAGAAAAACTCATTTGATACAGAATTGTTGCTGTATTTCAGCTGACTGATGTTTTATTATATACAACGCCGGTGTCAACGGGTTACAGATTGAACAACGCCATCCCCCTCACTGGGATGAAGGTGAGATCTCTTGCTACAATGTGTTCCGGGTCAATTTAGGTCTCATTTTGGATTTAATTCTCAGATATTCTCAAATTCCCCCAGAGGGCAGCATGGTAGTAGCTTGCCTTTGCCAATGGTGGGCAGTATGGCTTATCCCTGAAAATACAATCAAATATTTGGAGAACCATTAAAAAAAATTAAATTCTTTTGTTGCTTTTTTTTTAATTGAGTTATTACATTATTAAACATGTAAACTTTCAGGTGAACAAACCCACTAAGGATGACTTCCAGAATGAATTCAGTATCCTCAGTACTCAGAGATCATTCACCATATCAGCAAGGTTAGAAAAATGGCTACTCTCAGAAATAAATCAATGATAATAAATCTTACGATAATAAATCATATTAGTCTTATGATAATAAATCACATTAGTCTTATGATAATAAATCACATTAGTCTTATGATAATAAATCATATTAGTCTTATGATAATAAATCACATTAGTCTTATGATAATAAATCATATTAGTCTTATAACGCCTCTTTCAAACCAGATTTTCTCATATCGCAATAAACTTTTTTGTTTGTTTGTGTAGAACACCACAGGAGAGAGAAGACTGGCTCACAGTGCTGCAGGCAGCCATAGAGGACAACCTGATGAAACGATTCAGCTTCGATGTCAGGAAAGTCAGCCTCACACCAAGCTCTTCAATGTCCACTGTGCCGGTAAGGAACTGTGAATAAAAGAAGATTATCTATCATTGTGACCATGACATTGTATTATGACCGTATATAAAAGAACATTATCCATAATTGTGACCATGACATTATATTGTGAATGTGTATAAAAAAAGATTATCCAAAATTGTAAACATGATATAAGCAGGCCCCATGACAACACGCATTGCATACAGATATCTCATTGATACTTACTGAATGATTGCATCATTGGTGATTAATGATAAGCAGGCACCATGACAGCATGCATTGAATATATCTAGCATTGATACAGGCATGGTGATTATAACATTGAAGATAAGCAGGCCCCATGAGAGAATGCATCACATTTATACCATTTATACACACTTGATTATATATCAAAGATTACGGTTTATTTGTTAATTTTTTTAAACAGTTGCAATATATTATTAGAAGATGTACAGGTCCTATGACAGCATTCAAGTTTTATTTATGATGGATATTTGATAAAAAAAAATCATACAACATAACCATATCTGTTATACCAAGAATAAACGAACCACAGAAGGTGATATATATATATATGCATGTGTGTGTGTGTGTTTTTGCAGATTGATATAGAGAGTAAGGACTTTGCTGTGGGGTCGCGTGCTCCGGTATGGGTACCGGATGCCAGGGTGTCCATGTGCATGCTGTGCACTGCCGAGTTCACAGTGGCATTCCGGAGACATCACTGTCGAGCTTGCGGCAAGGTGAGTACTGGGCAATCTATTATGTCTGATGATAAGCCGAGGAAAAAAAGATTTGTTTCTCATCACTGCCCTATTATTGGTGAGAAAGTAAAATAGTTCCAATGCGTCAAATAAAGAAAAAAAGTTTAAACGAAAAATGTGACTCATGACAAAATATTATTATTACAATGGAGAAAGTATCATTGAGTGTTGTAATAAAAGCATAAATTACTGATGTATATGAATTTATTTTATACCCCTGCCCACCACACACTCACAGAATGATTAAATAAATGAAATAAAACACCTCCCTCTGTCCTCATTTTCTGAATAAAATTGATGAGAAACAACCCTTTCTCTCTCAGGCCTAACTTGCTGCAGAAAAGACCTTCATTGCCAGATGCTTTTGTATATTTAGTTTAATTTCTCAAATGAAATTTTGCCACAGATATAGATTCTTTTTTTTCCCATTTATGAAGATGTTATTTTTAATTGCTGCATTGCTGCATTTATTTGAAAGAGGCTTTATTATTGAGTATTATATTATCAGGTTGTATGTGGATTTTGTTCCGACTGCAAAGCTCCTCTGCGCTATCTAAAATACAAGCCGGCGCGTGTCTGCATGGAGTGTTTCGATACTCTCACCAAAGGTAAGTGCCCAAACTGTCCACCAGAATTTGTTAAGTGCCAAATCTGGATTGTCTATAATATAGGCAGGCCTCAACATCAATGATTTTTACCCTCAGTCCCTGATGTAATCAGGCTGAGGGTATTGCAGTACTCCTGGCGTGGGTATGTATGTATGTATGTATGTATGTATGTATGTATGTATGTATGTATGTATGTATGTATGTATGTATGTATGTATGTATGTCTGTATGTCTGTATGTCTGTAGCGAACATCCTTGTCATCGCGATAACTTGAGAACAAATGATGGCAGCTTCATGAAACTTGACACACATAAGCATCTGGTGAAAACCTCGGACGAGTTCGATGGACGGCGACCTTGACCTATTTTTCAAGGTCACAGGGACAATTATGTGAAACCCTAAGAATTGCAATAACTTAAGAACAAATGATGGCAGCTTTATAAGATTTGACACACATAAGCATCTGGTGAAGACCTCAGAATTTTTTCTATGAAACATGACCTTCACCTACTTTTCAAGGTCACAGGGACAATTATGTGAAATCGCCCTTGTCATCGCGATAACTTGAGAACAAATGCTGGCAGCTTCATGAAACTTGACACACATAAGCATCAGGTGAAAACCTCGGACGAGTTCAGTGGACGGTGACCTTGACCTATGTTTCAAGGTCACAAGGACAATTATGTGAAATCCCAAGAATCGCAATAACTCAAGAACGAATGATGGCAGCTTTATGAGATGTGACACATAAGCATCTGTTGAAGACCTCAGAATATTTTCTATGAAACATGACCTTCATCTACTTTTCAAGGTCACAGGGACAATTATGTGAAATCATCCTTGTCATCGCGATAACTTGAGAACAAATGATGGCAGCTTCATGAATCTTGACACACATAAGCATCAGGTGTAAACCTCGGATGAGTTCGATGGACGGCGACCTTGACCTATTTTTCAAGGTCACAGGGACAATTATGTGAAATCCCAAGAATCACAATAACTCAAGAACAAATGATGGCAGCTTTATGAGATTTGACACACATAAGCATCTGGTGAAGATTACAAAATTTTTCTATGGAACATGACCTTCTCCTACTTTTCAAGGTCACAGGGACAATTATGTGAAATCATCCTTGTCATCGTGATAACTCAAGAACATATGATGGCAGCTTCATGAAACTTGACACACATAAGCATCAGGTGAAAACCTCGGACGAGTTCAGTGGACAGCGACCTTCACCTACTTTTCAAGGTCACAGGGACAATTATGTGAAATCATCCTTGTCATTGTGATAATTCAATCACAAATAATGGCAGCTTCATTAAACTTGACACACATAAGCATCTGGTGAAAACCTCGGACGAGACCGATGGACGGCGACCTTGACATATTTTTCAAGGTCACAGGGATAATTATGTGAAATCCCTAGAATCACAATATCTCTAGAACAAATGATGGCAGCTTTATGAGATTTGACACCCATATGCATCTGGTGAAGACCTCAGAATTTTTTCTATGAAACATGACCTTCACCTACTTTTCAAGGTCACAGTGACAATTATGTGAAATCCCTATCATTGCTATAACTCGAGAACGAATGATGGCAGCTTTATGAGACTTGACACACATAAGCATCTGGTGAAGACCTTAGTGAAGACCTTCACCTACTTTTCAAGGTCACAGGAACAATTATGTGGTGCGGTGACGTTTTGTTCACAAATATTGTGTGGAGCGAATGTTGTGCAATAAGTTACCAGGGCTGAGGGTTGATGCATCTCTGATGCCTATGTTTTTTAATTGGCCTCAAAGGAAAAAGATGTAAATGGATCTGCTGCACTTTTTGCAAATTCTACTGACCAATAACATAAAGAATGGACAAATATTCACTTAAATCTGGGCCAGTAGAATTTAAAAACCTTTAGCCCATACTGGCAAGGTGGCCTCAAAAACCGTTCAGGGCCACCAGGTTAGTTCTTAATGTCAACCCCTGATAAATACTCCTTTAAGAATTAAACAAGTTGAACAGTTTTGGCAAATTAATTTGCTTATATTCATGTGTGAATGCATAGAAGTAAGTTGTGTTATTATGGCTTATAGCTGTGGATGAGATGGAAGATGATCTGGATGCGGTGAGCGTCGGGGCAGGCCAGGGTGTGGGAGTGGCAGGGTCCGCGTCGGCTGACGACAAAACGTCACCCTGGTCCAAGTCCTCCATCAAGGCTCGCTTCAAGGGCATGAGGCTCGGATCCTTCCGGAAGACAAAACACAAGAGGCCAGCCGTACTGCAAGAGGTGAGATCGGGTGCTTTCATCTCTCAGGCTTCATCACATCATTGTCCCTGGTAGATTATCACTGTCCCTGGTAGATTATCACTGTCCCTCATAGATTATCATTGTCCCTCATAGATTATCATTGTCCCTGGTAGATTATCACTGTCCCTTGTAGATTATCACTGTCCCTTGTAGATTATCACTTTCCATTTTAGATTATCACTGTCCCTGGCAGATTATCACTGTCCCTGGTAGATTATCACTGTCCCTTGTAGATTATCACTGTCCCTTGTAGATTATCACTCAATGTGTTGTTGACTCTCCCATCACAGAAAATCTCCCAGGGGTTGGTACTGTTTCTAGTATATTATTATCCATGTTTTGTGACTATCTTTTGTGAACTACCACCTGTCTTTGTGACTCACCCCATGTTTGTTACTTTCCACTGTATATAATCATTCATCTCTTTTGGCCTTCTCATCATAGAATTTCAACATGGTTTGTGACATCATTGATATTTTTGACTGTCCCTTGCATATCATCTGTGACTGTCCCTTGCATATCATCTGTGACAGTCCCTTGTAGATCATCGTTGATATTTTTGACTGTCCCTTGTATATCATCTGTGACAGTCCTTTGTAGATCATCATCGATATTTGTGACTGTCCCTTGTAGATCATCATTGATATTTTTGACTGACCCCTGTATATCATCTGTGACAGATCATTGCAGATCATCATTGATATTTTTTACTTCCCCTTGTATATTGTCTGTGACAGATCCTTGTAGATCATCATTGACATTTTTGACTGTCTATTATATCATCTGTGACTGTCCCTTGTAGATCACCATTGATATTTTTGACTTTCCCTTGTATATCATCTGTATCAGATCCTTGTAGAACATTGATTTTGACTGACCCTTGTAGGTTCATGCTAATGATGAGAATGCTGAGATGAGTGGTTACCTTAAGGTGTGGAGGCAGGGCAAGTGGAAGAAGCGTTGGTTTGTTCTTAAGGGCAAAGCTCTCTATACCTACAAAGCCAGTGAGGTAAAATCAAAACAAATATTTACTTGTGAACTCAGCATTAAATGTTACACCTTATCTAGAGGGCCATTAAATTTCATTTTCTTAAAGCTTTTCTTATGAGCTAAGCATTATGACTCTGCCCGCTCTGAAAATATTGACTTTTAGCCAAGAACATTTTTTATTTAATATTAGATCAGAGCAGCTATTTTGTTATTATTCTTTATTTCTTATACTTTTAATACACTTTAATGGTTTGTGATACTGCAATATCATAACTTTTTTTTCTTGAATTTTGCTCAGCAATAGATGTGAAATAAAGAATATTTGGATAATATAATATTCTTCTCTCATTCTTATTATTCTAACAAATTTAGAGATAAAAAGTCAAAAATGATTATATTAAGGGTCTTGTTTTATAAATAATTAATAAATGTATTAATCACATCACATAACTAAATTGAAATTAAAATGTTCGGGTTCCGTTTATTGCAATTTAATTTTTTAATCATCAGAAACAATAATTTTTCTTTCTGCCTTTCATATTACAAGTTAGAATTTCTGTGATGCAATGAAGCTTCATGTTATGATTACGTTCAGGATTTAGTTCATCCCTATTTTGTTTTTTACTCATAAGCAGTGATACTGGAGTAATATTTAATATGATGAATATTGCAGGATGCTGCAGCAGTCGAGAGCACTGTCTTGTTGGGATACGAGGTCCGAACTTTCAACACAGTAAGTTATCTCCATACCAAAATCTTACAGCATTCCATGAAGACAACAAAATATACATAACTGATTCTTGCACTGGACTATGAAAAATTTGGTAAACTTTGAACACTTTTTTAAAGACATCACTTTTCCAAAATCTTACAACATTCTGTGAAGATAACGATATAGACATATTTGATAATTGCACTGAACTATGACAAATTGACTTTGACAATTTTTTAAAGACATCTCTTTAACAAAATCTTTGGTAAATTTGGTAAACTTTGAACACTTTCTTGAATGAAAAAAATGCATATATTTTTCTAAAAGGTAACTCATTTAATAGAAAAACAAACAAAAAACATTAAAGCAAAACAAAAACAAGTAACAAGAATTCTTTTTTAAAAATCAGTGAGAAACAAGTTGTATATTTTGCATTTGAGCATTTTACCTCATTTTTGCCTATGATAATCAGAAAATGTCCTTTGTGGCTTTTCTCATGTATAGTAAAGGAATGATTCCGAGTGATTTTTTATTATTATTGTTCCGATTGAGAAATCCCTGAATTAAATTGTGTTTTATACTAACAACTTAAATGTAGCTTTCTGAAACTAACAAAAGTTAACATTGCCACAATTATTTCTTAAATTGGAGTTGGTCAATGCAGAATTAAAGAAAAAATGTATGTTTTCAGAAGAAAGTTGATTCTATGGACTTAGTGCGTGCATGGGTGAATATTTAACATGAGAACCATTCCATACTGGAACATAAGAAAATAAAATACACTCTGCACTCAAAAGAAATGAGAATCAACAATTTTTTTTCTTCAAAATTATCGTTCTGATATGATTTATTTTTAAATCTGCCTGAAAATGACTATTAGCAGAAATGAAATGAACATGTCAATATTCAGTGTGTGATATTAAGAGATGATTTCTAGTACCTATATGTAGCCTTACCCTGCTTATGACTAGTAGATGATAAGGTCTTCACTGTAAGGACCTCCTTCTGTGTATCTACCGTATTTACTCGAATATAAGACGACTCGTGTATAAGACGTGTCTACATGCATTAAGTTCTGCAGAGGAGTTATTCGTTCTCTAGCTATGTAGAATCAACTATTTATTGATTAGCTCTTGACATATAAAATTTATCATGGACATTCTGAATATTTTAAAGAAATTAATAAATAGATAAATGTGAACCTGCAATGTATGGCTAGTTTGTGAAATTCATGAAGGTAAACCAACTCCGTTGTGCAATGGCTGCAATCTTGACAGAAATATGTTGATGATCACATACTCACACAATATACCATGTCATCCGTGTTCACAGTCCAGTGACCTTGACCTTATTCTCAAGGTCAAAAGAGCTGCTACTTATATCATCCATAATATTATATATAGATTAGGAGGCATTCATCCTGAGATGATAACTATCCTGTGAATATGATGTGGAGGGTTGGAACATACTTCTGACCATCCAGAATAAATAACAATCCTACAACATGGCCCACTTTGTAAAGATAATTTTCAGGTTAATATCATATGTTTATATTGGAATCAAGAGTAGAAGATGACAGGTTCTCTATTGATCTTGTTAATAAAAGTATAGGCACGTCCCAGTAGTCCATGAGTCCAGAGACAAAAAGAAAAGACGACTTGTTATTCAGCAGTCTCTTATTGTGTTAAATCTTAACAATATTTTACCCTGTAACATTAATATTTATGGTCATTCCCTTTGTTTAAATGACATATATAGATTTGAAAAAAAATATATATATTAAAAAACTAAACAAGGTTAAAAAATTCAGACATCACAGAGTGGGGTGTAATACTAGGATCTGAGGTTTACAAGGAAGAGTTTAGAACAAGAAATAGCCAAACCTCTATCTAACTGTGTTTATATTTTGGTACTTTGACAGCTGTGTGAGATTGAGCCATATGATCGTAACAAGAATAACAATGTACGTGGGTTGATTAGCTAGATTTTGGAATGTCTTTCTCTGTTATCTTGTTCTGTTGCCTGTGGAGCCATTTGAAAATATCTACTATTTACAAGCTGGAAATTGGGCTCATCAAGAAACCACCTTAATTTTTATTTGATCTTGATCTTGAGTTTTTGTCATTTAGTCAAAAATATTATGTTATTTTTTTGTATTGTCAATGTAAACTAGGCAGTGATGGAAAGTGTCAAAATAACAGTTTCACATAATACGTTTATAAGTTTCATAGAGCAAACAGCTCTTTGAGTATGTTTTGAATGACATAACATTATATACAGTCAGGAATTCTCATCCTTTAGAAAAGATGGTGCTGGCCAAAATATTTGAATAACAGTGAAATAAAATATAGAACAGTAGATATTTTCAATTAATGAATGTTTTTTGGAGGCTTGTTTGAATACTTTGTACTATTAGATATTGTGTCATCGTTGGTGGCTTTCAGTGATAATAAGTTTGTTGTCCGTATTGCAGCAAGGACATGTCTGTTGTTTGTCACCAGGGGTCGCTCTCCCCAGCTGAGAAAAAAAACATTTGACAGATTCAATGACAAAGCTTAAAATTCTCCAAATATACATTGATTTTGCATACACATGAACAATGTTTGATAAACATTTTGCATTTTTTTATATATATTATATTATTAGATTATGCCATAATATCAATTTATGTATATTCATGTTGATTTTATGTCAAAATTTGTCTTCCATTTTTTTCATTGATTGCCCTTCTGACTTGTGGCCCTCAAATGACCTTGACCTGCAACTGATACTGAGTGTCCTTTGCCTACATATTGAAAAAGATGAATTAATTTTGATTGTGCATGGAATTTTAGAGTTGGAGTCAAACGTCTATTTAGTCAAGCATAAACATGATCCAATAAGGTCACTGTGTGACTTTATCTGGTGACCTTACGGCAAGAACATGTGAGTGCAGTGTTTAGGGAGACAGATCTCTCAAGATGGTTCTGGTGGAAGGATCTCAAGAGTCTGAAGCACCAAGTATGAGATAAAAAGCCATACCTAGGGATGGTTTAATCATGTCGCCACATGCCTAGCACAAGAACAAAATATTCCTGACCAAATAGATGTTTGATTCAAACTTTTGAGTTGTTGTTTGCATGAATGTACCATATATCTCCTGTGCATGGTGTGTGTAATGCTTCATTTATGAATGTGTCTTGTGTCTTATGTCTTGTGTTTTCCATGTCTGTGTTAGTCAAAATAGATAAAATGCAACTTCATAATTTTGAACACATATGCACACACAAATGCATCAATGATTTGTTTTAGGTTGTTTATCTGCCCTGAGACCATTATTTGTAATGAGAAATAGGTTTATAGCTTTGTGCGTATATCATATAGAAATGTAATTATATATATATATATACACACATATTGTTATTCAAGTCAAATGCACTAGATATGATGTTTATCGTATGAAAACTGCAAATAATTTTATTCAAAGTAATCTGCCAATCTCTACCTTTGTTCAGTTCATGGTCTATTTGTAGGTCTTTGCATAATATACCCCAATCTTTGTTTGTTGAGATAATTAATCACATTTTTCCTCTGAAACAAAGTCTTAATATAGAAGTGGAATTAAATAAGATTGTCTTCAACAATGCCATATATGGCTTTTTGCTTGTGAGAATTTTGTGCATCTTGCTCAGCTTATACTGCAAAATTCAACTGCTCATGTTTAACCCTCTCATGTTTGTGATTGCAGTGGTTTGAAGGTGTGGAGCCCAACCTGGTGCTGGAGTTAGTTCACCGCAACACTCAGCCAATGATATTCCGAACGGAGAGTCCAATGTCAAGGGAAAAGTAAGTAGTTATGATAAAAACACATAGACTTCTAAAAAAAACAATCACGGTACTGTTTGGAGAAAATATCCCAAAAGGTGGATTTTAAAAATCCAGATTAAGTCTGGGGAAACTGCGTGATTTCTTTCCCCTCCTAAAACAGGGAGGGGATATGCGACAATTTATAATCCACCAACATTTTAAAAACTCTGCATGAGTATTTTATGACCAGATTTGATGATATATTAAGAATATTTTAAAGGGTTCAAAACCTGAAGTGAAATCACAGAAATCAATTTTCTAAATAACGAAAAATATGTATATGTGCCCTGAGAGTTCATTCTTGAAACAGGAAATGAGTTCGCATAAGAGTCCTTCATTTACTTGTATTGGATTGTACATTTGAGTCAATGCTTGAAGGGCCATGACCTGATGTGCAGTTGGTTAGAGTGTAAATTTATTAGTACCAGTTCCTCTGTGAGATCCAAAGGTTGTGGTTTCAATTCCTGGCTATGGGTGCATTGAATTTACATCACAATTTCTCACATGAGCTGAGGCCAGTGCCTATAGGATTAACCCATTGTCCTTGTAAATCTGTGACCGGGTGGGTTGTTATATCAAGGACCTGCGATATGAAAATTCAGTGAGGTAGCACTATGTTATTGAACCAACCAACCAACCAACCAATCAACCAACCAACCAACCAATCAATCAATCAACCAACCAACCAATCAATCAATCAATCAACCAACCAACCAATCAATCATCAATCAATCAAACCAATCAATCAACCAATCAATCAATCAATCATCAATCAGACAATCAATCAATCAATCAGACAATCAATCAATCAATCAATCAATCAATCAATCAATCAATCCTTGCATGAAGCTTGAAGTCATGGTCATTAAAAACCAAAATATTGTTTTTTTTCTGTTTAGGTGGATTAATGCCATGAGAGAGGCAACAGTTCCATGAAAAAAACCACAAGATGGCAGCACTGTACGGTTCAGGTGCTAAACAATATCCCACTGCCAGGCTGTTCACAGTCATCACCAAGGAGCCTTTCAAGTGTATTTATTACAATAATATATATGTTAAAGTCACTGGTTTCTATCATTAAAGGTATTAAGCACCAATCCTGTTTTCTTGGTTTTGCAACAGTATATATACATATGAACACCATGACGTATTAAAGTCTGACATCGAGCAACAAAAAAAGTTGCTAGAAGACATAGAATTTGCACAGTCTATATAAGATTTTCTCAGCCCATGGCTGCACGTGACGGGTAATCACGGGTAGCGTGAACTCTATTTGACCTCAATTGAGGCTCAAAGTGGGGTAGCACTGTTTGACGTCATTCTGGCGCTATTCAAAGGACAATACATTTCATGACGTCATAAGCATATTGCCATACACTTTTGACGTCATTTTACCTTTCAGTGCCTCTATGATGACACTCCACATAAAAATGACGCCAAGAAAGGAGTGTGCTTTCATCAGAGGCCTATATATTAGGGTCTTGTTAAAATAGAATTAATGGGCAAACATGGGGATGCATCAATAAAATAGAAAATAGACATCAAAGACAATTACATTTATCACCAATATGTGAATTTTAAAGGTTTTTTTCAAAATCGGTGCTTAATCCCTTTAACCACTGTCAGAGGTGATCAGAATTCAGCCATTCAAGAGATTATGGGACAAACATTCTTAATTCATTTCACTTAGAGCACTTACCAATTATGTTATCTGACACTGTTTTAGGTTAAGGTAGTTCAGTGTGATAGTCTGCAAAGAATATATCTAAATATAATGTAATAACATTGTGTGTGTGTGTGTGTGTGTGTTTCATAAACTCTACCTTGCATGGTGAGTTGTGTAAGATAGCAAAACATTCAACAAATCTCACCCAAAAGGTCTGTGTTAGACTGACATGTGATCTTATTGAAATGTGAACAAGTTGAAACCAATGTAGATATTGTAAATAACCAGCCAAAAAGTTATGTTTGTGTTTGCTGGTCTCTGATGCACTGCATGTAATTAAGTAAAGTGCATTGGCATGTTTTTATCAATAGTTTATAATGTATCATACTTTGTACAGAATTCTGCAAATATGTTAAATAATGTATAGTATCATTACAGTGAATCTTTTTTAATTTTTTTGTAAATGTTAGTCAGTTAGATATCAATGATATGGTTGTTTAATAGTAGGCAGGGTTTGTTGAATAATGTTAGTGTTAAGGTCCAATTTATGATTGCTGATATGTTAATATTGGTACTAGATAACAATATCACATCGATTTATACAACTTTGAGTGTTCCATATACTTTTGGTAATTAAAAATTAGGCCAAGGAAAATATATATTTTAAAGCAGAGAAAATAGAAAGATATCTGGTCTTCATTGGCAATCCTCAGAAACTTTCAGGGTATTGATTTTCTTCTTTTTCTTTGGGATTCTCATTATATACCACTGAACAAAAATAGGTACACATCCTCTGCTGGCTCCTTTGATATTGTAATTGATAATTATGTTTAGGTAGAAAACCTGCTAAAATTTAAGGCTGGCCAGAAAAGCACTGATTCTTGGCCTTTGTTTTTACCTCTGTAACTGAGGAATTGGAAATGTGCAATAATCTGCTTGTATATGGTTGTGATATTTGTCAACTGGCATTTACATGTACACTTGAATCATGCACACACCACTTCTTATCCATTTAGATGCACCTGTTTCGCATTCATGGTTCTTAAATCTTTACACAGCATGAAACCTATCACACTAAATAAACCCTAAATATTTATTTACTTTCTGTGAAAGTACTTGAATATTGTTATAATTCTGAAAGAGATGAATACCCATCATGGAAAGTATCATTTAATTAATAAAGTACATCATGTTGTTAATGTGCACATGTGATATTGTGATAATGACTGCATATATGCGTCAATTCTGATGTTAATCTGCACATGTTTTGATGATGTCATTCACAGATATTGTGATAATGACTGCATATATGCGTCAATTCTGATGTTAATCTGCACATGTTTTGATGATGTCATTCACAGATATTGTGATAATGTCTGCATATATGCGTCAATTCTGATGTTAATCTGCACATGTTTTGATGATGTCATTCACAGATATTGTGATTATGTTTGACGACAGTGAATTGTTATTGTCTGCATCACATGTTTTCAAATTTTGATCCTGTCATGATAGAATATCAAACCCAGTGTAACTTTGATTCAAATGATTCAAATCACTAAGTCATCTGTGTGCTCAAGGATGATGTGCCTTGCAGATCAATCCTTCTAAACTTGCATAATTTAAGAACAGAATATAAAAAGCTGTCAATCCCAACTGCTGACCCCGAAATAATATTGACATAATTAGACAATGTCTGGATCAACTGATTAGATGTAAAAATAATTTTTTCATTGATTTAGGTCTTTTTTTATTTTGGTCTATAATTTTCTATTGCTGTTTCTCTCCACAGTGACACCATTATCTTTCTGTTGGACCATGCTACAAATGACCATGAGACTATAATTCAAATAGAAAGAATACCCTTCAAATATATGTTAAAGGATCTTATTGAAAATCCCATTGAATCAATTTTGGCCTCTCAAGGTTCCAACTGGGTGGCCTGCAATATTTAGAGATAAAAAATATACAAAGTCACTTTTCATCCAGGTTAAAATGTCATTTTGCCTGAGCAAGTAACAACCTTATTTACCTGGCCTATTTAAAACTTGCAATGTGCTCTTGTCAATTAAAAAAATAATAGATATTTTATTGTACCTTACACTGCAAATAATGTCTGCAATGTCTGAAATAAACACTTTTGTTATGATGGTCATCTATTTCCTGGTTTCTAAGCTATTAATTATGATATGCTGGCCATATCTGAGTATGGGCTGAAACTAGCTTAAAATGCCCAGTGTAAAATAGTCCTGATGTAATCTTTATAATAAAATGCTACATTTACAAACATGCTTTTGTATTTGTTGTTTTTAGCTATGTGTAGCAATGTTCTGTACTTAATTAAGTGAAAAATATGTTGATCTATATATATATATATATATATATATATATATATATATATCAATTTTTCTGCAGATGTGCGAGTCTCGATTTATTTTTTTCTTAAGGTTGGCATGTTTTTTTTTCTCCATCAAGTGGTTTCACCGGTATTTTTGTTGTTGACTTTCCTCCACCCCTTGAATGAAAAATGGTCCTCCCCTTAAGTAAAGGTATATTGATAATACTTGATAGACATGTCAAGATTATATCTAGACATGTCAATATGAGAGCATAATTCTGAGTTCAATGGAGTAGCCCTTTTCCTCTGACAAAGTCAATATATATGACTTACTGACTGGGGCCTTAGATATACTTTTTAGTCTGAACTCTGAACTGTCTTTTAGTACTCTCACAACTCGTATCAGTAAGTTTTATAAAAATGATGTACTTTCGACTTTTAGATTTCATCAGGGGAATAGGGCTACTCCAATTATGCTCTCATATTGACGGATCTAGACAATCTAGAAATATCTACCAAGTATGTCTAAGGCCCCATTAGTCAATCAAAATTCCTGTTTGTACTCCGACACATCATACCAGTCAGTAAGCCGAATATATTAACTTTGTCAGAGGAAAAGGGCTACTCCATTGAACTCAGAATTATGCTCTCATATTGAGGGGTCTAGACATAATCTAGAGGTCACTGCCACTATCACTAATTTCAAAAGATACAGGAAAATGGTTATAGTTGTCTAGGATCTTAATTTTATCCATTAAATTGTTAAGAGTTACTAGGGTATCCTTTCCAGATATACATTGTCTGCATGATGCAATAATTACATTAGTTATATTGATGGACTCAGTAATGCATACATTTCTTTCTTTAAATGTTTGGTATTTATATTATTACATTTTACTCTGACAGAACATTGGCTGGATGGCACAACCATACTAAAAGATAAGTTCAATCTGTTTGTCAAAAAAGGATAGAAATAATTTAGTTGATATATTAATTGAAGAGCTAATTGCTTCTTTGATAGCAAATGACTCTTTTGTGGCCTTCATTACATGGGTTTTTCTAATTTTTGTTCTTTTTCCCCCTCCATTTCTGGAGAAATTAAGTCCTAAATATTTAGATGTGGATACACACTCAAGTGTTTCACCATTAAAGGATTCTCTGGTTATAGCATAGCAACAGACAGTGGTGCCATCTGGTTTAAAAGCCTCGAGTGAGGTGACCTAGTTTCTCACGTGACGGAAGTAAATGTAAACATGGAACTGTCAAAAGCATGTCGATGGTCGACAATTTGCCGGAATTATGCATTTTGATGCTAAATTATTTTATTGTTAGACAATGATGGAGTCTGACGGATCTTCGAGATCCTATGGGATTGGGGAAGAAGAACCCATAACCACTGTTACAGCGGTGCCAGTCTTTGGAAAGGTAGGTCTACAGTATTCAAGAAGGGAATTTAGTCATGTCCTCCAATGTCAAAAAATAGAATCCATATGAAAAATATTTTGAAAGGTTTATAATTCACAGTTCGTTTGTACTTCCAAAGATAATGGTAAAAAGAAAACATCATAACAGTTTTGGATTTGTCACATTAAAAGCAAGAGCACATTAGAAGCAAGAAAACATTCCATAGTTCATATATATGTACAGAGACAGAGGGAGACACATATATACAGAGACAGAGGGAGACACATATATACAGAGACAGAGGGAGACACATATATACAGAGACAGAGGGAGACACATATATACAGAGACAGAGGGAGACATTGCCTTATGTAAAATTGATGGTCCCTTCTTTGACATCCACTGCAAAAAGGGGAATATCCTGGGTACCCTGTTGTTATGCCCCAATGAAGCATATTTATGTCACACCAGAATGAGAAATTTAGGGAAGAGCTTGCTTACAGGTGGTTGTGTCATGCACAAAATAATTCCTACATTGTGCAGGACAAATTAGGAATTCCTACATTGTGCAAATAAGTGGGAATATCAGAGTCAAGAATCCAAATGTCAGGAACAAGAAAGAGGAAGTTTAGGCAATATGAACATAGGACTGTTATAATAATAATGATGATATGAGCATGCACTGATATTAGTTGTGTGCATAAAAAATATGATTTTATCAGTGATATGTACATTTCTGATTGGCAAATAGGTAGATATCTTGATGTGGGCTTGTAATCGTATAGTTATTATACAAATATTAAAAAAAAAAAATGTTTGTACATTTGTTGTCAAAATAAAATGAAAATCAACATTTTTTTCTCCAAAAAGTAATATTTCCATTATATAATGTACTAGTCAATCTAAATTTGTAACCATATTCTTTAATGCCAATATAATGTCCAATTAAGCCAGAGGAAGTGTCTGTTAATTTTTGAAATACAAAATTTAATAGAAAACAGATAAAATTTGTAATTATATTGGCCACATCCAGTCATATAAGTTATTGATATATCTTAAAATTCCTACTTATTTGTGCAAAGTATAGGAATTCCTACTTTGGGCAGTTGCACAATGTAGGAATTCCTACTGGGACACGATTCCTACTGGGTGCAAGATAGTTGTATCAAAAGTCAGAGTCGAGTATGCGGAAGATTGTCTTCACAGCAGGTTGGTTTCATGCCAGACATGTACAGTTGACAATCATCCCTTGTCCCATATTATATTTACTCACTTCCTAAATTTGCCAGGAATATTACTCCAAGCCCTTACCATCTTTTCTGCCAGCATCCCAGTTTAGTTTTGTGTAAGATTCAAATAGAATAGAACTGAAAGATCTCCATTATTATCGTTATTCAACTATTTTTGCAGAGTTACTACTGACATAAGAAAGAAACAAAGTTTAGTTTTAATTATGCTTATAATAATTTTGTAATTACTGGAGGTAGAGTTTGCATCATCCTGCAACTTGCCAGCTCCATATACCTCTAATTAATCAAATCCTGACTGAGTGTAAAGAGCCTATATCAATTATAAAGGGGTCTTTTCTGGGTGTGTAATCACATTCATCAGGTGTGGGTCACAGGAGGTTTGGATCAAGTGATCATCTTACCAGTCTAAAATAATTACATTCATCACATAACTTTTCAAAAAAATCTGGAAAATGATTTTAATTTTAAAATCCTTAAAAGTGAATTTCTTGGTCCTTTGGTATTGATATTATTGAGATGTTCAATTGATCTCATTCTGATTTATCGATCAAAATTAAAAACTGATCATATTTTTAAAGCAGGATCTTATTACATTTTATTTGTGTTGGTTTTTTCCAGAGTCGGACATTTGCTGGGTTAGACTGGAAGGAATGGATGTTCTTGTTAGTGTCGCTACTCAACTTGGCCATTTCTGTGGCACTCACCATCTACCGACTCTACGAGGTGATCGCTGTTGAAAAAAACACCAACTCAGCTGATTTTACCTTTCCCATATTACTCCTTGTGAATGCTGGTATGTACATGTACGCAAGTAAGAAGTGAACTTATGTATAAAAAGTAGTTGCATATTTCAGATAAATTTCTGAGCTATTAGTTTAGATTTCTTTGATTAATCTGGGTCCTATTCTAAATTTTATTGAGGTCAAAGTTTTATATGATGATGAACAAATTTAATTGGTATCGCCTCATCAAGTCTTTGGGATTTACATTATATTATGACCAAAAATATAACCATTTTTTATTAGCATAGCTTCTGCAGTGATGGGTGGAAATTTTCTGTCATTCTGTCCACCAACTTTGATCTTCTCTGAAACTACTGGGTGGAGGTCTTAGCTGTAAGTAGGCAAGATGTATTTTCTGGGTGGGGACCAATTCTATCTATTTTCCATTTAGCTCAGCATTGTGATTTTTCTTTAGAAATCAAATAACTATCACTGAGACGTCAAAGATTCTGCTATTTTGAAAAATTGCAATGTGCATTTTCATTGGTCAAAATTATCATCTGCTTAAGTCTGCTCCAGATTTAAACGATCATTTATGAGGCAATTTGCATGCTGGAAATTCTTTCAGCTAAAACCAATCACTAATCAAATGCTAATGTATATGTGCATTAATTAATCTCTAAATGGTGGTTGTATTTCAGGTTTTTGTTTGTTTTATGTTCTGCATGGGTTGTTAAGAGAGCGTGAATTTGAGCTCTATGCCTTCATAGCTGCCATCATCGTCGTCGTGGGATACTGTATCATCGAGTACATCAGCCAAGGACACCTGGAAAATGACCGAGATATCAAACTGGTTAGTGATGCAATGCCTCAAATGCAGTGTCTCAAATACCAAAATCATTCTTCATCCTCACCAAAAAAAAAGATACATTTTTATCAGTAAACCAACATTATTTGATGGACGTTTTTGCCCTATGATTTAAGTAGCAAATAGATATTTATCAATTATCTTCTTCAGCATTGATGGATTATTAACCTAACATAAAAAGCATGATCTTCCTTTGTCTCATTCACCATTTACTTGTGCTCTTGAAATGTATACACTCAATAAAAGATTATTATATAAGTAAAGATTTGCTTATTATGATTCATGGATCAAAACCATTAGTCTGTATTACAGCATTTCATGATTCATGGCTTATATATAATTTGGAAGTGTATGTTGCCGTTTCAGGCTCGCCTCATATGTGTGTGTGTCTTGGCACCTATTAACATAGTGCTGGCTTTGGTGGTTGCCTACCAGTTTGGCTGGCTGGAGTTCCGCATCGTTGGGGCATCAGAGGCTTTACAATGTATGTAATATAAGTACTGTATTTACTCGAATATAAGACGACTCGTGTATAAGACGGTCCCCCCCCCCCAAACATTAACAAAGGGTTTGGGTACGAAACCCTTGTCTAATTTACAAGTAAATACGGTAATGATGATAATTATTAAATTTATATAGCACTGATGCCAGTCTTGGATTTTAGCACTAGCCCGTAGTCCTAGACTAGTAGACACACTGTCGGGCTAGCACGCCTTCCCTTAATGCTAGCCAGACTGTCTGGTAGCTAATCATGATTTTTCGAGTATTGGTAAAAAATGTCCTTTTGTTATTTGACTAATTTTACTTAATATGCAGAAATTAGTGCAAATCTTTATTTGCTAGCTCAAGATTCTAGTAGCCATAAAAGTATTTGGCCCAAACTGTGATACCAGATGTCTGTTCATAGCGCTTTTCAGAATAATCTTTATGGCACAAATGGGTCTTAGGACATCAGTTGAGATACTTGTCCTAATATCCTATTTTTAGTACTGTCATTGTGTCAAGGTAAATAGGTTTTGTTTCTGGTTCAGGAGAAAGGCAAGACCTTTTCATAATTTACATATACAGTGCAACAACAAAACAGTGATGTATGTGGCGTCTTTATAAGAAAATCAAGCTTGGTTTAACTCTACTTCAAAAGCAAAATCTAGCATAAATATTCTTAATATCCCAGGTATTAGTCTCTGCTTATCTTGAGAAATTATAAACAAATAGGTAACTTGAATCTGGATTTCTTTCATCCCTGATGCCAGCCCAGCATGGTCTTATTTCTGACTTATCTCTTTCAGACATGTACAGGGAAACAACCAGATATTCCTGTTTACTCAAGTTTGACTTCCAGATATCTGTAAGTGTTAATTTAAGACATCATTGAAACCGAGTTACACATACGATTTCACATCAGAATTTTACACCACAAACAAAATATTCAAATAAGTCAAAATATAATTTGAAAGTTAGAAACACGAACAAAACTTAATCAGGAATTGTGTTTTTTAGCTATCAGATTTAAGAAAAATGCACAATACCATAGTACTAAGCAAAGTGTTTTTTTCTGGACTATGAAGTTGACAGAAGCTTATATTTTTGACTTTCAACTATTTATATTTTTTAGATATTACTGTAAAGTCAGACAATTTTTGGGGTTATTGGTTGATTTATGATATTACTGTATGATACAATGTGTTTCTGATACTATGTATTATACTATGGGTGTGATACTATGTGGGTTCTGCTATGAGTGTGATACTATATGGGTTCTTCTATGAGTGTGATACTATGTGGGTTCTGCTATGAGTGTGATACTATATTGGTTCTGCTATGAGTGTGATACTATGCGCATGACACTATGTGTATAATACTATGTGGGTTCTGCTATGAGTGTGATACTATGTGGGTTCTGCTATGAGTGTGATACTATGTGGGTTCTGCTATGGGTGTGATACTATGTGGGTTCTGCTATGAGTGTGATACTATGTGGGTTCTTCTATGAGTGTGATACTATGTGGGTTCTACTATGAGTGTGATACTATGTGGGTTCTACTATGAGTGTGATACTATGTGGGTTCTGCTATGAATGCGACACTATGTGGGTTCTGCTATGAGTGTGATACTATGTGGGTTCTACTATGAGTGTGATACTATGTGGGTTCTGCTATGAGTGTGATACTATATTGGTTCTGCTATGAGTGTGATACTATGCGCATGACACTATATGTATAATACTATGTGGGTTCTGCTATGAGTGTGATACTATGTGGGTTCTGCTATGAGTGTGATACTATGTGGGTTCTGCTATGAATGCGACACTATGTGGGTTCTGCTATGAGTGTGATACTATGTGGGTTCTTCTATGAGTGTGATACTATGTGGGTTCTTCTATGAGTGTGATACTATGTGGGTTCTACTATGAGTGTGATACTATGTGGGTTCTGCTATGAGTGTGATACTATGTGGGTTCTGCTATGAGTGTGATACTATGTGGGTTCTGCTATGAATGCGACACTATGTGGGTTCTGCTATGAGTGTGATACTATGTGGGTTCTGCTATGAGTGTGATACTCTGTGGGTTCTACTATGAGTGTGATACTATGTGGGTTCTACTATGAGTGTGATACTATGTGGGTTCTGCTATGAGTGTGATACTATGTGGGTTCTACTATGAGTGTGATACTATGTGGGTTCTTCTATGAGTGTGATACTATGTGGGTTCTACTATGAGTGTGATACTATGTGGGTTCTACTATGAGTGTGATACTATGTGGGTTCTGCTATGAGTGTGATACTATGTGGGTTCTACTATGAGTGTGATACTATGTGGGTTCTACTATGAGTGTGATACTATGTGGGTTCTGCTATGAGTGTGATACTATGTGGGTTCTGCTATGAGTGTGATACTATGTGGGTTCTACTATGAGTGTGATACTATGTGGGTTCTGCTATGAGTGTGATACTATGTGGGTTCTACTATGAGTGTGATACTATGTGGGTTCTGCTATGAGTGTGATACTATGTGGGTTCTGCTATGAGTGTGATACTATGTGGGTTCTGCTATGAGTGAAGATACTATGTGGGTTCTACTATGAGTGTGATACTATGTGGGTTCTACTATGAGTGTGATACTATGTGGGTTCTGCTATGAGTGTGATACTATGTGGGTTCTACTATGAGTGTGATACTATGTGGGTTCTACTATGAGTGTGATACTATGTGGGTTCTGCTATGAGTGTGATACTATGTGGGTTCTGCTATGAGTGTGACACTATGTGGGTTCTACTATGAGTGTGATACTATGTGGGTTCTACTATGAGTGTGATACTATGAGCATGACACTATGTGTATAATACTATGTGTACATGTGTAATGCAGGTGAGCCTAATTGTGCTAGTCCTACGCGATGGCGCCACGGTAGGCACGGCAGAACTGGTCACACTTTTTGTTGGGATCCCGTACTCCTTCATGTGGATGGTGGTCGGACACTACTGTGTAAGTTACGTAAAAAAACAAACCATTTATATATTATTCAAACTATTTTATGTTATTAATATATTCAAATATTAAATAATCATGACGAGAGTTAAGCAACTACATTTCTCTTAAACCTGCATTTGATGGTATTTTTTTTCTTTTTCTGCCCAGATGTTGCAGGAAAAGATGCACCTTGTCTACACAGTTGTACTGTTAGGGTTGGCTTCCCCAGGATATGTCATCTATAAACTTTTCTTTGTAAGTTTCAAGGATGTTTCTTTTGGTATAAAACATTAGAAATTTGTTGATTGTCACGGCTTGCTCTCCTGGCTTCCCTTAGATATGTCATCTGCAAGCTCAAAATCCTTGGTACCGGTAAGTATCAGGGATATATATTCAAATATATTACTGTTAGGGCTGGCTTCCCTTCAGATATGTCTTGGCAGGGACAACCATACCAGGATATGTCATGTTTAAAAAATGAGGAATGTTGGATCATCTGAATGCAAACTTATTTACAGGATCCTTCGATATCTAACCATTGTAGACTGAACTGACTATCAGTCACCACAGATTCTTTGCTATATATAAACTGAATTAAGCCTTGTCTTATCCTTTCTCAAGTGTGATATAATTAATTCTTGGAAGAGGGAATGATGTATTATTTTTGTTGTTTTAGTTGTACCATGAGTACTATTACGAGGATGTTGATTTCACCAGCAGTGACATGACCCTATTCTACTCCACGCTTGCTGCTTGTAAGTTTGTTTTTTATGTAAAAAATCTTTTCCCTTGACTGTTACCATGGTTACCATCAATTATGGACATTTTAGTTAACCAATTCTTGAGTGAGGTAAGTTAAGCAAAGTCAAACACTTTACAATAATTTTGTTAAAACTCTACTTTTTTCCATCCACAAACACAACTATGTGTCATTGATCTGTCCCAAAGCAGTTAACCTTAGATAAAGATATTTGATAAAACCATGAGTAATATAACATTTGTAAATGTATGTTTCATTCCAATAGTTGTTGGAATGAGCTGGTTTTCAGGTTAAACATGCACTAAGATTTGCAATTTTTGGTGTCAAAGCCTTCGCACATATTTCTGACCTTCAAAATTGTGCTAGTCCTAATTGTGCTAGTCCTATGCGATGGCGTCGCACATATTTCTGACCTTCAAAATTAAAAGGTTAAACAGAAACCTTGTGCAATGTCAGTAACATTTTAAAAAGTAACATGTAAGAAATTTCATTCACATTATAATTTTTTTTCTGTGTTATAAAAATGTAATTCCTACTCAGTTCTTTCAATATCATACATTCCAAATTACATATCAATACAAGGTCGTCCAGTGCAATAAAATGTAATTTTCCTGATCCCAAAAATGTATGTTTGAGTTGCCATGGTGATTGCCTCTTACATACCACAATGCATCAGAATGAACGTATTCAGAGCACGGTGTGTTTCTGGGGTAAATATTGTGAATATTTTCAGGTGCTATGGCCCTCGTTGTACACACCATGGTGTTTGTAGAATTGTTTAGAGTGACCAAAAACTTTGGTAAAGGACTCAAAGAGAGACGTGAGTGTTAAGACAAAGGAAAAAATCTTGGTAATTGTAGTTACTCTATTAGCACATACCGTACTTACTCGAATATAAGACGAGGTTTTCGTACCCAAACCATTAGTTGATGTTTGGGTGGGGGGGGGGTCGTCTTATACACGAGGGCAACCTGTGGACAGTGATTTACAGCAAGAATAACTTCTAATGGCGAGGTGTTGTCTTATACACAAGTCGTCTTATATTCAAGTAAATACGGTAACTATTCCTTATTCCTTTTGTTTTTCCGTAATTTTGAATCAGTTACGATAAATGATAAAATGTGAATTATCAGTCTCTTATAATAATTTCTGCTCAAAGTGACCATTTTGCATTATTACCTCTCATTAACACAAAATTGGAACAGGATTTAGAACTGAAATTTATCTATATATTTTTTTAATGCGCTGCCTTTTTCTGTCAGAAATACTTCTTTATAAAGAACCGATATATAAAAACACATTTTGTATTGGCATTGGCTGTCTTAAAGGTCTCCCACCCAATAAAAAAGTCATCGGTTTGTGGGCTCCAAACACATGCATCTGAAATCTTCCACATGTTTAGTATACGCACACACATATATGCACATGTATATATCTGCACATGTAAATATATATATGCACATGAATTAAAAAGACATGAACGAGGAAAAAAAAAAATTCTTCAAAAAAACTAAATTATTACAAAATTTGTGTAAAATATATACATGTACATAATTTCTCCAGTATTCAGTGCAAAGGAAACCTTTGTTGTTTATTTAATTATTGTAACGACATAACAGTTAATATTTGTTGTAGTGATATGCATGTTGTTCTGTATAATAACCATCATATTCTTGATATATGACAAGTAATAATTTGCACAGTTCCTTATCATGTGTTATTATCTGTGCATACTATGGATCAAACCTGCTTAATTAGCCAACTGTCTTCAATAAATAAGTCGTAATCCATACTATCTAGGATAAGATTATTTTTCTGTTTGTTATTGACTTTATGATTATCATAATCGCCATTTCTTAACCACATATGTTACTATTTGTCTGTATAAATGTGTTTATTCTTTCACAAAAATAAATAAAATATAAAGATATTTTCAATATACTTTGGTAAGTCTATGTTTTAAAAATGAATAAATTTAACCGATTTAATAGATTTATTAGGTTTGCAAACTAAATTACAAAATCCAAGTGATTAATAATGCAAAGACAATGTCAAAATTTCCTTCGTGTTCCAACCCCAAATGTTGATAGTTGTACATGTTATATTTTCAGTTTTCAACAGGGAACTGTCCGAGCGAACTAGTCTATTATCTGGAGCACGGCTATAGCAGCATGTAGGATACATGGAGCATCATCAAAGACAGCTTTAAATCCAACACTTTCACTCTCTATGGACTCAAATCAGCTTTAAATTGGAGTGACGTGAGGCTACCAATGGTCATGCATACTTCTGTTGTGGTACGTTAGTGTCATGCAATGTCAATGGATTGATCATGGTTGTGAGTGGACAAATCAGAAATAAGCCCAAATTTATTCATGTTTGGCCATTTTTTTGCATAATTATATGAAAGGTTCTTCAAAGGCCTTTTATGGTGTGAGCACATTTTTGGAGAACAGGGTTTGCTTAGGCAAGGAAAAAAGTTGTGTTTCTCATCACTGTCCTTCATTCTTCTTGATTAAAAAAATTTCGAGGCACCACAAAAAACCCTCCAACTTAGTGCATCTGAGGCATTTGATAATTTATAATTAGAGAAATAAAAGTATCTTTAAACCCAAGTGGAATATAAAATGTAAAAAATTGTAAAATACTGGTGCATAAAATGACTTGGAATAAGAAATTGCTTACAACTCTATTTTTTACTGCCTCCCTCCAATAAATGCTCAGAAACAAGACTTTTTTTCTTGGCCTTATATTGTATGAGGGGCCTTTCTATTCTGTTTAGATCAGTTTTATCACTTTAAATTATTTCTATTCAAACTATTAAACTTTAAACATATGATGATGCCTTAAAGATAATAAGGTATAGTGCCAAAACTAACACAGCAGATAAGTCAGAATGCTTTCTCCAGATAATGGAACTGCAGGGGTAACACAGGGACAAGCAAGTGAGTGATAATTGATGTATTTGTCTTACATTAGATCAATACTTTTATATCCCAGAGAAGTCTTTTTTATAGATGCTTAAAAATGTAAGTGCAGTAGTAATCAAGTTAATGTAAATTACAAACAAGCTGCCATGCCAGAATGTTGCCTTTATAAATATGAATATTCAAGAATTTTATATTTTGGAACTGCTAAACATCTGTTTGGTCACGATTCACTTCAGCTTGTTATGCACACCTTATGTGAACATATTTGGCCATGAGGTGTTAGTTGTATGAACCATCTATCAGAGTCAGTTGCTTTTGTTTTCCAACAAATTATTTTATTCTGTTTTATATTTTTCATTCATAATTTTATAGCACATTCCATTTAAGCATTTGATTTCAGTGGATGCTAATCAAAGTCTTGCAGTTCAATTTATATTCCAGCTGTCATTGCAAACAAACTTAATTTTGTCTTTATACAAAAATTTATATAAAAATAAAATTACAAAACTTATACCGGTAATTATATGAATCTGGCAAGTAAATTCTAGACATTCAACTGTTTTAATAATTAAATTTAATTGATAAAAAAAATCTTTGATTATATACCAATATCATATATTTATACAATATATGTAAATAGAGTGAGAGATTAAATTATTTTACTGTATAATTAAAAAGGACTGTAAAATAGATCTTCACTTCTATTGATGGGTAGTTTGTTTTGAAATATTTGTACCTTTTTGTATTTGTACCTTTTTAAAAAAAATATTTCAAGATGTGGAATACAAAAGAAAACATGTTTTTGCCTCTTCTTAATTTATACAAATTGTTGTCAAGATTGCCACGAAAACCCAGATAACAAAAGAAATATTTTAGGAAAAAAATCCAACACATTAGCCAGGCTTGGGTTGAATATTTACACAAGTCATGCTGAGACTTTTAGAATACTACATTTTTTTCACAAATCTATAATTTTTTTTATTATGATTAACTATGTAAAAGCATATATACTTTTGACCAAAACCTATTATTTATATAACCAACTCCTGTAATCATGTGTTGTTGCAGACAGTAACAATGTTTCCAAACTAATAAGGAAATCTGTAAAAATGATAAAAGTATCTTTTCCAATAAAAAGTTATGAACATAAATTATTTTGTCTGATCATTTTTTTCTTTTATTATGATTAACACACATTCTAGCTTTTAAAAGAAACAACCAAATATTGCCTTCACTCTCCCTATCCCTCAATGACTTCTCTAGATGATCTGTAATTCAAATATTGCCCTGCCTTGGAGATCCTCAAATTGCATTCAAAATTAAAGTTTTATATTTAAAATTTTACAAGCAAAGTGATACAGAAAATCTCCTTTTTCGATTCCTGAGCTATCCATCCCCACAAAAAAAAAAACATTTAGATATATTCATATATATATATATATATATATATATATATATATATATATATATATATATATATATATTTAACAATTTGAATTTTGAAAATGTATTTATGTAAATGAACACTTTTGTACTGTTGGCTTCATTTTCTTTTTGAGAGTTGATACAATTCTTCGGGGGAGACATTTCCTCCTGTTACCATAACAACAACAGTTTTGCCTTTAACATCTGGCACCTTGTCATGATACAAGGCAGCAAATGCAGCTGCTCCTGAGGGTTCAGAAAGAACACCCTGGTCATACAAACAAAACATGGCCGACACTATCTCCTCATCTGTCACAAGAAGAATGTCCTCCACAAATGATTTACAATGCTTAAAGGTGTTGGACCCTGCATTGGAATGAAAAAAATATTTTTTAAATAAACTTTCTTTCAAACCTGTTTATTTCACAACAGATGAAAAATCTAATGAGAATGTGTGCTCAATCAGGCCAAATGATATATTTAATAATGTTATTGTGGTGCTTTAGAAGAAATGATTTAGTATAGAATAACACTCATTTTGTTTTGGTTTTTATCATTACATATTATACCTGCGTATGGTGGGGACAGCCCTGCAGCGACAGATTTCACATCCATGCTGATGGCACGACCTGCTTTATAACTCTCGTACATCGTCCGTGCTGTAACACATAAACATACAACTTT
Organism: Amphiduros pacificus; assembly: GCA_949316495.1. Lineage (NCBI taxonomy): Eukaryota > Metazoa > Annelida > Polychaeta > Phyllodocida > Hesionidae > Amphiduros > Amphiduros pacificus. Next base: position 12,492,539 of record OX439009.1, on the reverse strand, counting down.
GAGAATGTTATTTTTGCAGGAAAATCCTTTATCTTTTCTGAAATATAACACATAAAGTATACCTAATAGATTTGAGGCTAGATTTGTAGGATACTGTGTTTTGTCTTTAATCTGTGACCTCTGCCATAAATGACCTTGTGTTCCTTCCCATGTTTCTCACTTCTGCCCTTTACTATCTATGTCTCATTAATCGATGACCTCTACCATAAATGACCTTGTGTTCCATCCTACTCTTTGACATCTGCCCTATGTTATCTATGTCTCATTAATTGATGACCTCTACCATAAATGACCTTGTGTCCCTTCCCATGTCTTTGATTTCTGCCCTATATTATCTATGTCTCATTAACCGATGACCTCTACCATAAATGACCTTGTGTCCCTTCCCATGTCTTTGACTTCTGCCCTATATTATCAATGTCTCATTAATCGATGACCTCTACATCCTTAATCTTCCAGCATCATCTCCAGGCATGAAACGGTTGATTCTGTCTCTTATTTTTGAATGAAGTCATACTCTCATGAGCAATGTGTCATCATAGATTCACTCATCATGAGCCAAGGTATGCCATCAATTGCCTTGGTTACCATGACAACAATTGTCTTGTTTCTTAGTAAAGATAAATATAAGGTGCAGTCTTGTAGATGAATGTTCCCAGATTAGCATTACTTAGCACCATTAATATTCACATCTTGACCCTCATTATTAATATTCACATCTAGACCCTCATCATTAAGATTCACATCTAGACCCTCATCAATAGGATTCACATCTAGACCCCCACCATTAAGATTTACATCTTTACCCTCATTATTAAGATTCACATCTAGACCCCCACCATTAAGATTCACATCTTTACCCTCATTATTAAGATTCTCATCTAGACCTTCACCATTAAGATTCACATCTAGACCCTTATTATTAAGATTCATATCTGGACCCTCACCATTTACATCTAGACCGGCCCCTACCATTAGCATAAACCAAACCCAAGAATTACAAGGATTACAAACTGAGCTTACACCCGAGTGGTTCCACGCCATATATCCTGCAGTTATTGTGGCCGGACAGTTTGATGGCTGCAGCAATCCCAGAGAGGGCACCACCTCCACCACAGCACACCAGAACAATATCAGGGCTCCCTACCTCCTCCATAATCTCAATGCCTATACTGGATATGCACCAAAAATTAATAAATATAGACAAAATATCTTGGATTAGGCAAGAAATTAGGCAAGGATGGCTTCAACTTATTAAATTGTTTTATTTCTCATACAGTTATTTGACTTAATGTCTTTATCTATATCACTGAAATGAAGACATCTTAACATCCTCTGCTTAGACCTTATTAAATACTATAAAGTGAAATTATGTCTTTTATTTTAAGAAAACCTGTAAGAAGAATAAGAGGATCACCAAATTTGAGGACCTCTGGTGGGCTAATTTTCATAGTTTTATAACAAATTTATGTTTTCTCACCTTCCATATCCGGCGATAAGCAAGGGGTCATCAAATGGGTGCAAAAAATGCATGTTGTGCATTGCCACATATCTGTCTACGGTGGCTTGAAGCTGTGGGGTGGGTAACTTCTCAACCTGCACTCCATAACTCTGAAAGTAAACCACACAATACAGTGCACAAAGAAATATAATTACTTACTGCATATGTGTTGACTGTTACCATCCTTTATAAACCTTTTTATGCTGTGAGGGCCCATATGTTCCTGACGTAATGAGGAGGGGGTCTGAAACTCAGTCAAGCACCTTGAGGATTGGTTGCAAATATTCAGTAAAATACACATATGCCAAGATGACAATAGTGTTTATGTCTATTTTAACATAGTATATTGTACATCCCACAAATAGTAATTTTTGCAGATCAGCCCACTTTAATTGACATAGTTTTACATTAAGATCTATAATCCACAATCAGTTTGAAGCATTTGGAGAGAACTTCGTGTGGTCTCGTATATTTACGTAACTGCCTTCGGCTCCTACAGCACACATGGCGGACAAACTCTTTTAGTGATAATTCATATTTTATGCCATGATTATATCTAAAATATCCCCCAAAAGATTGATTATTCTTTGGATGACATTAAATAAAGAAAATATAAAGACTTGATATAGGTCGCCAGCTGCAAAAACTGAGTTGAACCCGTTTAAACTACCGTTATAACGGGTTCAATTTAAATAATAAAAATTTAAGACTAGCTGGTTAAGTTTACTTTTTCTGTGCTAAATTAACAAATAACATTATTTGAACACATTTAAGCCAAAAAAACATAAGTCTGTCCCAGTTTTTTCATTGTGGATTATAGACCTTAATTAACTTCAATGAAATCAAGCTAGTTTAGAAAAGATCAGCCTGGTCTGGTGGGGCATACCCCTACCTCTATGAGATCAGCCTGGTCTGGTGGGGCATACCCCTACCTCTATGAGATCAGCCCGGTTTGGTGGGGCATACCCCTACCTCTATGAGATCAGCCCGGTTTGGTGGGGCATACCGCTACCTCTATGAGATCAGCCCAGTTTGGTGGGGCATACCCCTACCTCTATGAGATCAGCCCGGTTTGGTGGGGCATACCCCTACCTCTATGAGATCAGCCTGTTTTGATGGGGCATACCCCTACCTCTATGAGATCAGCCTGGTCTGGTGGGGCATACCCCTACCTCTATGAGATCAGCCCAGTTTGGTGGGGCATACCCCTACCTCTATAAGATCAGCCCGGTTTGGTGGGGCATACTGCTACCTCTATAAGATCAGCCCGGTTTGGTGGGGCATACCCCTACCTCTATAAGATCAGCCCGGTTTGGTGGGGCATACCCCTACCTCTATGAGATCAGCCCGGTTTGGTGGGGCATACCCCTACCTCTATGAGATCAGCCCGGTTTGGTGGGGCATACCCCTACCTCTATGAGATCAGCCTGTTTTGATGGGGCATACTGCTACCTCTATGAGATCAGCCCAGTTTGGTGGCACATACCCCTAACTCTATGAGATCAGCCCAGTTTGGTGGGGCATACCCCTACCTCTATGCGATTAGCCCAGTTTGGTGGGGCATACCGCTACCTCTATGAGATCAGCCCGGTTTGGGGGGCATACCCCTACCTCTATGAGATTAGCCCGGTTTGATGGGACATACCCCTACCTCTATGAGATCAGCCCAGTTTGGTGTAGCATACCCCTACCTCTATGAGATCAGCCCAGTTTGGTGGGACATACCCCTACCTCTATAAGATCAGCCCGGTTTGGTGGGGCATACCCCTACCTCTATGAGATCAGCCCGGTTTGGTGGGGCATACCCCTACCTCTATAAGATCAACCCAGTTTGGTGGGGCATACCCCTACCTCTATAAGATCAGCCCGGTTTGGTGGGGCATACCCCTACCTCTATAAGATCAGCCCGGTTTGGTGGGGCATACCCCTACCTCTATGAGATCAGCCCGGTTTGGTGGGGCATACCCCTACCTCTATAAGATCAGCCCGGTTTGGTGGGGCATACCCCTACCTCTATAAGATCAGCCCGGTTTGGTGGGGCATACCCCTACCTCTATGAGATCAGCCCGGTTTGGTGGGGCATACCCCTACCTCTATAAGATCAACCCAGTTTGGTGGGGCATACCCCTACCTCTATAAGATCAGCCCGGTTTGGTGGGGCATACCCCTACCTCTATAAGATCAGCCCGGTTTGGTGGGGCATACCCCTACCTCTATGAGATCAGCCCGGTTTGGTGGGGCATACCCCTACCTCTATAAGATCAGCCCGGTTTGGTGGGGCATACCCCTACCTCTATAAGATCAGCCCGGTTTGGTGTGGCATACCCTTACCTCTATGAGATCAGCCCGGTCTGGTGGGGCATACCCCTACCTCTATAAGATCAGCCCGGTTTGGTGGGGCATACCCCTACCTCTATGCGATTAGCCCGGTTTGGTGGGGCATACCCCTACCTCTCTGAGATCAGCCCGGTTTGGTGGGGCATACCCCTACCTCTATGAGATCAGCCCGGTTTGGTGGGGCATACCCCTACCTCTATAAGATCAGCCCGGTTTGGTGGGGCAGTGTCGGGCATCAGCAGCAAAGCCTTCTTCTCTATTTTGCTGGTGAGATATGCGAAAGCTTTACCATAATTGCCTGCTGAGAGGGAGATAAGTTTGTTCTTGTCTGTGCCACAACCTTCAGGTAAGCTCTTCAACTGATTGATTAAACCTCGTATTTTGAATGAACCTGCAAACACATAAAGATTCATCAATAAAGCTGAAAATAAGTTGCCAAAAAAGATATTATAAGCATATAATTATTGACAAAATGATATGTATTTTACAATCATTTGAAAGTTTGCCATCCTCTGGACATTGTCATTGTCATTTTTGATCCAATGTGAACTCACCTGTTACTTGCATGTTCTCCAGCTTGAGATGCAGGTCTACAGATGGATCTATCCCATAATGCAGTGGAGTGTGGTGCATCATGGGAGTTCTCCTGAAGTGAGGACTGGACATTAGGAGCTTGTGAGCCTTATGGATGTCCTCCAAAGTCACCAGATCAGCATTAGGATTGTACATTATGGTTTCTGGCAGCAAACATAAAAAACAATTATTTCTTGTCTTATCAAATGGTGTAAAACTACCATGCAGAGTATAAAAATACACTTGGACACAATTTTTTTCTCGGAAATTGGTTCTTGTGGTGTTATGATATAATAAACTGGGGTAGGAAGACATCAAATAACAATAAGTTTGGGGTGTGGAGGGTATTGTGATACAATAAGCTGGGGTGGGAGGATATCAAATTACAATAAGTTTGGGGTGTGGAGGGTATTGTGATACAATAAGTTGGGGTGGGAGAACATCAAAATACAATAAGATTGGGGTGTGGAGGGTATTGTGATACAATAAGCTGGGGTGGGAGGATATCAAATTACAATAAGTTTGGGGTGTGGAGGGTATTGTGATACAATAAGCTGTTGGAAGGAGGACATCAAATAACAATAAATTTGGGGTGTGGAGGGTATTGTGATACAATAAGTTGAGGTGGGAGGATATCAAATTACAATATGTTTGGGGTGTGGAGGGTATTGTGATACAATAAGTTGAGGTGGGAGAACATCAAATTACAATAAGTTTGGGGTGTGGAGGGTATTGTGATACAATAAGTTGAGGTGGGAGAACATCAAATTACAATAAGTTTGGGGTGTGGAGGGTATTGTGATACAATAAGTTGGGATAGGAGAACATCAAAATACAATAACTTTGGGGTGTGGAGGGTATTGTGATACAATAAGTTGGGGTGGGAGGATATCAAATTACAATAAGTTTGGGGTGTGGAGGGTATTGTGATACAATAAGCTGAGGTAGGAGAACATCAAAATACAATAACTTTGGGGTGTGGAGGGTATTGTGATACAATAAGTTGGGGTGGGAGGATATCAAATTACAATAAGCTTGGGGTGTGGGGGTATTATGATACAATAAGCTGGGGTGGGAGGACATCAAATTACTATACGCTTGTGGGGTGTGGATCGAGGGTATTATCATGGACTAAATTATGCCATGGTATTATGATACAACAAGCTGGGGTGGGAGGATATCAAATTACAATAAGCTTGGGGTGTGGGGGTATTATGATACAATAAGTTGGGATGGGAGGATATCAAATTACAATAAGCTTGGGGTGTGGGGGTATTATGATACAATAAGTTGGGGTGGGAGAAAATCAAATTACACTATTTATTGGGGTGTGGAGGGTATTATACATGTCACAAGGGGGTACTCTCATAGTCACCGGGGAAGCTGGGCTAAATAGGGTCATTTTCGCTGATATTTTCCCTATGACGGGTTAAGATATTTTATCATTTTCCCTAAAACAGGGTACTGTTTTTCAAATTTCTCCCTAAAACAGGGATCACAATCCCTGGGGGGGGGGGGGGGGGTACTCTCATGATTTTAACCCGCGGAGGCTGGGATGGAACTGAAAACCCCAGAGCCTGAATTAGGGAAATATTCTATCATTATTGGTACCCTGATTTAGGACTAGCTGAATTTTTTATACCCTCATTTAGGGATGATGCAGAAGGGGGAGATTTGGAAAGGGGGATTGTGATCCCTGTTTTAGGGAGAAATTTGAAAAATAGTACCCTGTTTTAGGGGAAATGATAAATATCTTAACCTGTTTTAGGGAAAATATCAGCGAAAAGGACCCTATTTAGCCCAGCTTCCCCGGTAACGCTGACTATGAGAGTACCCCCCCCCCCCCCCCCCGGGTCACAATCCCCTTTTCCAAATCTCCTCCTTCTGCATCATCCCTAAATGAGGGTATCAAAAATTCAGCTAGTCCTATGTTCCATATTGTTTTCTGCACAAAGGTTGGTGAGTACTTAAAATGTTTGGTGTCTTCTCTTTGAGGTTAATGGTTAAACAACAAAGTCCTGGCCGCTTTGTGGTGAAAGGGTTATACGTATTAATCTGTATGGCCAATTATGGAATAAGAATAATGAAATGAGTTCATGGTTGAAGTGATTTATGACTGAAGTGATTTATGACTGAAGTGATTCGTGACTGAAGTGGTTCATGATTAAAGTGGTTCATGATTAAAGTGGTTCATGATTGAAGTGGTTCATTATTGAAGTGGTTCATGATTAAACGGTGGTTCATGATTGAAGTGGTTCATAAATTGCAGTGGTTCATGATTGAAGTGATTCATGATTGAAGTGGTTCATGATTAAAGTGGTTCACGATTGAAGTGGTTCATTATTGAAGTGGTTCATGATTGAAGTGATTCATGATTAAAGTGGTTCATGATTGAAGTGATTCATGATTGAAGTGGTTCATGATTAAAGTGGTTCACGATTGAAGTGGTTCATTATTGAAGTGGTTCATGATTGAAGTGATTCATGATTAAAGTGGTTCATGATTGAAGTGATTCATGATTGAAGTGGTTCATGATTGAAGTGATTCATGATTGAAGTGGTTCATGATTGAAGTGGTTCATGATTGAAGTGATTCATGATTAAAGTGATGATTGAAGTGATTCATGATTAAAGTGGTTCATGATTGAAGTGATTCATGATTAAACGGTGGTTCATGATTGAAGTGTTTTATAACTGAAGTGATTCATGATTGAAGTGGTTCATGATTAAAGTGGTTCACGATTGAAGTGATTCATGATTGAAGTGGTTCATGATTAAAGTGGTTCATGAAAAAAAAAAAATATTTCTTGTCTTATCAAATGGTGTAAAACTACCATGCAGAGTATAAAAATACACTTGGACACAATTATTTTCTCGGAAATTGGTTCTTGTGGTGTTATGATATAATAAGCTGGGGTAGGAAGACATCAAATAACAATAAGTTTGGGGTGTGGAGGGTATTGTGATACAATAAGTTGAGGTGGGAGGATATCAAATTACAATATGTTTGGGGTGTGGAGGGTATTGTGATACAATAAGTTGAGGTGGGAGAACATCAAATTACAATAAGTTTGGGGTGTGGAGGGTATTGTGATACAATAAGTTGAGGTGGGAGAACATCAAATTACAATAAGTTTGGGGTGTGGAGGGTATTGTGATACAATAAGTTGGGATAGGAGAACATCAAAATACAATAACTTTGGGGTGTGGAGGGTATTGTGATACAATAAGTTGGGGTGGGAGGATATCAAATTACAATAAGTTTGGGGTGTGGAGGGTATTGTGATACAATAAGCTGAGGTAGGAGAACATCAAAATACAATAACTTTGGGGTGTGGAGGGTATTGTGATACAATAAGTTGGGGTGGGAGGATATCAAATTACAATAAGCTTGGGGTGTGGGGGTATTATGATACAATAAGCTGGGGTGGGAGGACATCAAATTACTATACGCTTGTGGGGTGTGGATCGAGGGTATTATCATGGACTAAATTATGCCATGGTATTATGATACAACAAGCTGGGGTGGGAGGATATCAAATTACAATAAGCTTGGGGTGTGGGGGTATTATGATACAATAAGTTGGGGTGGGAGAAAATCAAATTACACTATTTATTGGGGTGTGGAGGGTATTATACATGTCACAAGGGGGTACTCTCATAGTCACCGGGGAAGCTGGGCTAAATAGGGTCATTTTCGCTGATATTTTCCCTATGACGGGTTAAGATATTTTATCATTTTCCCTAAAACAGGGTACTGTTTTTCAAATTTCTCCCTAAAACAGGGATCACAATCCCTGGGGGGGGGGGGGGTACTCTCATGATTTTAACCCGCGGAGGCTGGGATGGAACTGAAAACCCCAGAGCCTGAATTAGGGAAATATTCTATCATTATTGGTACCCTGATTTAGGACTAGCTGAATTTTTTATACCCTCATTTAGGGATGATGCAGAAGGGGGAGATTTGGAAAGGGGGATTGTGATCCCTGTTTTAGGGAGAAATTTGAAAAATAGTACCCTGTTTTAGGGGAAATGATAAATATCTTAACCTGTTTTAGGGAAAATATCAGCGAAAAGGACCCTATTTAGCCCAGCTTCCCCGGTAACGCTGACTATGAGAGTACCCCCCCCCCCCCCGGGTCACAATCCCTTTTTCCAAATCTCCTCCTTCTGCATCATCTCTAAATGAGGGTATAAAAAATTCAGCTAGTCCTAAATCAGGGTACCAAATTTCAGCTGGACCTAAATCAGGATACCGATAATGATAGAATATTCCCTAAATCAGGCTCTGGGGTTTTCAGTTCCATCCCAGCCTCCGCGGGTTAAAATCATGAGAGTAACCCCCCCCCCCCCCCCCCCCCCCCGGGCCTCCTTAATCAGCGTCATGTTTATCATGTTAATGCCAGGCGACGATGTTCAATAATGTTGAATCTTAACGTAAAACTTTAATCCCACCCCAACTGATGATGACTTGTCAAAATGTTACGTGTAAGCTGAGAGCAATAATCATGATAATAGTTATATTGCTCTCAGGTGGAAGGCAAGTCAAAAACAATAAAGTAATGGAAAACCCGTGTTCACTTACATTTATGTTGTCAAATAGCAGAAGACATGATGAATGACAATGACAATGACATACTTCTTTTCGAAGTGACACCTGGACTTTGTACCTGACAACAGATGTCGCTGCAAACGGAGCAATACCAAGTCGAGGAGCCAACCTGCAAAAAGTCCATTATTTCAGCAGTTTTGTTTGACAGAAAGCAAACCAAAATTTGAAGTGCTACACATGTTGCAGGTGGCCTATGGTTTCTCAAATGATACTTGTTTTTTTTCTTCAAATTGTGGGGCCTTTCAAAAGATGCAGCTGTTTCCATGGCAACCATTTACATTTTATTGAGATTCTAGAAAAAGGCACATTTTCATTTCTAGCTTTACACTGAATATGTATTTCTCAAAAAAATCAGGAGAGAGGGTGGGTTTGTTTGGGGGTTTTTACATCACTTTCAACATTATTTCAGTCATTTCGTGATGAGACCTACTTGTAGCAGATATAGTGCTGCCTCACTGAATTGTCATGTCGCAGGTCCTTGACATGACAACCCACCCAGTTACAGATTTACAAGGACAACTGGTTAACCCTTTAGGCACAGGCCTCAGCTCATATGGGAAATTGTATCATGAGTTCAAACTCGGCACGGCCGGGGTTCGAACCCAAGACCTTTGGATCACCACAGAGGAACTGGTGCTAATAAGCAGGCGCTCTAACCAACTGCACCACGGCCCGTGGCCCGAGAGGGTGGGAGACACAGCAGCATTTTTGAAAATAGTGTAAAATTGAATTATTATAGAATTCATGGTTACCATGACAACAGAATACTTCAAATTTTATAAATATCAAATATAAGCTCAAACAGTATCACTACTTATAGTCAAGTATTTTCCTGGGGGATACTATTCATAAATTTCGAGTGTCAGTAAGAAATTTCTTAATAGGGGCCTAAGTTTGAATTGTATGTATAAAACTTGCATTAAATCATATAATGTCTGTTAAAATAATATATGTTGACTTATCTATTTTTAATCCACACATATTATTACGATAATCGTTTAAAATTGATACATTAATATTAATTTAATAAATGTTAAGTGCATGAATTAATATCATTATACAAAATACAAGTAGATATAATGACCTCATGATTTATGGAAAAAAGCATAAACAAAAGAGTATTGTATTCACTTTATATGCTTAATTATAATAATACACGAGTCAGGAGCTGGTTATTAACACACCTGAGGCTCGGTATTATATGTTTCAGACAAGAATGACCCTTTGTAGCAGATAATGTTCTGGAGAAATGGTTGACATACTGACCCAGATCCGTGTTGATTGTGACTGTGTATATATCTTCTACTATTCAGGAAAGGCCAATGATTTGATAATTAGAGTGGCTAAAAAATGATTTCCTTTAACCAGATACTTAGTGTGTTATGAATCATGCATTTTTTTGTGACATTTGTCCCACTCAATATAAAGAAAGGGTTCTATGTTCTAAACGAGATATTTTCCATGCCTATCACATAGTTAAGTAATGATAAACCAGAAACCTCTCTGGTATCAAGTTTTAATTGGGCAGCCCTGAATGCAGATATGGAAACAAAAAAACAACAACAAATTGACCATAATACTAATGGCTAAGAATATACACATACATATTTTTCTCTAGCTTATATTATGAGCTGTCCATTCATTTACACGACATTCAGAACACATTATACCGAATATAACTCTTTAAGAGGAACTAAGATCACATTGGAAAAATGCCCCTGAGAGGTAAGGATATCTATCTATGTTCAATATTGTTTTCTGCACAAAGGTTGGTGAGTACTTAAAATGTTTGGTGTCTTCTCTTTGAGGTTAATGGTTAAACAACAAAGTCCTGGCCGCTTTGTGGTGAAAAGGTTATACGTATCAATCTGTATGGCCAATTATGGATTCAGAATAATGAAATGAGTTAAAGATTGAAGTGATTCATGATTGAAGTGATTCATGATTGAAGTGATTCATGATTAAAGTGGTTCATGATTAAAGTGGTTCATGATTGAAGTGGTTCATGATTAAACGGTGGTTCATGATTGAAGTGTTTTATAACTGAATTAAGTGATTCATGATTGAAGTGGTTCATGATTGAAGTGGTTCATGATTAAAGTGGTTCACGATTGAAGTGATTCATGATTGAAGTGGTTCATGATTGAAGTGGTTCATGATTAAAGTGGTTCATGATTGAAGTGATTCATGATTGAAGTGATTCATGATTGAAGTGGTTCATGATTAAAGTGGTTCACGATTGAAGTGATTCATGATTGAAGTGGTTCATGATGAAAGTGGTTAATGTTATGATTCAAGTGATTCATGATTGAAGTGGTTCATGATTAAAGTGGTTCATGATTGAAGTGGTTCATGATTAAAGTGGTTCATGATTAAAGTGGTTCACGATTGAAGTGATTCATGATTAAAGTGGTTCACGATTGAAGTGGTTCATGATTGAAGTGGTTCATGATTGAAGTGGTTCATGATTAAAGTGGTTCATGATTGAAGTGGTTCATGATTGAAGTGGTTCATGATTAAAGTGGTTCATGATTGAAGTGATTCATGATTAAAGCGGTTCATGATTGAAGTGGTTCATGATTGAAGTGGTTCACGATTGAAGTGATTCATGATTGAAGTGGTTCATGATGAAAGTGGTTAATGTTATGATTCAAGTGATTCATGATTGAAGTGGTTCATGATTAAAGTGGTTCATGATTGAAGTGATTCATGATTGAAGTTGTTCATGATTAAAGTGGTTCATGATTGAAGTGGTTCACGATTGAAGTGATTCATGATTAAAGTGGTTCATGATTAAAGTGGTTCATGATTAAAGTGGTTCACGATTGAAGTGATTCATGATTAAAGTGGTTCACGATTGAAGTGGTTCATGATTGAAGTGGTTCATGCTTGAAGTGGTTCATGATTAAAGTGGTTCATGATTGAAGTGTTTTATAACTGAAGTGGTTCATGATTAAAGTGGTTCATGATTGAAGTGATTCATGATTGAAGTGATTTATGACTCAAGTGATTCATGATTGAAGTGGTTCATGATTGAAGTGATTCATGATTGAAGTTGTTCATGATTAAAGTGATTCATGATTAAAGTGGTTAATGTTATGATTCAATAACAGTGCTTATTTCCCTATTCATGTTTACTTATGTGTCTCTCTTGCCTAAAACGTTTGCAAATATTGACATAAATGGTATCTCTATAATTTATTGAAGGATATTCCCCTTAACCTTACCGATCGATACATATACATTTGCCGTCGGCTGCAAGTGGAATATATAATTAACAATCTATTTGGGATTAAGAGTTTTCACCACGTCGCCCTCTAGTGGATATTACGCAGGTTTCAGAAAAAAAAACTACTTCATTCTTGAAATTCAAATAGCATACTGGTGAAGGGAACTTTCATATCTTTGTTGTACATGTTGTACTGGCCCTGGTTATCGAATGGGTCAAATCTGTAACTCCGGAGTAAATCAGGACTTAGGTTTAGATGGGAAATTTACTCAAGTAACACGGAAACATGTAAACATTTCTGTGACAGACCATATTATTTTTGTTTGGGATAAAGGAATAAATCTGTCATTTATTCGTGAATATTTGACAAAAAAATGCTTCTTTGTGTCAATAACGTTAAAAGGCTATGTAACAGAACAGAGGAAACAGAAGACAAAAACTCTCCTTGAAGCTGCACCTCTCACAACGAAGATGACCAATGGTTTTTTGGCCAGAATGATGGCGCTCTCAAGTAATTAAAATAATCAAAGTAAGTAATTAGTCTTTACTGGATTTCTGGAAGATACAGACGGAACCAGAAATCACTAATCGCAAGCCCTAGTATATGTATATAAAATAAGATCATTTAAATCATAAATGAGTTTTGATAAAACATTAGACTTTATGGCACGATCGCACTTAGTCTCGTACCGGACCCAAATCATCATTAGATTACCTCCTACCTGACCTCCTACCAATAATTCCTTCCATCATAAATAAATCATTGATGGAATCAGCAGTATCGGAAAATATGAAAATAGCCATCATAACACCCCTGCTGAAGAAACTCGGTCTAGAACTGGTTGAAAAAAACTATAGGCCTGTTTCCAACCTAACATTTGTCTCTAAACTAACTGAGAGGGCGGTAGCAGACCAACTAGTCCCCCATCTTGTAAGGAATGGTCTTACTGACAAGTTTCAATCAGCCTACAAAGAATATCACAGCACTGAAACCGCTTTGTTAAAAGTGCAAAATGATATCTTGGGTTGTCTAGACAATAGAAAGGCAGTTATTTTGCTGTTGCTTGACCTTTCCGCTGCCTTTGACACTATTGACCATCAAATCCTTTTGGACAGGCTAAGGGATAGATGCAACGTCAAAGGTCATGCACTCTCCTGGATTAGGTCATACCTAATGGACAGAAAGCAATGTGTGAAGGTGGGGATCCATAGATCCCGTCTCAAATCCTTAAAATATGGGGTACCCCAAGGCTCAGTCCTAGGTCCTATACTGTTCACCATTTACATGACACCCCTATCTGATATACTTGCCAAGTATGGTCTGAGCTATCACATTTATGCAGATGATACTCAGATGTACATCCCTGTTGACCACGCTTCTCCCCATCATGTGGATATGAGCAGACACAAACTGGAGGAGTGTGTCAGGGAAGTCAGAAACTTCCTCATATCAAACAAGATGAAGATAAATGATGGAAAAACTGAGATGCTCATATGTACTGACAGGTACAGTACTACCACCCATAGCAGTATCCCAACCACAATCAGAGTGGGTGACTCTGATATTTCTCCTAGTCAGTCAGTGGTTGACCTTGGTATCACATTTGACTCCAACATGGACATGAAGGCCCAGATCAGGAAAATGTGTCAGAAGGGCTATTATCACATCAGGAACCTGGCGGCCATCAGACATTGTCTAGACGAGAAGACTGCGGTAACACTTACCCATGCTTTCGTTACATCCACCCTTGACTATGGTAATGGTCTTCTGGCGGGTCTTCCTAAAACTGACATCAGGAAACTGCAATACCTCCAAAACTCTGCAGCACGGGTAGTTGGAAAAATCAGGAAATTTGATCACATTTCAGGAAAATTACGGGAACTGCACTGGCTTCCTGTTCACGCGAGAATTGATTTTAAAATTCTTCTATTAACCTGGAAAGCCCTTAATGGTAAGGCTCCGCCTTACTTACGGGATCTACTCCTGATTAAAGAAGGTGAACGCTGTCTAAGATCCAATGATGGCACCCACCTACAGGTACCTAATACTAGGCTAAGAACAGTAGGTGACAGGGCCTTCTCATCTGTAGGTCCACGTCTATGGAATTCCTTGCCTACTAATATTAGGACAAGTACTTCAGTCTCCTCGTTTAAGAGTAGGCTGAAAACTCATCTCTTCAGGATGCATGTCCTGAACTCAGCGCTATGAACAGACTTGTCTGGTATCAGCGCTATACAAATTTTATTATTATTATTATTAGATTATTTTAATGTCCGAAATTAAAAATTGTGAAATGGTGTTTACACTTCCTACTTGTTAAGTTGAGCGCGGCCTGAATCATACTTAGGCTGCCTGAACTGGTTAAAGGTAACTTTTGAAAAATTGAAGTGCAACAAACTTTAAGGCACATTTACTAATATTTCACAGTACTAGCGAGTATCGACAATCAACTACTAAACTGATTATGACAATATTTTACTTTAATTGTAACGTTTTAAAAGGCAGGTATCGGAAACATATACAAGGAGTTTGAAAAGGATAAATATAATATAGTGGAAGTGATATGATCGACATGTCGACATGTATACTAGTTTGTGAATCTGTATGAACAGTCATTTATTCTATCGCCAATTATTTCCCAGACAGATATTCTTGGATTTAATCAGCAGCTTTTTTTTTTTAATTTTGTTATTTGCTGTAATCATTTTTAAATATTTATATGTTCATGTAAAGATGTTGATATACAATGTCAAACTATACAAACTCACCTCTTATTGAGTGACCAGAACCAGAACCATGCTAATCATTCCAAAGCTACTCCCAAGCTAAGTTTGAATGCTAAGTCAAACAATGGCTCTGGTTTTGATCACTAATAAGGACCTGGCTTCCCGATCCTCTCAGGGTGTCCAATCAGACAGGTCCACGAATGCTACCTGATATCAGGTGAGCTTGACCAGTCTGTCTGGGAACTCTGCAGGGGAGTGAAAACAGGTAGGCTCATAAATATATGTCAGCTGCAACCTGGGATTTGCATATTGGGAGATCAAATCTCTCCTGCAAGATGCTGGGAGAAAAGCTCCAGTTGAGCCTGAGATCTATAACCAAAATGTATAAAATCTAATAAAATCAATATGGAATAATAATCCAATTTTGAATATGATAATTTGGAAAACCTGAAATATATGTCTTTGATGTGGGATATGGCTGGTTGTAATATCCCACATAAAGGCTCTAAATAGTAAGGCGCCACCTTCCCTGTGAGATCTACTTACCGTAAATTTCAAAAGTAGAACTCTGTGGTCTTATGGTAGACTGTACCATGTGATTCCTCGCACCCAAATTAAAACAATAGTGGACAGGGCCTTCCTAGTCACTACCCCTAAACTGGAATAATCTCACAAAGAAGATAAGGACTTAAAATATCGTAATAGATATCTTAAAGAAACTTCTGAAGATATATGTTCCATGAACGTTATTTTGAAAAGCGAATGTTAACAGACACTGTCTGGTATCAAGGCCATATAAATGTTATTATTCTTGACATTTTCTTTGAGTTAGTATTGAATAATACAGGCATAAACATTATTAATCAAGGGCATTTATGGGTGTTGGTAGTGAGTGTCCTCTGGTGGCAGATTTTCTGAGGGAACTACTTTCTTTTTATGCCAAAATGGAACATTTTAAAAAAAGTACGGGAAAAATGCTCAACTGTCAAAAAGAGTTCCTTTTTCATTAAAACTTTCAAGTCATGAAATTACATTTTATGGTATTCATTTTTGTAATAAATTATTGATTTATTATTTGAAAATCACAATGGAATTTCTTGGATTATATTGAAAGCTTCATTTCTTTTTAACTCATAAAAAGTGGCGTAGTAATATGTCACTGCTCCAACATTTATTTTGTCATGTCAAAATGTTAAAGTGAAAAAGTTCTGCAGATTGTGGGACCATAATAAAGTGGATTTCCAAACAACTTTGAAAAAGTGATCTTAACAATATCTACTGTGATCCTAGTGAAACAGATTTTCTATTTTTCAAAAACATTAAGAGAAAAATAGTGGTAAAGTACACACTTGATCATTTCAAAAATATGATTTATTTCACCTCCCTTCACATATCTGATTGCCAAACTTCCTTTTTATTTCCAAAGTATACAAATCAAAATGAGAAAATCTGTTTCACTAGGATCACAGTGAATTTTCTTCCCAATGAAATGAAATAAACGCAGCTAAAAACAAGCCTACTCCTGTTGTGTAATCTGCAGAACTTATTTGCTTGTCTTCTTCATTTCTCATCCAAACTATCATCAAGGAAAATTAGGACAAAATACTATTTCGAAAGAAATATACTTGTAATCATACCTCATAGTTCAAATATTGTAGTGTTTAAATATTGATTCATGTCATGAATGCTTTTAATTTAATAGTGAATGTATTTTTACACCGTAAATGTACCAATTCCCATCAAGAACAGTATTTTGGTAATTTACTCCTCTGCCACTAGGGGGCATTCATTACCAACAACCATAAATACCCTTAAATCGTTTCTTAAATGTGAAAAGGAATGTTTCACGTGATTGGTTCCTCATGTTAACACAATATTGATTGCTTTCTTATAAATATCTTAATTCAGACAACAGCATTGAATAGGTTAGATTAGATCGGAATAGTTAAGAATAGATTACACTAGAATATAATAGACGTGGATTCGTCAATTACAGCAATAATTTAGATTGGCAAATCAACGAGCTTACATTAATCTAAGCTGAAGATTTAATCCAATTTTAAACTTTGAGTGAGTTGGCCATAAAACCAACATTGAGCACGTTTATTCATATTGTATGGATCATATATGTTGCATTCATTGTGACCTTTTTATTTGAAGTGCATTGAGTACTTGTTTTACATGAATCATGAATCATAACAAATGCAAACAGGCCGTTTTTTAAGAGGATAGTGACACAGAGACAAGTCCTTATTTGATCATTATGCGTGTTGACTGGTTTGCTTCAGGCCATAAGCCTTAAATTCAATTTTACACATTGGATTGACTCAGTTTATTCAGTTTTATCAGGCCTATTGTATAATTACCTTGGGGCACATTCTGGATTGGCCCTGACCTGTATTTACAACCATCTCACCTGGTTATCCATTGAACCATGTTCTATTACCGAAAGCTGTGATGTCTTCCCAGGAAAACAAGTCAGATGGACTCCAAACAAGCGCAGCAGATGGTAGGATATTCAACTGTTAAGCTTTTAAAATATTTATTTTAGACACACGCTGTGACCCGTTTTATACTCAGCACCCACTGATCGTGCAGGCTATGTTAAATCTTTGCTGGGTCTTTGTGCGAGGGGCCACTGTTGATCATTCAAATCAAATAAAACCACATACATTTCTTCATCGTGAGCGGAAGCTGGGACGACGTGGATTACCGTGTTTGCTACATGTATGTGTTTGTATATGCAAAATGTATATGCAAATTGCATGATTTGTCTGAATCTTCAAGTTTGACGACGTTTTCATGTTTATATATATATATATATATATATATATATATATATATATATATATATATATATATATATATATATATATATATATATATATATATATATATATATATATATATATATATATATAATATATATTATATATTATATATATATATATATATATATATATATATATATATATATATATATATATATATATATATATATATATATATATATATATATATATATATATATATATATATATATATATATATATATATATATATATATATATATATATATATATATATATATATATATATTATCTTATTGATATATTATTAATGTAGCTGTGTCATTTTGACTGTTTTTGCCGCACATGCTAATTATGATATTGCAAAGACATCTATAAATACGCGTCAAACCAATAACAGAAATGTTATTCCAGAAACTTCTATATTTATCGTCGCCTTGTACCTATTAATACATGTGCACAGTTGTATGAAAGAACAGTATTCGTATGTTCAACAGCAGCAAACAATTGTCACACAACTGTGCACTTGGTTGGCATAATACCACAAACGTACACGTGTGCATGGTTATTTCATATGTTGAAAATTAACTTGGAAAGGATAATTAAAATAATTTTAGAATGGATAATATATATATATTGTGGTGATGGGGGGGATGTACTCTCCTTAGCAGATCCTGTATTTATACCAGACTCTGCAAATATAGACCAGGATTGCCAGTTTTCATCCAGTACGAGCTATTTTTGTATACAGGGTCTTAGACCTAGAAGAAATTTATGTTATAATGAAGGCTCTGTTGTCACAGACCGGTATACATTTACCAGCCAATAGTCAATGAGTCAAATAGTTCATCACATGGGGGGTAACATGTCCAATTAGTGTCATTATTATTATAAGAAGGTTTTGCACTAAATGCACAGCCAGTTGACAATTGTTATTTGAATCAGTTGACCCTGTTATGTAATGAGATTATAGAGGTTCTCATGTATGGGAATCTACAAGGACAGGTCACTCATGACAAATCATGTGACCTCCACAAAGGTAAACAAAAAGGAAACCATTAAAAACCAGCTTCTATTTTGCTCATTTTGTAGATTTTGCAATGGATAAAATGTGAATTTCTCAGTATTAAGATGTAGTCATGACAATTTATCAATCCTAAATACATACCTGCAAACATCACTCATCCCAGTATTCAGTCAATCAGAACAGTAAATTCTTTATTTAAAAAAAACAATATTCATAATTTTCAAAATGTGGTGTTGTCCTACTCTGCATGGCGAGGTAGAGTCAAATACTACCTCTGCCGCAATACGTTGTTCCTAGCACAGAATCAGTCCGCACATTAGCATGCAATTACCATATAGTTGGCCAATTGGTTGGCTCATGGTACGTGCTCATGCACAACAGCACAACTGTACACGTGCACATGCTTATTTCATATGTTCAAAAGTGATTTAGAATGGATCATTTGTGATTTGGGAGAGGAGTGTATTTGAAATATTTGGTTGAAAGATTATACCATTTACATAATTTTGCTCAGGATTTTACATCACTTACAGTGCTATTCAGTCAGTTCATGGTGAGGCCTGACATATAAGCTTTGCCCAAGAACAAAAAGTTAAGATTTTTTTCATCCTCCTCCCTTGAGGATTAATGATCCATCCCCTGCTGACTATTTTTGTCTGACTATTTCGGTACACATGTCACTAAAATCTCAATCCTTATTGTACTCACTTTCTTATAATAACAATGACACCAATTGGCCATGTTACCCAATGTGATGAAATATTTTACTCATTGTGCCCTGGTTGCTTGCACTGGGTGTGTCCTCTGTGCACTCAACCAAAGAGTTGAATATGCCGTTTACTTGCAGAGCCAGGTATAAATCCTGGATCTGCTGTGGAGAGTAGTGTTGTCCACATATCAGCCATATTGGAAATCAACAAGTCACATATGTCACCTGTATGTGTGAATGGTTGATTGGTCAGTGTCTGGGTCAGCCAACTGATCAAGATTGAACGTCAAGCATTGCAACTGATGTAATTCAGAATAATATTGGCTTTGCCAAATCGGAACAAAATCGGGATTTTTCTTTTGTTCCCCCCCCCCCCCAACTTCATAGATAAATGGTCTATTCCATGACTATTTCTATCTGCTGATTTTGAAAAGCGATGAACATCTTTACTCGTTTTTTGTCTTTCTGATCATGACAATCATATAAATTAGCCATGTTATCACACGCTTTTGGAATCATTGGCAATAGGGTAATAGAAATGTGGGGGTGAACTGTAAATTTCCTTCACAATCAGTTCTGGCCTGTACCCAGGTAAGACCACACCATTTATCTGGTAAACACCATTTACAGGACTTTTACCTTATATCAGTCTACGGTAAAAATGGTCCAGGATCACCAGTAAGACATGAATATTCATAAAAATCAGGCTGTGCACTGATTGGTGAAAGAATAAATGACAGATTCTGCATTCTCCCGATTGGTTAGCTTCACGGTCAGCCGACTGATTACAGGTCGTGAGTTTGGCCAATTCTGATTGGATAATATATTTTGGTGAGCATGAGTCATATGCGTGACTTGATGTGGAGTCCCAACTTTTAAATGCCGCAAATATTGGGCAATGACGGCAGAGGTACTCATTAGATTGAACGACTAGCATTACTACTGATGTAAAGTAGAGTATAAAAATCATTAATTAATACAACGCGAGAAGCTAAGCTACTCACCCTATCTGTTCTATAAAATTATATCTTTGATTTATTCTCGTATACTCTATTCAGTTATGAAAATGTGAATGTCAATATTGAGCCACCCTTTATTTCAGGGATTGACATGTCTTTCAGTGCAGGGATTGACAAGTCTTTCATTGCAGGGATTGACATGCCTTTCATTGCAGGGATTGACATGCCTTTCATTGCAGGGATTGACATGCCTTTCATTGCAGGGATTGACATGCCTTTCATTGCAGGAATTGACATGTCTTTCATTGCAGGGATTGACATGTCTCACATTGCAGGGATTGACACATCTTGCATAATAACAAGGATTAATGCATCCTGTATTAAGGGGCTGATACATACATCATTATGGGTAATAACACATACTTTGTTTCAGGCACTGACACATACTTCATTACATGATATGTCCTTTATTACATGGACTGACACGTCATTATTACATGGACTGGTACGTCCTTTATTACATGGACTGGTACGTCCTTTATTACATGGACTGGTACGTCCTTTATTACATGGACTGGCACGTCATTTATTACATGGACTGGTACGTCCTTTATTACATGGACTGGTACGTCCTTTATTACATTGACTGGTACGTCCTTTATTACATGGACTGACACGTCATTATTACATTGACTGGTACGTCCTTTATTACATGGACTGGTACGTCCTTTATTACATGGACTGGCACGTCATTTATTACATGGACTGACACGTCATTATTACATGGACTGGTACGTCCTTTATTACATGGACTGGTACGTCCTTTATTACATGGACTGGTACGTCCTTGATTACATGGACTGGCACGTCATTTATTACATGGACTGACACGTCATTATTACATGGACTGGTACGTCCTTTATTACATGGACTGGTACGTCCTTTATTACATGGACTGACACGTCATTATTACATGGACTGGTACGTCCTTTATTACATGGACTGGTACGTCCTTTATTACATGGACTGGTACGTCCTTTATTACATGGACTGGTACGTCCTTTATTACATGGACTGGTACGTCCTTTATTACATGGACTGGTACGTCCTTTATTACATTGACTGGTACGTCCTTTATTACATGGACTGGTACGTCCTTTATTACATGGACTGGTACGTCCTTTATTACATGGACTGACACGTCATTTATTACATGGACTGACACGTCATTTATTATATGGACTGACACGTTATTATTACATTGACTGACACGTCATTATAATATGGACTGACACATCATTATTGCATGGGTTGATACATCCTTCATTACATGCATTGACACATCATTATTACATAAACTGACACATTCTTTATTAGATGGACTGACACATCCTTCATTACATACATTGACACATCATTATTACATAAACTGACACATTCTTTATTACAGAGATACTTGGACAATGTGAATGCATTTGTAAAGAAAAGCTTTTGTCCACATAAATAGTAACGTCCGATTACAATTATTTTCTTACTATTTATTCCTGGCAGCTTTTGTTTGAAATTGCAGCTATTGCAGAGAATTTTCTGCAGAATGTTTCTTTGTTAAGTTGTTACGTATTAAATATATTTGTTTAGAAGAGAAAGAGTACAACGACAAATCTATATTTTCTTTTGTAAATATACAATGTGAACATTTACATATATCAGCTATTATATTTATTTTACATTTACTGAATAAGGTATCATAATTTTTGGGTGTATTATTCAAAACTTAATTTTTGTTTTCATAGATGAACTTAGAAAGTAAGTACTGCATACATTTTCTGTGTGTTGTTTTTGACACAATTTAAAAAGATGAACTCAGAATGCTGGGTTTTTTAATTGTGAGCTGGCACTACTAAATTGCACCACAAGTTTAACACATACATGCCGAATTAAACATATGTATACCACAATGCATTCGAAGTCTTCATGGGCAGGTTTAGCCATACGAGTCGTCAAGCTGGGCAAAAAGTGAAGAAAGAGCGTGATAGGAAAAAGATGGCACCATTGGTCATTACTGCAAGAGTTTATTTAATAAATTGCTCCTCTGACGCACATGGAACGATTTACAGACAGACACAGACAAGCATAACGACAGAAAACTCCCCCCCCCCTTCACTGCATGGGTTATGCTGACAAAATCAGCACAGCTAAAAATCAGTTCTAGATAGAGTAATATAGGGTCCATTTACACACCTTGGAAGGAATGAATATATTGTGAGTTATTAAACTTGTTTTGCTTAAAAGTCACAAAAAAGACGCGATTATTTTTGTGCAAACACATTATGAATAAATTTGATTGAATTCGTATGCATTAAACACAGGCACTACATTCGTTCACAATTCTGTGCAAGTTTGTTAGAAATATGTTTTTTTTTTTCAAATATCGCCGAAATGTGACTGTACTTGTCTAACAATACCTTTGTAAACTGTAATTAGTAGCATAGAATACATTGATTGAGACAAGTAGCAGAAGCGGGTAGATGTCTAATTTTGATTGGTTCATTGATATATCTTATGATAATGACAAGAATTCATACCTCATCCTCCCCACATTAATATATTTTAGACACTCCCCAGAGGACCTGTGTTCATTGAATTGAAACTGTCGACGTCTCTTAGCTTTGCACTACTTTCAATGAGAAAATAATAATGATGATATGTAGTCAGTTAATAATTATTGATGGAATAATGTGCCATGTATATAAAAAACAAAAAAAACTCAGAAGTGTTTTGTTTGATAACAACAAACAGATTTAATAATATTACTCATATTGACAAAGCAATTGCAACATTTGTTAAACTTTGTGTTTTTTTTATACTTACAAGTTCTTCATTCACTTTATAACCATTTGTGATTTTTTATTTACACCTTCAAGTATTTACATTTACGTAAATTCTATTCTTTTAGTGGAAAGTATTTATAAAAACAAGATGTATGTAGTTTCTTTTGATTAATGTAATAAATGTTTTTGTTGTTGATTACACAGGCAATCTACAGCTATATATAACGATAACAATATATGTATAGAATTTAAATGATTCTAACAAATTAATTTCTCTATTTTTGTCCACAGAGCCAGTGGGTGGAAGTGGGAAGGTCCTCAAATATGGCAGCTTGGTTGTGCTCACCCTGCAGAATGCTTTCATTATTCTTCTCATGCGGTACACACGGACGCGCGATGGCGCCCTCTATATGTCGACCACGACAGTTGTCATGGCGGAACTCTTCAAGTGTATTACATGTCTTATCATATTATTCATTCAGGTATTGATTTGATTTGTCCCTTGTTCATGTGATGTTTCATGATTTCAAGTAGATAACTTCAACGGTATTTTCATAAAGAAAAGAAGTTCCTAAAAAAAGTAGTTCCTGTCCATATCCCCATGTAGGTTTTGCCAATTTTAAGAAAAAAAACAGATTTTAAGGTGGTTCAAAGCATTTAAAACAAAATCTTCCTTCAAGTTAAACATCTAATTTGTTGAGAAACGTGTCAAAATACAAAATGACTGATTTCATTTTCATTTACATTTTGTAATATAAGTATTACTCTTTTCGAGTTGTAGTGATTTGATTTTTCTCTCGTGAAGACCTATATATGTAATCGTTTTGTTTCTCATATATTACAGGAAGGAGATATTATGAAATTCTGTAAATATATGTATGACAACACTATTGGTAACCCAGTGGACTGGGTCAAAATATCTATCCCTTCCATCATATACACTCTACAAAATAACTGTCTTTTCATCGCTGTGTCTAATTTAGATGCAGCAACTTTCCAGGTATGTAAGGTTTGGATAAATATTTCTATTTTTTGGTTATTGGTTACAAGAAAATCGGTTTGGTATATAATGTTTTCAAGGGTGTATAAAATTCTCCTTCGGGAATTGTTGACAATATTTCCATTTCATTTATTTCTTGTGTATTCTGAATTTCATCACATCGATCAAAAATGATACCAACTCACTGGAAGTATATTTGTATCAAATATCTAGTAATCAGATTATTTATTATTTGTTTACAGGTGACATATCAGCTTAAAATTCTGGTGACTGCCATCTTCTCAGTGTTGATGCTGGGGAGAACTCTATCGAGGTTACAGTGGGTAGCCTTGATGCTTCTCTTCGCTGGAGTCACAATAGTCCAAATACAACCTCACGACCTCCAGGAGAACACTGCAGAAAATGGCTCCTCCTCTCAGAGTAAATTAAAGGGACTGCTCGCCGTCTCCGCGGGGTGCCTTATGAGCGGGTTTGCCAGTGTTTACTTTGAAAAAATTCTCAAAGGCACAAAACAAAGTCTGATGCTAAGAAATGTTCAGCTGGGTTCCATAGGCTGTATATTCGGTCTCATCACTATGGAAGTAAAAGATGGTCCACAAGTTAATCATTTGGGGTTTTTCTATGGGTATGACTGGGTGGTGTGGTTAGTGGTTTGTGTTCATTCATTTGGGGGTCTGATGGTTGCTTTGGTGGTGAAATATGCTGATAACATCCTAAAAGGCTTTGCAACCTCTACAGCCATAATTATTTCTACCATTATAGGAGTGTATTTCTTTAACTTCAGAATTTCCGCCCAGTTCATATTTGGAACATTTCTCGTATTGATAGCTGTGTTCATGTACAGCAAGTATGTGCCCCACTCACCGGAACCAAGCATTCCTAGATCTCGCGAAGAAAAGGTGCGAAGTCTCGTTTAAATCTCGTTATTGTATCATCAAAATCAAGATGTGATTTTTTGTTATTTCTTTATCAGGACTTTATCAGGACTTTATCAGGAGAAAGTATACCTCATATTTTCATTATGCTGAGAATTGCCACAACAGCGCACAACCAGTTTCGGATATTAAGTAGCTTTTTGTCATACTGTTCTTGGTTTGTCAGACTTATTCAAACAGATAATTTGAGTATAATTGATGCATTTTACTGCATTTTACTGACGACAGAATGACATGCATCCCGGTGATGCAGTTAGAAATATCATTGTCATATGAAATAAATTTAAAGATATACATGTATAAGGACCAATATTAAACCCTTAACTGTGTTAGGTATGGTGTATTTATTGTTATTTGTTAATCCTAATAAATTAATTATCATATTTGTTGTTTC
This sequence comes from Amphiduros pacificus, assembly GCA_949316495.1. Classification (NCBI taxonomy): domain Eukaryota; kingdom Metazoa; phylum Annelida; class Polychaeta; order Phyllodocida; family Hesionidae; genus Amphiduros; species Amphiduros pacificus. Next base: position 12,466,896 of record OX439009.1, on the reverse strand, counting down.
TGTTTTGACTAACACATACTACAGTTTCAATATGGATGGCTGTAATTGTATGTACATGAATGTGTTTTATCCTCAAATTGACATCTTGATACAGATTCTCCTAACTGGTCATTTCAGCTGGAATGGATGAATATCTGTAGATATATGCCCATACCTTGTTGGTATTTTACTAATGACTATCTCGGATGTGTATCCTCACTATTGGAGAAATTAGATTTTTTATGTTATTTAAAGTATTTGGTTTAATGTCGCTTTTCAGAATTTGACATATTGTGTTATATACGCAACATAGCCTCTTAAAACTATCTTGGGAAGTATTACTCTCGTAATTTATTTTTATTAAAACAACTATAATACTTTGTTTATAATGGTTTTCAACAATTAGGTTTAATTCTGGCATTGAATTGATAGGTATCGTCTGCTGATATATAGCTGTGCCGATAAACACTTTCAACAGATTTACCCATCTTGTCTTGCATCAAAATATAAACAATTTTTTATACATAACTTTGTTTGGCTGCCCCATGAGAACCCAAACTGAAGAGAAAACCGTTTCAAGAAGTGTATCCTGTTTTCTCTTCAGTTTGGGTTCTCACGGGGCAGCTAAAATAGTTTCTAGTTTATTTGTTTTTTTATTTATAACTTACCCAAACAAGCAATTACTATTAGATACTTTAGAAATTGTAGAAATCTCCATCTTGAATTGCTGGCCTTCAGATTGCATAATGGGCATGTCTCATTCGCAGTGAGTTTATTGAGGCCAAAATACATTGTGTTGTGCAAGCATTACACGACATAAAGTAAATCAATACTGATTTGTGATTGGCTAGAGAAACTAGACTATATTTTAAAAATAGATAATTATGTTATCTTATCATATATCACTAATATGTGATTCAGAGGGCACAAACAGGTAAGGTCATTTCCAAATTTCCATACTAGCTCAGCTAGCTTAAATGTCCCGAATTTTCTTTCACTCTCAAGTTATCAGAGGCCACGGGCCGTGGCACACTTGGTCAGAGCGCCAGCTTATTAGCTAGCAGTTCCTCTGTGGTGATCCAAAGGTCGTGGGCTTGATCCTCGGCCATGCTGGCGTTGGAAATCATGATACAATTTCACCCATGAGCCGAGGCCTGTACCTTAAGGGTTAACCTGTTGTCCTTGTAAATCTGTTACCAGGTGGGTTGTCATGTCAAGGAACAGCGACATGGCAATTCAGTGAGTCAGCAGTATATCTGCTACAAGTTGGTCTCATCACGAAATGACTGAAATAATCTTGAAATGATATAAAACCCCAAACAGCAGCAACAGCATCCAAATTCTCGGGGATCTTCCTCGTCCCCCTGAATATGGCAAATGAAACAGGAAGATCATGAATGAGTCTGTCCTTGACAGCAGTAATGCATATGTAGTGTAACTTGGTCTTAAAAAGGTCATTGAGAATTTTTTAAAAATAAACTGGAAATATGTTTTGTCCAGCAGATGTCCCTTAAAAATAATCAACTTCAGCATGACAAAGGGTAAAAGTTCCTGGTGGTAGAGAAGCTGCTAAGTCTTTGCATATTTGCATGGGACATTGACAGCTATAGTTATATTGACGAGGAATTCCTTGTGTGATGCTATGCAATACACAAGGACTGATGACGTCACAGAAAGGAGCGCAGCTTCCTGTTGCCATTGTACCGTGAATATTTGGCATGACAATGAAGTATGATGAATGAACAGGGTCGTGACAGGATTCCCTCGTGAGTTCCGCATCATAATCTCCATAAACCTTTAGAAAAATCGTGTTAAACACCTTGGTCCTGGCTATCAGTATTGTGGAGGATCCTGTAGAGTCGCTTGCCAGTTGTGCACATGATGATGTGCTTTGGTCTGATAATTCTGGTACTGATGTTAAGTTATTGGGTCTCGTCCACAACTCAAAACCTGACTCTGAAAATAGAAATCACAATATCATTGCTTTACCCATTTAAAAACATGCTCAGGGTTGGCCTCGTGACCAAATTACTCGAAGCTTAAAATCCATTACTAAATCTTGAAATTGTGTTGGGCTTTATTTGAGCGATATGCACGTAAGAACATATGGAATTGAATTAATTGTTACAAACGTACAAAAGCAATTCTATATTTCATGAAGTGCACAGTGCCCAAATAGAATGAAGATTTCTTTGTCAGTATGAAAAAAGTACTTATGCCAACGTGGATTCAAACCCCAGACCTTTAGCATAGCAGACAGACACCTTGACCACAGAGCCACGTATCTCCCCATTCCAGCACTGTATGAACCTTATAGTGGCAGCACTGTATAAACCTTATAAACAGGAACATCCTATTCAAGATATGTGTTTTTCTGCCTGTATAAACCTTATAAACAGGGACATCCTATTCAAGATATGTGTTTTTCTGCCTATATAAACCTTATAAACAGGAACATCCTATTCAAGATATGTGTTTTTCTGCCTGTATAAACCTTATAAACAGGAACATCCTATTCAAGATATGTGTTTTCCTGCCTGTATAAACCTTATAAACAGGAACATCCTATTCAAGATATGTGTTTTTCTGCCTGTATAAACCTTATAAACAGGAACATCCTATTCCAGATATGTGTTTTCCTGCCTATATAAACCTTATAAACAGGAACATCCTATTCAAGATATGTGTTTTTTGCCTGTATAAACCTTATAAACAGGAACATCCTATCCAAGATATGTGTTTTCTGCCAATATTACCTCAAACTAAGTAGAAGTAAATTTCGAGAGTAAGGGGTTATATTTACGACCAATCATTATCCTTTCTGTGGCCACACCTTTTTCAAATATTAATGTCAAGTATTAAATCATACCCCTTTATGCTTTTTGTGTGTTACTTTGTTTCAACATGCCAGGTGACATTTATTGCAGAATTTCAGAACATTGACAATGAAGTAATGAATAAAGCACGAGGCATGAGGTTGATTTTAAAGTGGACTGTGTGAGACCTCCAGGACTTCGCAGCTCATTCACCTACCAGTGCAGACAAACGCCCTAACATCCAAACTCTCAAGTATGGAATCATGTATTTCGAACCCAAGATTGAAGCACTGACAAAATGGGAATGCGATATGTTCAAATTAACCTTGTTGGGATTGAAATATTATTTTTCCACAATGCTCAACTCTAAAAACAAATCTCTTATTAAATTCGAAACATTTTTACAAGAAAAATATTTGAAAGGATTACACATCATCAGTAAGATTCCGTTTTCTTTCTCACAGCTTTAAAGTGGACTCAAATGTACTGACCATTCCATTTTAAGGCAATTTGTGGATGTTGGTAGTGAGTGTCCTCTAGTGGCAGATTTACTGAGGGAACTACCTTCTTTCTGTGCCAAAATAGGATTCTTACAAAAATAGTATCCTTCCAGTTTAGCTTTTCAGCATTTATGATATTTATTTTTGTAAAAAAAAACCTATTGATTTGTAATTTGAAAACGACAATGGATATATTGAAAGCTATATATCTTTTTAACGCTTAAAAAAGTGGCGTAGTAATATATCACTTCTCCAAGATTACTTTTATCATGTCAAAATGTTAAAGGGAAAAAGCTCTGCAGATTGTGGGACCATGATAAAAAACATTGTAAAAGTAATCTTAACAATATTTACTTTGATCCTAATAAAACAGATACCATACTTTTCAAAATCATTAAGAGAAAAATAAAGGTAAAATACACTCTTGAACATTTGAAAAATATTATTTGTTCACCTCTCTTTATATTACCAAACTTCCTCTTTATTTCCAACATACAATTGTTAATAAAAAAATCTGTTTTATTAGAATCGCAGTGGATTTTCTTCACACTAAAATAACATCTACACAGCTAAAGACAAGCATTTTCCTGTTGAGTAATCAAATTTGCATGTCTTTATCATTTTTCATCAAAACTATTATCAAGGGAAATGAGGACAATAATACTATTTTGAGAGAAATATAGTTGTAATCATATCCTATTATTCAAAATTTTATAGTGTTTAAATATTGATTAATGCCATTGATGATTTGATTTTAATAGGGAATGCATTTTACACTGTAAATGTACCAATTCCCACAGTAAAGCATTTTGGTTATTTTCACCTCTGCCACGAGGGGCACTCAAAGAAAAAACCCCGATAAATACCCTTAATGGTTAATGGTCGACTTGTTACTCTTTGGGGTTCATTTCTCAATTAATCTGAAATGGTGACCCACAATTATTTTTGCACATTGAAAGTAAAGACTGTGAGTGATTGAATGATATTCATTTTTAATTGTCAGTGTGTATTTTGATTATTTCACCAGAGGAATGAGTACCCATGCGGGCAATCAATTTTTACTTTGATTCAACTGCCACTTGGTAAATTAGGTTCCGCTTCTGTTTTGGATAAAGTAATTCAACTTCCAGGACCTCCCATCACCCTGAGTGGTTACTAACCCAGTAAAATCGTTTCATCGTTTTATGCGTTAGTTGAAATACACTTGTTGAGCTCTTATAATTAAAAAGAAAACAATAGTCAACATGAAATGGTCTATTTTGCTAAAAGGTCCTAAACATCATTTCACATTTTCAAATAATATTGATGCGACGTGTTGGTTCAGAGAGATAAAGTTCCATTTTCTGAACCTTTTTAGTGCATTTACAATCACAAAAAATCAGATTGTTGTCACACACGCCCACGTATTAAGAAGGCTAAATTGTGTGTAATTTCTAGACCCAATCATCTGCAGCTCAAAGTTTAATGTCGCGCACTGTAATTATCAATAAGTAGGGTAATTAACAGTAAAAACCTAAATTCTGAACCACACCTTTTCTCCCTAACATTGATATCTAAGGAATAAGTGCTTAGAACCCACCCAGAGGTTCCATTCCCGGAAGATGGAATTTCCAATCGCTTGTACCACTGGAAGTAGCCACTGCAAGAAATACAGCCCTATACGCTGGATTCTCCGTATCCTCTGCCAAAATCATGACGTCACTTCCTATCACGTGGCCTCTTCCAATAGTCACATGACCTGCATTGTCCCAAGTAATCCAAAATGGTTGAAATGTGCCCGGAATCAGAACTTGCCCCTCATAACTTGCAATTCTGGTTCCCAGTTCTCCCCTGTTGAGGATCATGCTGTTGTCTCTTAGAGCAATCTCGTACATCTCTTCGGCTGGGTAGGAGGGAGTCACTTGAGATAAACCAAGGTACGATGTTTCTGCTGATTGCACCTCGAATTTTAAGCTAGTGACAACGGTGATGTCTACCTCCTCCAAAGCCGTATATAGAATACTTGAAGATGTATATTCTGCAATAAGGGAATAATGTAACATTTTCTAGTCTGAAATATATTATCTACTGAAATAATTTCTACTTAATTTCATCATTCTATGCCTATAATTCTACATGGTTATACACTCAGATCTCGCAGAATAAAATTATAGAAAATGTGTATGTTTTCTTCAAATCAGCTCACATGTTTTAAATTAATATCATATTAGGCCCGCAGGAAAAGAAAGTCTTGTCTCTCATCGATTTTCTTTTAATACACTAAAAAATAAACTCAAAACGATATTCGTCAGTATTTTATGCTGTTAACATACATTTATGGTTTCAATGAGATATGATAATAGTTATGCAATGCCAACCTACTGAAATTTCTTTTTATTTACCTGTAACATACTGTGCAGAAATGAGACACAACCAGAGTATTTTTTCTCATGGCCTAATATTTAAGACATATTGCATAAAAGATATATTGTCAAGACATTATATTTTGTGTGATGTTGATATCGATGTTGAAAGTGTAAGCAAACCTATTAGAGCTGCATTTGAAGTGTAAACGATGACACACAAAAGTTTGATGTATTTCATCTTCTCGATCATGCTTAAGCGGAGAGCGTACTGTCATTAGATCTATCATGTGTCCTTGACCTATCAAAATAATAAGACATCACAACTAAAATGATATATATATATATATATATATATATATATATATATATATATATATATATATATATATATATATATATATATATATATATATATAATTACATTTTTCATCATAAATAAACAATTGCAATAGTTTGAAATATTTAAGAGACTACTAGAACAATCAAATTTTTCTACTATGTTTTTCGATGCAGAAATATCTCTGACAATAAAATCTATAAAATATTTACAGCCCTAAATGAACAGATTTTGATTGTTCTCTGGTATCAATGACCTTTTGCAAAGTCTATCAAAAATAAATAGCCAGAAGAGATATTTAAGTACAGACGTTTTATACCAATGGATTTCTTTTTCAACAAGAAGGATTTCGTTGAGAAAATGGGTGCTGTTGAACACAATGTTACTAATGCACTCATATAATTCTTCATAACTGTTTTACTTTAGGGCTGAATGTTCGAGGTTTTGACATAATTAAGCTGCAAGTCTATGGAGCATACACCTATTATCGGTCCATGTCGGCCATGCTTTTGATACGTAGTTTCTACTGACACCGTCAGATATTACTCTTTTGAATGAGAAGTCATTTGTGAGTGCATGGCAGAGTAAGATTTTCTAAGATTTTGCCTTGAGATTTTGCAAACTTACGCAAGCTTGATTTTTTTTTAGAAATCAGCACTTGTTTGCCTGTTGGCAAACATGGTTAAAAAAGGAACCGTCCGTATTTTTAGAAAAAATCAAGCTATCAAGCTCGTGCATGATTTGCAAGATTATCAGACAAAAACACTTTTTAGCTTAGAGCTTACAAACCACAGAGAATCTAAAACGTTAAGATGGTGCCAAAATTGTTTTATCAATGTTATGTAAATTCTCTCTCTTCTGACATAAACACATAAAGGATTAAAAGCTGAAAAAAGAATTTTGAATGATATCATTTTAATCAATCTATAAAGTTGTTAATTTTTGCATGCTATCCCGTTCGACTGTGGCGTATTCAACCATGGCAAAGAATTCTTTCAATGACAGGTCTTTTTTCCAGTATGATGCGTGGACCTTTTAATTTTTCATCAGAAAACATGTTTCGATGAATAGTATTGTTATTAATCATAAATCTCATTCTTCAGTGGCCACATATGATATACACCAGATATATCTCATTGAAATAAAAAGAATTGTTGGACAATTGGATGTAACAAGTGCACAAACCGAGTTATAAAATAATTATGACTAGGTTACGTGTATGGTATTAAAAGAATATTCTTCATTTTGTTCTAGTCGGATTCACACATGAAATGGGCCCACATTTGTTATGTACGTAATTTTGATATCCATATTTTTAATATCCACATTTGTAACGTCCATTTTTGTAATATCCACCTACATGTTGATGTTACTATAGCCTTTCCTGGTCAATAAAAAATTAACTGTGAAACACATGATTGTGATTGTGTTTGTACTTATTTTAAAAGCATTTTCAGAGTTGATCCTTACAATAACCCTTTAAATCTAATAGTTTCAATGCTTAGCAAGCTATACACTTGTAATTGTGACATTGATTTCTGGAGACTACCTGTCGTCACACATCTTTACACAGAACAGGCGAAATTATTGTTTATTGAAAGCGAAAAACATTAGTTATAAGTGACGGCTGCGCAACCCATTAGAACAAATATCCATAAATGATAGACTTTGGGTTGAGTTCTTCATTCACATCATTATTTATGAGTTTTCCATCCATAGCTGCCCTTAATGCCCTTAAACGTTGTTAATTTATTAAAATTGAATTTTCTATCATCAGGCCTAAATATAAAAGGAGTTTTGCAATGTTGAAAAGCAGTGACAACTTTGTCAGAGAGGTATTCCCAAGGTAATTGTGACAATAAATTGTAATTTACGTTAAAACCAACAAATTCATCTCCCATAGCCACATAATGTTTAAAAATGTAATTTTCAGTAAAAGTAGTAGTAGTAGTAGTAGTAATAGTTGTAGTAGTAGTAATAGTTGTAGTAGTAGTAATAGTAGTAGTAGCAGTAGTAGTGGTAGTAGTAGTAGCAGTAGTAGTAATAGTTGTAGTAGTAGTAATAGTTGTACTAGTAGTAATAGTAGTAGTATCAGTAGTAGTATCAGTAGTAGTAGTGGTAGTAGTAGTAGCAGTAGTAGTAGTAATCATCACCAGTATAATCATCACCAGTTTGATCATCACCAGTATAATCATCACCAGTATAATCATCACCAGTATAATCATCACCAGTTTGATCATCACCAGTATAATCATCACCAGTATAATCATCACCAGTATTATCATCACCAGTATAATCATTACCTGTATGATCATTACCAGAATGATCATTACCTCGGTAATCAATCATCACCAGTATAATCATCACCACTATAATCATCACCTGTATAATCAACACCTGCATAATCATCACCAGTATAATCATCACCAGCATATGCGCCAGAATAATTAAAACTTATACAATCATCCCCTAATCATTGGACTATTAGGAATGCCCAGCCATGCTCCCCTTCACTTCATCAACTCCTTAATCACACACAGAACAAGATAGGAATCAATTCAGTACACATCTTACCTAATATGTAGGATAAATATAATATGCACATTAAACTAATATTATATGGTATAACAAGACAGACTATTTGAATGTATGTTTTGCGTATGTCATGAAAAGGTCATGGTTGCAGACGATTTAGTTATTCAATGAAATGTTTATATGTTATGCAAACAATATATTGTTTTGCAATATTTGCATGACCAGAAACAGAATATTATTGCGGGCGGCAAATGCAGAAATAATTTATTGTGTGCACTCTACCAGTGCAACCCAATAAAGCAGTGAAAACATTACAAATTTATATCACTTTAGCTATTAAGCCAGGAAAAATGTTTTGTGTCTATTCCTAATATATCAAATAGATAGGGGGCAAAGGTGTTTTTCTTTTTTGTACGTATTATCATTTAATCCCTTTTCAGCTTAATATATATTTATTCTGAAAGTGTTAGGACAAATTATGTTTTTGCTCTTTATATTTCTTTACATGCTTTACTGACTGTTAAATTAAGGAAGCAAGCCATTCGTAAATTGCACACAAATGACTTATTTGCACTTCTCAAAAATAAATGCTTTACTGACTGTTAAATTAAGGAGGTAAGCCATTCGTAAATTGCACATAAATGACTTATTTGCTCTTCTCAAAAATAAAAGGCCACGTGCCATGGCGCAGTTGGTTAGAGCGCCGGCTTATAAGCACCAGTTGCTCTGCGGTGATCCAAAGTTGTGGGTTCGATCCCTGGCCATGCCAAGATTGAACTCATGATACAATTTCACACATGAGCTGAGTCGTGCATAAAGGATTAACCCATTGTCCTTGTAAATGTGTGACCGGGTGGGTTGTCATGTCAAGGACCTGTGACATGACAATTCAGTGAGGCAGCACTATGTCTGCTAAAAGTAGGTCTCATCACAAAATGACTGAAATAATATTGCAAGTGATGTAAAACCCAAAACAAACAAACAGACAAACAAATGCATTAGCATACACATATTTGAATTATGTTCATTTTCATACCAAAGGAATTATATGTGTTAACGTGGAGATATATGGAGTCTAAAAGCATTGATCTGTGAATTTATCATTTAGCAGCAACTTGAAATTGGCTAGAGCTTCAATGATCCTACTTCGGAAAAATATTTAATTAGGTTTTTAATTTTTCATTGGACTTGATGACTGGTGAACAAAGCAGTTTGTTGATAAAGTGTTCAATGGAAAGTTTATATTTTGACAGAAAGCTCATCTTTCAAATGACACAGACATTTTTGTTGGGGCAACTATGATGGATAATTCTCACTGCTTGAGGTTCAACATATGTGATCCACCACGTTTTCCGTGATTCATGTTTAATGCATGCTGGGGTAGGTTTGTAGACAGACATGAAAACTGATACCATTTTGTATACTGTGGACGGAATATTTAATATTTTGGCAACAAATGCATGAACGGAAAAAGGCTAATCAAAACAGTAAATCATCTTTCTGTCTTTCTATGAGAAATAGAAAGACAGTTACTGCTCTAATAAACTGATTGAAATACAATGACATGTTGTTGCTACTGTGAGCCAATGTTGCAAGTTCTCCCATGCGTTACAGATTTTAACACATCAGGTGGCAGCATGGGTCACCCGAGCAGTGAGAATTATATTTGATATTTCATGTAAGTAAAAGTGCTTGGAAATCAGATTTCATGAAAGCTTTAAGTTAAGAACCTCCTTACTCCAAATTTAAATTCAATTCATTGATAAATGTGTCCTTTATGATTCAGATATACTATTAAAATGATATTAACAGCAGAAAACAATGTGATTTTTAAAGATAAATTGCAGTCCAAAACGAGGAAATGAAAAAGAGTTATGACTATTTCCAGCAGTAGTCAGGTCGACAATGCATAATAATCATATGAATTGTTTGTCCTGAATATATATCTCAAATATAATTATGTAGCTCTTTGTAATCAGTTATGGAAACAGAAAGTGAATGAAGGAAATGTTGTAATGAAAGGTGAGACACGATTTAATTTTGTGTTGTTTTGCCATATATCAACCAGTTTTTCACTCATCGAATTATTCATCGTGTAATATTACCAGAAATTTAGTATTTAGAGATATTTTAATTTTTAAATGTTTATTAGTACCTAAATCAAGAATGAATTGGTCAACATCAAAATAAACCATGAAATAGCTCTCTGTTTAAGTGAGACATAATTCATTTTAGCAAATGATTACTTTCATTATTTCAGATATTGGCACTTTCTGTTCAGACTGTTCATTTTCTTTAATAACAAGTCTGCTTTATGTGGTAAACCCATCGGACATATTAAGGTAGTTTTCCTTCAATCGCATCTTGGCACTCAGATTCATAAAGATTTCACACACAAATATAACATAGTCAACAATGCATAAGCGCGTAGACATAATACGGCCATATGGTACTTCACAAATCCTTGTACTCATTATTGATACAATTTAGACTTCGATACCTGAAGTCCAATAGAATAGAAATCCCATTATACCCAAAGACATCGGCAAAATGGACTAGAAATCCACTGTTTTCATGAATACCATGCACTGCCCTCCCAATTTAAGTCCCGACTCCAATAGAACTCGTTTTCCGGCAACAGGTTTTAAAGGAACCATGTTTCCATTAATTCAACATTAGATTTTAGGCTTGTTAGAAAAAATTTCTTTGCCTTTTCCTGGTCTCAGCAGCGTTTCGCCATTGTTTACGAGTTTGCGCAAACAGGTGAAAGTGGGTCAGTCTAATTATAGGAGTAACAGCAACGATCAGAAGCTCTACAACGTTGTGGTCCTTCTGACGTGATATGAAGATTCTCCCTTTGTGTTTCCATGACGTCATCACTTGGACTCTCCTAAATGCCAATTCACGTTGTCATGTTTGATATCGGGTAAAAAAGTGATGAAAAAACGCTACAGATAACCCCCGGATTTGCATTTACAGACATTATGACTGGGAAAGACGATGACATTGGTCATAAGTGCAACATTCAATCGCCGGAAGTCGAGTTTAATTTCTGGGGAAACTTCAATATGATGGTCAGTGCGTAGTGTTTCTAGAAACAGTGGATTTCAAGTCCATTTTGCCGATGTCTTTGGGTATAATCAATTTACAGCTCAATCAGATAAGATAGAAACCTGCCACTGGGACTCAATGCCTTACTCTTTGTGTAGAGTGGCCAGGAATCATTATCTATTTGATTATTGGGATCAATCTGTGTTCAGTACTAAAGGTCCAGGGTTCAGTTCAAATCCCGGTAATGATAAGTACTTTTGCATGCTGAAGATAAAATCTTCACAATGGGTTTCTTATGAGCGATATACAAGTGAATGCATGGAGAATTGAATTGTTTTCTGCAAATGGAGAAAATATAAAAGTAATGACTTGAGGCGAAATCAATGATGAAATCTTCATATTGGGGTTTTATTAGAGCAATTTTCGAAGCTCTGACACTTGGAAAGATATTACAACAAGGAAGTTACAAAGCTGACGATTCCTTTACTTATGGATTTTAAACTTCAAGTAACCTGGCAACGTTGTTCAAAATCCAGTTTTTTTTCCATTTTTTTCATTTTATACATGAATCTTGGATCTTGTCCTGTAGATTAAATCGTACAAAAATTACTCAAGAGTTTCTGTGACTCTTTAGGAACTGGTTCTCTGTGATGTACATCTTTAAATTGCGATGACAATTATTTAACCTCTTGGTTGTTAAGTGGAGGTTAGAGCTTGTTTAACCTGGGTTAGAGAGAACAGGAGCTGCGGGGTCAACCCTCCAATTCACAGTCGGTGGGATATGAGGGCGTGAGCTAACTCGCCAGGTGTCGCCTCCATGCTTCCGCCAATTTACCCCACTTGCGGGGTTAGCCATTCAAAGAAAATTCTTTATGCCCCCATCAGCTCTGATGTTAATAAGGGACTTGCCATGACAATATCACAGTTATTATATTGTACATGTAAACAATTATCAACTGTAGTATTATATGATTTAGTGTTCAAAAATGTATTGTAGTTATTTTAGTCAAAAATATATTGTAGTTATTTTAGTCAAAAATGTATTGTAGTTATTTTAGTCAAAAATATATTGTAGTTATTTTAGTCAAAAATGTATTGTAGTTATTTTAGTCAGAAATGTATTGTAGTTATTTTAGTCAGAAATGTATTGTAGTTATTTTACTCAAAAATGTATTGTAGTTATTTTACTCAAAAATGTATTGTAGTTATTAAATGTGTTTGAGTGTGTTTGAGTGTGCTTGTGGCACCCGCTTTATCTTAATAAAGCTCTTCTCCACATCTAAGGCAAGCGCATGTTCTTCCTCTAATCTTCAATATTTGACGTCATTAGTTGTTATTGTAACATTAGAACTTATATACTAATGGCCCTATAATATACGCAAATATAGAATAATACACTCGTCTTTATATTGCCATTGTGACCGGCCTCTTGCAAACAAACATTGTTACTAAGGAAATTGCAATGTAAGAAACTGCGCAGAGTAACTCTGAAAAACAAGACACTTGAACATTAATAGGTTGGCATGAAACATAATTGCCTAAAACCTTAAAAGCTAATAGCTGTTGGCAATTAGCGAAACCCCGGTAATCAGTATTTACAAAAGGGTGCAGATGTAAATATGTAGAAATACTCATTACAAGTGAAGCCTTTGCAGAACATCACTTGTTCTAATTGCATTGCACATTTGGCCAATACTCTTTAAAACGTGTCTTTAAATTCGCATTTGATAGATATCCAAAATAAATTATTTGATATAAATGTCTAGTTATTGGTATATAGGTTTTAGTATTAATTTATAATCAGTAGAAAGCAAGACCTGAATTATTTTTTAAAGAAATTAAGTTTTCTGTCACACCAGGTTCCTGTATTTTCTGTTTTTGCTGAAACATATTATTGACATAACAAAAAATCAATCGTCTAAAAATAACTGTCCCCCTTTAAACATGTTAAAAAGAAACCCTTTGAAGTACACGGGTGAGAGCTGCATTTTTACAAAAAGTTGCTATATCATCTCTGTTATGTTAATTATGATCTTGACTAAAATACCAGAGCAACGATGTACAAATTATATTCCACTATTCCCATGTGGTTTCAATTCAATTTAAGAAATACCAATTTAATACCGTGAAGGATTTTGTTAGTTAAAATTAGAGTAATCAGACGTTCATGGACGTCTGCAAATATAATAATAATAATAAAAACTTATAATAATAAAACTTATATAGCGCAGATACCAGACTAGGCCCGTTCATCGCGCTCAATCCCATAGTATCTCCTAAAAAGGAATGTTTTCAAGTTAGACTTGAACACTGATACAGTGGGACTCTTCCTAATATCATTAGGGATGCCATTCCAAAGTTTAGGAGCAAAGACCAAGAAAGCCCTGTCCCCCACAGTTTTCATGTTGGTATTGGGGACTGTGAGATCAAGAGAGGAGCTCGAGCGTAAGGTCCTTGAGCATGTCTTCAAGTTCAGTAGTTCAACAAGGTAAGGGGGAGCCTTACCGTTTAGAGCTTTCCAGACGATAAGCAATATTTTGAAATCAATTCTAGCTCTAACAGGCAGCCAGTGAAGCTCCATGAGTTTACCAGTAATATGGTCAAATTTCTTAAGACGACCCACTACTCGCGCAGCAGAGTTCTGCAACTTTTGGAGTCGCTTAAGAATAGGTTTTATAAAGCGCTAATACTGATACCAGACAATGTTTGTTCATAGCGCTTTATAGGTTCTCAGTGCGAGCGTTCTACTATATCTCAGCTTTAATAATGAAATTCTACAAGATATAAAGATAACTGCAAATGTATCAAGACCGTTACTAGAATGGACATGCATTACAAATATAACACTGCATAATGTTTAACTTACAATATCATGTACACTCTTGGCAATACATGGAATCAAAACTGTTTATAAAAATATATTACTTTACCTCACTATATTTAATGTATGTTACTTTCTCTCTCGTCAGAATCTAATTGGTTCTTGTAACTTCTTGTTATTATCAAGTTCCAATGGGCAGATGACTGTTCACATTAATGGAGTTTCTGGGAGCTTGCTTGTGAACATACTGTATGTATATCTCATGAAATCAATCGTCAGCTTCAAGTAATCAATATACATACCTTGCCACAGTGAAGTCGCACATTACCTTTAATTGGCTGGTGCAAAGTATGCCACAAACCTCACGATGTGTTATTTTCTAAAGAGTAATTAGTCACATTTCCAACCTCCTTTCGGCCAAAAGGGCAAATCAATTCCATTATATTGCACAGATATCATTATAATATGACATTGATAATCCTTCAAACTGATTGGTGAATATATGAAGTATCTCTGAGCTAGTGGTGGGTTCTCAAATAAATGTCATATATCAGCATATTTTAGTTGATTTTATTTGTCCTAACAACACATGCAACACTATACATCTGAGAGAGGTCTGTCACCAGGATTTAATGCCCTATTCTCCCCAAGAGGGATTGCTGTTTTTTTAATTTCATAATAACATAGGCATATTGAACACAAATATTACCTTTGATTTTTTAAATTCAGCTTTCTTAGTGAGTGAAAAAGATTATGATTGTCCTCTTTTCATATTTGGTTTTTATGGAGGATTTCATCAATCTCTGGATTGCTATGTGTAATATGAATGGAACCTCTTCTCCATGGTACGCTGCTTGTATAAGCTAAACTAAAAGATACTTTTATGATCTCTCTTGTGATATATTGATTTGATCTAATCGCTAATTAGAATATGAGTTTCACCTTGCAGAGTATGTTTTGTTTTCCTTTTGTGTAACCGATAGGAATACGCCATAAACATGTAAGCACTAAATTGATTATGATTTTAACAATATAGAGGGCACCACATGCAAGTGTCATCACAAGAGCTTCATGAAGACAATGCATGAAACATTGCACAAATCTGCTGGTAATACCAACAATTACGTCTCATGGTAAGATTATAATTAAATCAGATGTAACAGATAGCCGCCAAAACTCAGCTCAATATACATGTTAATAAATAAAACCTCTAAAAAATGTTAATTTTGTCATGATAAGCCATTCCTCTGTAAGAAAGTGACTAATGTCAATATGGACATAGTTAAATGGGAGGATGGAATGGGCTATAGATCTCATTATTCTAAGAGGAATGATTAACATTAATCAACACCAACATGCAAGTATTTACCATAAAAATCATATTGATAAACCGCTAAGAATTTGACTGAGTTTCAGACCCCCCCCCCCTCATGGTTGCCCGGAAACCCTCCCCCCTTTAGGTTTCCACAATAAAATGTTCAGTTAGACTTATTTTAATAGTTTCAACACAATGATTTCAACTATTTCATATGGTTTTCAATTTTGGAACCCCCCCCCCCTAACCCAATCCTAGCTACGGCACTGAATTAGACATAACATTAATACATAATGAAAATACAGTTTACAGCAGCATTCGCAACTACAGTTCGCAATACCACCAAACTGTATAAAGAAATAACATATGTAATAGCATTACACTGTATGATAGCACTTGGACCCTTGAACTGAAAAAAAGCACAATAACATTATAGAACTGGAATAGCATTAGAGGTTGTAATAGCACAACAGGTTGTAATAAAACTACAGGTTGTAATAAAACTACAGGTTGTAATAGCACTACAGGTTGCAATAGCAATACCGGTTGTAATAGCAATACAGGTTGTAATAGCATTACAGGTTGTAATGACACAACAGGTTGTAAAAGCACTACAGGTTCTAATAGCACTACAAGTTGTAATGACACTAGATGTTGCAATAAAACTAAGGTTGTAATAGAACTGCAGGTTGTAATATCACTACAGAAAAGTTGTACATGCATTGTCCATTACTTGCAAAACTGAATGCATCCATAATACATTCTACCCTTGAATGAGGCAGCATGTCTATGTTCAATTAACGGCCATACCCCTAGATGCCATCGGGAATATGTAGATGCTTCTTCAGTTACCATGGTAATGGAAAAAATAGATCAATCTGACCTACTTGCTTGGCAAAGCTGGAAACGCTGACAAAGCTGAGAATATGACAAATGCCTCCCGTTATAACACATGGGACGACCCATATAGTGTGTGCCAAAATAGTGCTACTTCTGTATTGACGGGTATGACCACAATTATCTAATCCTACAACCAAATTCTCGCCATCACACGACACAGATGCAGTTTGTGTCCATGCATTTTGACTGTATCTTGTGCAAAATTGTTGTGTTTCAAACTTGAAGCTTGGAGACCTGCCTTGAAGGCTATGTTTTAAGGCTACATTTCACCTTCGCACAATCTGTCAGAAACCTACATTTTGGTGAGTGACATTTAGTAAACATAATGCTTTAATTTAAGAGCTGATGAGAAATATGATAGGGACCAGGGACAATACTTGGGTGGGCTATATAACCCAATTAAGTTTATATATGATTATATAAATCCTCAAGATACTAATTAAAACAACAAAACAATAAAGTTAGTTAATTTCCTCATATATTTGTTTCTAAAACACCATTTATTGTAATTATATTAAAAATAAAGAGTAGAACCACATATATAGCGGAAATTTAAGTCTAATATATCATGTACGTTTATTTGTTTTTGTAAATTCTAATATGCTGTCAAATAATATCGCTTAGCTTCAACTTCCTCTTTAGGTCAAACAAACCCAAAGGCCAATATATATTGATATGTACTTTGAGCTTTGCAATCATGCAACCACGTTGACCTAAATACAGAAGTATATATAACCGTGGTCAATTTATATAAATATATCCTTTAAGGAGTTTTGATCTTGCTTTACTTTGGCCAGAGCCAGAGAGACATGTGCCGGATCCTGGAAGCAAATCAGCGTTTTTTCAGCTGAAAACACAATGACGAATACACTGGGAGTTATCATCCGGGTATCGTGGATCCTGTGGAGTCTACTCTGCGTTTGTCATGGATGTAGTGTGGTCAACTGGACCCCAATGAGCATGCAGGAGGTATTTTACAGAGCTGATATCGTGGTCTATGGGCGGGAACTATCGCGGTTCACTGACCATTCCATAAACGCTTACTTTGAGGTCTTCTGTGTCCTGAAGGATTCTGGTGGCGGCGTTTCCGGTTCCGTAATCCATAGCAACATTACAATAGAACATGTGGAACCACGTGATAGTTGTTCAGGTACATATGTGGAGTCAGGGATGGATATATTATTAGCTCTCAAGAGAACACAGTCTGGTAACTTCATATGGCATGAAGTGAACGTGATGAATAGTGCTGCCTACAAGGCCACGTCTGACAATATGGCATTGGCTGTTAGTGTGTGCGGATTACAACAGGGGGCAGTACCTATAGATCTGCCACAATATTCAAACGCTCCACAATGTCCGAGTCTAAATTCGTTTGGGATATTTTGCTACAGCTCCGGTGTCAAAAATCTACTAAATGTATTAACATTGGCTGTGCCCTGTATACTTATGATATCACAAGTACTTGATTTATGACGTCAGTTTTTTATACAACACAATGCTTATCTTTTCCTGGTTGATAGACAGTCCAGTGTCAGATACATTTATATGAATG
Organism: Amphiduros pacificus; assembly: GCA_949316495.1. Taxonomy (NCBI): domain Eukaryota; kingdom Metazoa; phylum Annelida; class Polychaeta; order Phyllodocida; family Hesionidae; genus Amphiduros; species Amphiduros pacificus. The sequence goes on along the minus strand of OX439009.1, from coordinate 12,448,745 downwards.
AATATTTATGCTGCAGTTAATATGCAGTAATTGGACAGTTTTGTTTATTTATAACATGGTTGTGAAGTGATATATGGACCATTCTCTCACATTGATTTATCCTAACAAGTGCCTAATGATGTCCTAATCTATGAGGACAGTGGGACAAATAATCAGGGATGATCAGATCTTCTGTCAATAACCTAAAATAAAGGTAATTTGTCAAATTAGATTTGTTTATTTAATATTTTTGGCCCGGACTGTGATTGCTTTTCATTAAGTCTTTTATTTTATTGTTTATTTATTTATTTCTTTATCTCTTAATGTTCTGAGGAATTGGAGGTGTGAAAAAGTATTAGGTTCATATTTACGTGATACATTTGACCGTTTGAACTGAAATGAAGGATCATCCAGCGTAATGTCAGATTATATCAGTGTGACCTACTTCATGTATCACAATGACATTTTGGCAAGGCTCCCTCTTGTGGACGGGCCATTAATCATTCGGAACTAGGTTGGGGAATATCTCAATGTCTTTTTCCAGAAAATTCCTTAAAGAGACGAAATGTAACAAAGGATCTTTTTATTCTTTTAATGTTATAATAAGCATATACTTTCCTTTCTCGGTATCCTTTCCTTATTTCATTATGTCAGCCATTTTATCTTGTCAATTGCTTCCACGCCAAACTTTGTGTAAAATTAATATTCCAAGATTTAGGAACTGACAACACAAGACCATACTTTTTTTACCCAAGCAAGAATAATGTCCACATGCTGATTTTTAGAAATGAATGTAATTGTTATCATTTTCAATGAATCATTATGGTCTTTGAACATATATCTGCATTGATGGAAATAATTACATTAATTATTTATTTACATTATATACATATATGCATATATCATATAAACATCAAATCACCACAATACATATTTGTGGCTATTGAAATGGCAGTATTAAAACCAACATAAAACAACATATCTTCAGAACTTAATCTTACTACTGGCTGGATATGAGAAGATTTCCACATTTAGTTGGCTGGACACATATTGGAGTTAAGTTAAAGGATATATTATACTATATTGAGTGGATTAAAGTTATGTAAATTGAGACATGTAATATAATTTACATAACATCTACATGGCACATTCAAAAGCGAAGAATGCCAGAATAGTGAGAGGAATGATCTTTGGTATATGCATAATAACTACTGGATAGAAAGTTACAATATAAACAAATACTTCAAGTGGAACATGGCTGACTACAGTGGGATAATGTTCATGTTTCTGTTGACCGTGCCATACCTCTCCTCTGCCTGCAGTGTGCTTCCAAGCTGGAGATCTCTGAGCATGGAGGCCATATTCTACAGAGCTGATATTGTGGTCTATGGGAGAGAGCTATCCCGTGTGCCAATAGGTGGCGCCACTAATGCCAACTTTCAAGTGTTTTGTGTCTTGAAGGGAGGAGAAGATTACAACATCACCACAAATATCACTATAGAACTTGTGGCACCACGCTCAACGTGTTCAAACACTGTGGTGCAGATGGGAGCTCAGGTGCTGCTTGTTCTGAGGTCTACCGTATCTGGAAACTTCACGTGGGATGAACTAAATGTTCTCGATAGTGCGTCATATGATGCTAAATCGCCAAATCTGGACAGAGCTGTTAGAGTGTGCGGGCTACAGCAGGTGGCACTACCTGTGGATTATGAAAACACTTCCGGTTACCCAGTCTGCCCTGTTGTGACCGTGACCTCAGCAAATTGTATCAATGGAGGTTCCATTAAATGCTATGATCCATGGCTATTTTTGTTTGTGGCGGCAACAATGGTGTTGGCTGGTCTGGAACTCACAAACAAGGACGAGATATTATAATGCTTGGGGAATCATTGCTAAAAAGGTGAATTACAAGAATCCTAAAGAATCCACAAGAAGTTTATTTGAGCTATTAATGTACCCTACGAGTGGGCTGCGTTTCTAATCCTTTTGTTACTGTATCTTGTACACAGAAATTTATTTTTTAATGGAATAAGTGAACTTAAACACTATCTATGGCTGTCTCTGATATAAGATATATGGTGCCGGCACATTGGGGGTAACCTTCCCCGTAAATGGCTCTACAACGCATAGACCCCAGCGACAGAGCAACAACAAAAGCCATGGAAAATTATTCACTACATTTATTTCAAATAATAAAAACCACATTTATCAAAACCCATAATAAAACTTAAAGTTAACTCAATCCTTTTTATTTTCTTTGTGTTAACAAATTTATTTACTAATTTCTGAATGACAACTTCAGAAATGATATAGCCAAAAACATGTTTTGTCAATAATAATTGATATTGCAGTATTTCCATTGTCCTACCTCTCAAGGTTGATGTGTAAATATTATTCATGTCAAAATCATACTAGGCCAGCAGGATATTTTTAATGAGAAATCTTTTGTACAAACAGTTCTTTAACATCTCAAAATAGCTTAGAAAGTAAAAATGCCTATTTATAATCTATTGTATTGTTTTGTCTTTCATTTTTATCAAACATTGGTCATTACAATGTATTGATTGAAACATATAAATAAAAAGTTTCACGAGAGCTTTATGTGCATTCCAAAAACAAAAGTGAAAATAAATAAACTCGCCACTAATTATCCACAGTATATATTTATTTATTGCTATATGTACATTCCATTGAGCAAAATAGAAGAATTATGATTATTTACATATCTACAGAGACAAAGAAGCTAACCTCAAAATACACATATATAGTATATATCAATATTTCCAATCTAGATGAGCGTACACAATATAAGTCGTTAAGTACCATTTCCCTCTTTTGAGTTAATAGTTAGTATATCCTCCTAACCAATAGTTTTAATGTAATAAGTTGCCAGGACCTAAATCTATTAAAATATAAACACTATGTACGGTAGGACTCAAGAGGATTTCAAACTAGATTATTAATCATTGCTTAATAAAAAGTTCAAACATCAGATCATGATGGCATTTTGACAGGACATTTTGAGCATTTGCTTACAGTAAAAGCATTTTTTTTATCTGAGGACAAATATCGAACCTGCCTTTTGACAATGACCATAACATATATAGAAGATAACTAAACATCGTTGGATACTGGGTTAATATCTTAAACCAATTACTTAAAATTACTATGAATATTATAGGAGACTAACTTTAACAAGCTTCCTTCCCTACAATAAAAAGGGATCACGATAGCAATAGCTTTCTCAGACATGGTTTTATCAAAATTAAATGTTATTATATATGCGTTCACATTGATCTATAACAGGTGGAGCAGTCACAAGACTTGTCTTCCCATATTAGGTGTAAAATGAGAACTTAATCATCGTAAAATAATTACATGAAATATGCCTAGGTACCGCATATAAATAGACATTGACAATGCATGGCATAAGAACTGTAGAAAATGATGTACAAATTAGATGTGGTCCACCAAAAGAAACAAAACGCTAAATGCAATAACTGCAGTACTGGTGGGTGTTTGCCTCGTTGCCTGCCTGTCACCCGTGTGTAACACAGGCGACAAACGACAAAATAACCAAAATCTACTTTTGAATTACAAGTCTCATGAAGTACTGTTTGTGAAGCTTCAGTCTTGAGTTTCAGATAATTATTAGTGTGTACAGCAGTAGTGTGAAGAGGAAGCTCTCTAGTGTTTGAGTGATAATAAATGAAAGGTCTTTGAACTGTTTACTGGCAGCGTACAATTTGCATCTATTGCTTCACCGCCATCAAAAGTGGAAGTTTTCCCAGCCTCTATTTTATTCTGCCTTTTCAACCAAGAGATATTACAAGGCGGAATATGCCAATTGAGTCAAGTTATGCTGGTTATCCACGATTTAGCCTGCAGATGGCAGAAGGTGGCAGATGCTAAACTCAAATAATCATTGGCAAAATTGACGGTGCACAATGGAGCGACCACCAGGTGGCATTTGTGTGCAGCCACTGTTTAAGTACTATTGACACACTGATGGTTGCTCTTGTTATATTTGTCTCTATTGGTCCAATACGGACCAATCAAATAGGCTGATAGGTACTCTCAGGAGGTGTGGTTTTTTTTCCTTTTATACCTAATCCCATTTGCATGAGATTTTTTTTTAAACCCAACCCTTTCAATGGTAATTGATATTTATGTATTTAATGTATAACTATATCTTAAGTCTTAAAATAAAGCTTTGATTATTCTTTGAATGATATAAAATAAAGAAAATATATAGCTTTTACCCATGATGTGTAACTTCCTTATTTGAGAAATTCAAATGAGATATCTGAATTAACCTATTTTGTTGATATAGGAAGTCTACAAAGGATGTTTACATGGTATATAAGAGTTGGCCAATCTGACCAGCCAATTAACATAGTTAAAAGCCCAGATCATTGTTTAAAGCCATGTTCAACAAACCTCCCAATATCACCTATCTTGACTTGCCAGGGTGTGGTGTTTGGAGAAGACTACAATTCCAAAATGTGAATGTCGCAAAATGCCTGCTGTGATCCTTGCTATCTGCTCTCCCATGCCCACTGTATTTTCGTGGCACTGACATAATATTTTACTAAATTCTTTGCATATGACTGTTTAGGATACTGTTGCCTTTTGGCTTTACATATTTGTTTCCTCAATTTTGACCTCAGAATGGAGATGTTCATTTTGCAGATTTATATATAGTTGGCATAACAAAATTGTGATAGCGCAGACATTGGCTTGTTAATGAAAGACGTGAATCTAAAACATCCATCCCATCTTGAAGAATGGCGGGTAAAAAAATATAAAGCATTTTTACCAGCATGCTCCCCTATAAAGCCAATCCTTTCAATGTTCACAGACTAATTAAAATCCCCAGAGAGCAGAGTATGAGAATTTAAGCGAAGCAAAATAACACATTGGAGCAGAGATATTTAAACAGAGATTGGAAAGAGCAGGTCTGCCACTAGGTGTCAGCGCGGTGCACCACCCAACTCTCACATGGTCTCACGCAATCTTTTTTGCACAAATTACTATACAATTCTCCTTCTAAATGCTATAAAATAGTACCTTTATAATCTACTGCTAAACTTAATGTCACCATGATGATTCAAAGACATGGTCCATTTGTACAAAAACAGTGAAAATTCCCTTGACAAGCTGGCCAAATGACCACATCTGGGAAACAGAAAGTGGTGACGGTGGTGCCACCACGAGATCGCTTCACCTGAGTGATAATGTAGAACTTGAGCTTGTTTCCAATCTCTGTTTTAAATGTCTCTGATTGGAGGTGAGTGGTTCTCAAGGTTCATTTCAATTTATGCAATCGTGTGAAACAATTCACATGTCGCATGTACCCACTGTCAGTCCAGAGTGAAAGATGTAGTGTAGAAATCAATATATCGATTTAGTGACTACCTCTTAGCTTCTCCAAACTTTCCCTCCCTGCATGAGGAATGGCGACCGGAAGTTTACAAAACAACAACATATTTCCCATAAAGCACTTGTCTCATTCAACTCCTGTCCACTTTACTCGGACTAGCTAAATAGTCCAGAGGGCTAGACACATAGTTTACATGGCCCATAAAATATACTGTGGCCAACTTTCACATGGGATGTCCATATATGAAAGAACATTTGAGGCATTTTACTTTGATTTCATATTGTTACAACACTCATCATATTCATATAATAAAACAGAATTATATGCATAACATTTTCGTCCCTGGTTTTAACATTGCTGAGCATGCCACATATTGACTATGGTGCGCGATGTCTCACTCATCGGTATGTCTATTTTTGATCACGATGACTGGTATTTCAGCGTTCTGCATCACATAGTCACTTACGCTGCCGTACACGACTTTTTTAAGTTTGGAGAGCCCTCTTGTGCCCATGACAATGGTGAACGCATGCTGAGCTTTGGCGGCCTCCACTATGGTGGGTCCAGGGGTCTTATTCGGGATAGAGACTATTCTGCCCTGCACCTAGAAAATGAAATGAATTTTCATGTTTCAAATATTTTCTTTTTACTAATTCAATTGCATATTAAGAAATTAGTTGAGAGACATCGTGGCTTCAATTTTCAGCCATCTTGATGTCACAACATTCACAACTTTACATCCACAGTCACAACTTTATCCCCAATCCAATATGTGTGTAGTTACTCCAAATGCAATACCATTTTATTTAGAAAACATTTACAAAATGCCAATGAGCTGTGCTGATCATTGTCAATTTGTAGAGTTCATGAACATTTCCCAAAAATGCGTGAAAATTGCTTTATAAATGATAACTTGAAATATATACCCAGTTTTGAAGGTCAAGAACAGCCAGCGCAGCAAATACAATGATACAGAAAATAGTTAGGATTCATATCCTATCAATATTGCATCTCATCTACAAATAGCTAAAAAATGCACCGAGTAATTTCAGAGAAGAGGAATGACTTGGAGTATAACTTGGGCTATTAAGGCAAGGTCAAAGGTCAAAATGTATTCTTTTTACTGACATAATATAAATGTCTAAACCCTAAACTTTGTGATCAGAGATTAATAATACCCATCATATTCCCCCAAGATATATTTTCGTGCCAATAACAGGAGATTTATTCAACACTTTGTCAAATAAACTCTGCTCTGCCGACTAATAACTTCTTAGTAAAGGTTTGCTAATAATGGGGAATCTTCAGATTAGGACACTGGAGTGAATTGACTTACAAGGCCCTGTTTTACAGGCCTATCAACCATACGGACCACAAAATTAATTATGTGTGTACAACCATAGTTTGTTTGTTTGTTTGAGGTTTTACATCATTTTCAACATTATTTCAGTCATTTCGTGATGAGACCTAATTGAAGCAGATATAGTGCTGCCTCACTGAATTATCATGTCGCAGGTTTTTGACATGACAACACACCCGGTCACAGACTTACAAGGACAACAGGTTAACCCTTTGGCACAGGCCTCAGCGCATGTGTGAAATTGTATCATGAATTCAATCTCGGCATGGCCAGGGATCGAACCCACAACCTTTGGATCACCACAGAGGAACTGGTGCTAATAAGCTGGCGCTCTAACCAACTGCGCCACGGCCCGTGGCCTCACAACCATAGTACCAAACACATTCAGCAAAATACAATATTCCTGGCAGGTGCATTATGTTTTCAGGCAGATAGCCTGAATGTATCACAGTATCAAGGCCACATTTCATTTAAACATACCCCCAAATCTATTTAAACTGCCTATGACCCCATTAAAGCTTCAAGGTCATTCTATATACCAAATTTGAATTTCTCCTTTTTACAGTTTGTGAGAATAGTTCAGATAATAATTGAGAATGACCTTGAAAATCGGTTACTCATCATCAAACTCATCAAAGATCCTGTACAGGATGCTTAATATGAAATAATGCCATTTCTTTGTTTATCTTTATAAAAAGTTTTACTAATAGAAGGCAATGCCAAGAAGAATAGGCCATTTCAATGCCCTAGGCCATGTTAAATGCTTTATGTTAAAAACCTGGAAATAAAAATGGATATAAGAGAATATGAATCACCTAATTGTCTCATAGCATTTTCTAATATTGATGTTGTATTCCCATTGCAAATTAACGTTATATCTCAGATAAGCTGGATTGAATAAGGTTAAAGCCACCTTATTTAGCATGCAATATTTACGTTATGGGTTTGCATGATCATCGATATCAATTTGAATAAAATAGGATATAAATGGTGGAGAAGACAAATAATATGTTATTCTTGATGCTTTATATCTGAGCCATTTTGTTAAATATTGAGCACATAATATTTAATGGAATTTATATATGCTTTTTAGTCAAATTAACCTTCTTAATGTACACACACACACATATATATATTTTCTAAACTTAAAGACACACATACAGACATACTTAAAGACACACTTCAGGACACACATACAGACATACTTACTTAAGATAAATGGTCATTTTAACATGGTCTGTATTATAATTTAGTTCATATTTGTAAATAAAATAAATTTGATCGATCATTTAAAGCATTCATGAAATGAGCTTTTCAAGCACTTTTTCCTTGCATAATATAAATGTTTATACTCCAAACTTTGTGATCAAATGTTATTACCCATCATATTACCCCTACATCAAATTCTGTGCCATTTGAAAGTGGACAACATCCTTTGTTTAGCTGATCAGTGATCTTGTGCAAACACCTGCTCAGTAAAATCTTGCTAACTATGGGGCACCTCCAGACTGGGACAATGGAATAATTTGGCTTACAGAACCCTGAACCTTGAAATGGACCCCAATGTATTGTATCAGCAAGGGTAATGCCAAAATCGGTGTTTACAGATTTTGTGGTTTGGACCCAGAAATGCAACACCAAAACTTAGGGGGTTCAAATCGGCCATAAAAATAGACCAACTTAACAAAATGATAAATATATTTTATCTTTACCCAATCAAGATGAAAATTAGCATGTTTTACCAAAATCAGATTAAAAGTATTCCATAAAAAACTGACATAAAACTCAAGAACTGTATTTGTAAGTATGCTAAAAATAAAAGTGAATCGATGGAAATTTTGGGGGTCCAAATCGGCGTTCAAGAATCCCAACCCTGAAATCGTTCTTTTGGAGTTGGAACTTGTTCATACAATATTTTGGGATCCAACACCGATTTCTGGGTTTTTGAACAGTGATTTGGACCCCCGGTTAAGAACCTGTTGATACAATCCAACCCTGGTGGTCAAAAGAGTACAGTCAGTACTTGGCATTTTCAGCAAAACACAATAACCATGGTCAGTGTATTTTGGTTGATTTTAGTGAAATCGCTTGCATGTATCACAGTTTCGTGGCCACATATCATTTAAACATACCCAAAACCTCTGTAAAATTATCTGTGACCTACTTTAACTGATAGTTATGAATAGGTTCCCCTATATAGTATAATACTGACAACAGATTGACGTATCCCAGAATGAAATAGATAATGAAACACAAGTACATATATTTAAAGGATTATTTAAAGGTTTAATTGTCGTAATCCCAATATGTACGGATAGTTCAATATGAGATAGATCCTTTGAAAAATATTACTTATTTGACAATTCACGTTACCATTGTGCATCACTTATGGGGATGCAAATGCGTTTAATTTTCTATGAAATAAGGCAGAACACTTTATTCAATTTCCATAGGTCACAACAGTATCTGATCTTCTTCTTAGCATGGGAAATATACTCAGAATGCCATAATTCTACCCTGATTGTGGTCTCAGAGAGCCTTAACTGTATCCTGGGCATCATTCATATTGGGAATTACAAGGTAATATCCATCCACAATCTATTGAGATGACGGTATCATGGGGATATCCAGGGAAACCCAGGGACACCCAGGGACACCCAGGGACATCCAGGGACATCCAGGGGAGTATTGAGATATTTAGTAATTTTGCCTTTTAAACAAACATATATTGATTGTTACATAAATAAAAGTAGAAATAAAAAAGTCTTTGAAAACATAATATTCTATGTGAACATTCAACATGACTTTAAAGATGACTGATCTTCAAATAAATAGTTTGTAAGCACACGTTAACTGATGTAATACAGACCAAAAGTACGTTTCTGACATAAATCTGATGGCTTTTGGTTTCTGGTTTTGGAAAGCACTATTAGATCGCCTATAAATCTGATATATAATCATAATAATGAACATAAGACAAAAAAACCATACAATCCTGGATGTCACCTGGTTGTTCCCCTATTCATCATCTACATAAACCACTGTCACATGGTATATCACACAGTCACATGGTATCTCAGATGACAGACTTACCCCGTGAATGGCGAGTTTGTGTTGATACCTGGACTCGAGCTCTGTTAGCGCTGAACCCAGGCCCAGCACGCGGCCTGACTTGCCGTTATCTTTGTCTGAAAATTACAGTGTTATACCAAAGCTTATATTCGTGCCTCTGCTTCCGGTTTACTTTTGGCCACAAAAGACCTGTTCTCAATATCCCATCGTTGTCAATGTATTTGATATTCCAGTGCTGTCTAAAGGACAGTTGTCTCTTTTCATACTGCACCAGCTTGATCCTTCAGACCAACTTATTAATCGAAGATGGGGATGTACTTGGCACAGTAATACGGGAATGGATGATTGAATCTTGGCATGCTTTGTGTGTTTAATAAACGCCATTAGTTTATGTTGCAATCTAATTTGCTGCAAAATGCAAATTTGATGAAAAGATCATTTTTTTAATGAAAGATCTTATGTGAATGTGTTCAGAACATTGTGTTTAACAGCATAGAATTTCTTTTTCTGTAAAATGCGAAATTGATGGAATGATCATTTTGGTTTTTTTAAAATGAGAAATCAGATGTGAATGTATTCAGAACATTGTGTTTAACAGCACAAATAAATTTCTTTTTCATATTTGATGTGAAATATATGAATATTGGGTCAATGACTGTAGTAACTCAATATAATTTCCCATGTGGAGACAACAGAGAAAATATGCACTATATCAGTGATACTTTGCAACTAGGGAGAAAACCAGGCCTTTTACATGTCTTGGCCTAATACATCACACTTACGTTGTTGGTTGCCAAGAGGTTGCGGAATTTGGCCTCATTTTTCTCAATATCCCAGAACCTTTCATCCAAGGATTCATCTATCTCGCCCTCTTTGGCCATTTGCTTGGCTGAAAACAATATACCATCATCCCCTCTAATAAACAGGTCACATTTCACGTGACCAACAAGTAGAAAATGCCAAAATGTTGTGTTTACACGGCCAACAAAAGTCATCCAAATGCCCAACTTCGCCCCATTTCCATTCTGATTCTGTTTGTTCCTTTGAGGTTCTGGACACCCTAACTGGCACATCTAATTTTGGTCACGTGAGAATGACACTTGTTCTCTCAATATTATAAACAATTTTAAGTACAACTTACATTATGTATTGACATTTTATGGTGATACCGTTCCTCCAATTCTGTTAATTTTGAGTAAAGTATCTCCTTTTGTTGTTTTGATTTAATATCCTTTGTGGTTGACTCTTTTTCTGTAAGTGGAAACAGCAACACAAGCAAATATCCATTAGAGCCAACAAACCACACATTCAATTCTCGCAGAACACTTCAGTTGGTAGGTTAATAAGGAAAATATGATCTCTCTGGGAAGGATATGCCTACCATAAGAATGATAACATTTTTGGTTATGAGAAACTAAATAAATTTCTTCAGTTGGGTACTACTATTCAATACATCCTGTTAATCGAATGGAAAGGAGATTCTGTTTAAAGTTGGAAGCCCTGTGGACAATCATGCTTAAAAATTAAATCTGTATAAAAAATCTGAAATTTACTTTGACTCACTGATTGTATGTTATTCCAATATCTAGAAAGTTAACTTTGGGTCATCATCTTAAACTATTGATAATTAACCTAAGTTTTTTTAAATCTTAACATTACATTTAAGAGGTAAATCCATCGTACAAATATTTGTTTATTAAAAATATAGAAATCCATAAGATTCTGATTAACATTTCAATAATTTATGTATAACATTGCTGCTTTCTGAGGTATTGAACCTTCCCTGGTCAGGAAGGAATATAATGGTATGGCATTTTAAAAAGTTGTACAACTCAAAAACAAGCACCGTTACCCCATGTTATTTTGCTTTATGTCATTGCATTTATTTATTCTAAGTAAAGATATATTTGAACAATGAATATTGTTGAATGGAGAATCTTAAACTTTGAGGAAAATTTCTGAATAATCTAATGTGGTTACCTTTATCTGTTTTTGGTATATATTGGAAGTAAAGACAATAAGTCAGTTAATTTCAGATTTTTATTACTGATTTGAATTTTTTGGTTTATTAGGTTATCAACTTTAAAGAATCAGGACCATGTTCAGGAGATAACGGAGACAATACTCTGTCTGACACAGCATCAGATTAATATAAAAAATAATTATTTACATTACATACATGTCCTATCTGGAGGCATTCTGGGTCGGTTTTGCAAGTTTTGCAAGGAATTCCAGGTCTCAGAGTTCCACATGGAGGAATACTGGGTCATGATATTCTCGTACTATGGCCAAAGACAGCGTATTTAATTTAAGTGCATAACAGAAAGGAATCATCCCTTCAAGCCAAATATGCTATCTATGAATATTATCAGCTTATTCAAAGTTCAGATTGCCAGCCAAGAAGGTTCACATGAACCTTTAATCTTCTATTATCACCACTTGGTGTGCTACAAAACTACCAACTCTCATAATAGGAAGATAAATTCTTGTGTGGGATGACAGATAAATCATTATGGGATGGCAGAGAGCTCAATATGGGATGGCAGAGAGATCATTATGGGATGGCAGAGAGATCATTATGGGATGGCAGAGAGATCATTATGGGATGGCAGAGAGATCAATATGGGATGGCAGAGAGATCATTATGGGATGGCAGAGAGATCATTATGGGATGGCAGAGAGATCATTATGGGATGGCAGGGAGATCATTATGGGATGGCAGAGAGATCATTATGGGATGGCAGAGAGATCATTATGGGATGGCAGGGAGATTATTTGTATAGCAGTGGAGATTCTTTGTAAAGGTTGTAAGGATACGAATGTATGCTTTTACTGTATATATATATTATTTCAATTATCGCATTATGAAGTATTCTATCAATACACTGACAGTTTTTTTATAAGCATACATTAGTAATAGGGGGTAGACGAGGGATGGATTTGACCTGTGGGATAATGGACATATGACCTTGACCAGTAATAAAGGAATAGGAATAGGAATAGTGGAGAATTAGATTTAGTGCTGGAAAAGCTAGGAAATATAGTTCACAGAGAAAAAAATCTTGATGTAATATTCTTGTGTTTTACTTACCCACGTAATGAATTGTTCATGAAGTATCATAATTGCACTTTTATATGAATAAATGTAACAATACAAAAGTTGACCATGATATGTTAAATGTTGTATCAAACTGATCAGATTATTATATAGAATATGGCATAAAATAATGTCTATTATTCACTATTGTTTAATATCATTGTTTAATATGCTCATGTCTTTCATGATAAATGTTCCTTTTTTGGATCTAAATGAATTGTATGGAGTATATGTACATGTTGTATGATTTTAGTACTGATTCATTTTTGATGGAATTATTTCTTAAAAGCAATCATCATAAAGCCATGAAAAAAAATTGTTTCTCTTTGTCTCCCTTCCCTATTTTGCAGAATAAAATAGAGAATATTCCAGACACCAAACCAAGAACAAGAAAGATTTTTTGAAAAAGGAGACTAAACTGTCAAACCGATGAATTTTACACATTCATGTGGAGCATTATTCTCCAAATGTTCTTTTTCTCATAAATATCAATATATGCTAAATAATGTTTCCAGTGTTCCTTTGATTTTTGAATATCATATTTCCTGAGCCTTGTGCGACAATTTTGAAATGTTTCTATGGTATAACTGGCAGATATAATTTGGTACCAAACATGACTGCCACACATGCTTTAAGCGGTCGTTAAAAAAATCAATAGTTAGGTTCGAGACGGCACTGTATGAAGGTATACTTCAAGGCAAAGTTGAGACCCATAACAGCACATAATCATAATCCAATAGAAAAATATCTCTTCATAAAATAAGCATAAAACTCTGAGCATCCTTTTTTAAGAATTAAAATTATGAGAAACAAGTTTTTTTTTATTCTTGGCCAAATTTGTAAATATATACTCAAATTTAATCTACTCTTGAACTAGATTTGTTACACTCTCAGTGAAAAAGCTACTAAGCATTTAATAGTGTTCTGATATGTTAGGTGCATATTATCTAGATGTTACCAAATGCGTTATTAACTCGCTCGAACCAGAAAACAAGTTATAGATACCTGCTTTATCCACATCGAAACCCTCTGGCACGTGGATTAACATTACATAGTTCTCCGGTCTATGTAAGTATTTGACATACCCTAAAAAGAAGAAATATCAAATTAAATCAAACATATATACCTGCCCACTGAATCTATCATTTAAACTTGTTTCTGTGTTTTCCACAAAACAAAGTTACAATAAGGTTATTCAGACTTGTATGTATGATAAACATTGATTTCTTATTTGATAATGCACAAAGTAATATAAATATAAATGGTGTTACTTAATTCAGCCAAATGAAATCAATAACAGCTTTTTTACATGAATTTCAAACCTTAAGTCAATGGCTAACCCATATATTAACACATCACAACGTATTAGATTAAATACTAATTGCTATCAAAAGTTTTCACTGTAAATAACACCTTTGAGCCAATGTCCACAATTAGCAGGTATCATCTACCAAGAGACTTGCGGAGCAAGAGGCAACCTGTTGTGTGCTAACATAGGAGAATGTTTACAAATATATGTTAGGTGAATGACAGCCATTTCTGCAACCTCGCTTTGGGTTTCACCAATCAGATGTGCATTACACTGCCCCCTGGTGGTGATTTATATCATTCTGATATGTACCACAGGACCTCCCGGGGATGAAGACGTGGACACAGGCTGAGCTTATCTTGTGAATAAACAGTTATTCATATATATGAGCAGTATGTTTGTTCTTATTTTGACCTCTATTCTCCTGTTGTTTCATGGCTAAACTTTCTAGAACATGAAGAGTACTATAAAAAATATTGGCTTTATCCACAGTCTGTGTAAATATTTAGCGAGTATGTATATGAGAAGTCAAACAATGCCTAAGTCAGTGTGCCATTATGTTGAGTTTTATCACTTTTTGAAAAGAAGAAAAAACCAGCTGGTCAAGTCCATTGCACTTTGGGGAACGGCCAAATTGGACGAGTCCACAGTGTAGTAGGGAAAGGGAAAATCAGATATCAAATAATACTGTTCAGTTATACTGTTCAAATATTCACATGATGTTATAAGATAATGCAAATGTATGGCAATCAAATTGGGAAAATCCTGTTTTTTGTAAAGTAAGAAAGCATTTATCAATGCTTACGTCTGTTGTCTTTGTTTCCCCGGTAACATATCCAAGCCTGATGTACAAACTCAATGCATCTGACGTTTATTAACATCATGGTTTGCTAAATATATCATAATACAAAACATATTTGAATGCCTGAAAAGATAAAACACATTGTTTTTTTGTAAATAATATATATAATCTATGTCATACATTGGTTTAGCATCCGGTTCCTGCAGGTGTCAGAGCTGATCCCGCCTGACACGTATGCAAATCGTTATATCAATCTGCATATAATTAGCATATAAGGATATCCCTCATAACGAACATATTTACATTAAGTTTTGACTTAAGTCATTAAGTTTTCTCAATGACCCATGCCTTTTTGAAATGTTTAATGTTTCCGATTTTTTTCTAAATACCTTATTCATTTACGACAGACCAAAAGTCACAACATAGTATACATGTATTTCATCCGAGCGATCTATGGTCTTATGGTCTTTAATTCAGAGATGTTATAATTGTTATAAATATTCCAGACCAAAGAAAGGAGGCTGTAAGTTTTTGAAATATAGATATACACTATGAAAGAATCGTTTGGGTTAGACATATCTTCTTATTCCTATCCATGTATTATTGGTGAATTACGTCTTAAACAACATTTATAGCACAAAGGCTGATTGTCGATCTCCATGTTTTGTTTTCCTCCAATTGAAAAGTACACACAGGAACTGGATAACTTTACCGGAACCAGAACTGTACAACTCCTCTAAATTTAAGAATTCATAATGGGGACCACCATTAATAAATTTTAAGTAATATATATTGCTGCTTATATTAGAAAATCATGAATGACGTCTCTTCCTCTCCAAATATTAGAGGTTAAATAATCAACTTCTGTGAGAGTTTTTCTCGGTCCTTTTGGCACTCCAGCTATTCTCAGCTGATGTGCGAATCCTGTTTGTTTGGGGAATCTAAGACAAATAGCACAACACTGAATGGCTGACCATCACTTTGGCATTAACGATATTACGGTGTGCCAGATGTCTGGTTTGCATTACCTCCATTAGCTTAATGTTTGCATGACAGAAAGCTTAAACAACAAATAGGTCGCTGCTATTAAGAACACGCCATTTTTATACACTCAGAGGAATTAATTCTTCAATAATACATAGATTGGAATGACTGATGCGTCTGATGCAAGCAATACCTCAATGGAAATACACCGTGTGGTGACCAATTTAATAACACTCTTTGAGTAAGAGGAGCACAAAATACAAAATTTCATACACGGCATGATTTTTTCCATAAGAGAACAAACACACCTGAGGTGAAACGCTGGAGTAAGTTTGTTTCTTTTTTTGGGTTTTACATCACTTTCAACATTATTTCAGTCATTTCGTGATGAGACCTACTTGGAGCAGATATAGTGCTGCCTCACTGAATTGTCATGTCGCAGGTCCTTTGCATGACAGCCCACCCAGTCACTTATTTACAAGGCAGCGGGTTAACCCTTTGGCATTGTATCATGAATTCAATCTCAGCACAGCCAGGGATTAACCCTTTGG
Source organism: Amphiduros pacificus (assembly GCA_949316495.1). NCBI lineage: Eukaryota > Metazoa > Annelida > Polychaeta > Phyllodocida > Hesionidae > Amphiduros > Amphiduros pacificus. The sequence continues at coordinate 12,432,208 of OX439009.1, read as the reverse complement.
CATTGTATCATGAATTCAATCTCAACACAGCAAGGGATCGAATCCATGACCTTTGAATCATCACAGAGGAACTGGTGTTAATAAGCTGGCGCTCTAACCCACTGCGCCACGGCCCGTGGCCTCGCTGGAGTAAGGGACAGTAGCCTGGGGTAAAAAAAAATGTTGAATAGGTTAGCAACTCGTTCGAAAAGCTGTGAAGGCACCAAATCCAAGATGGCCGAAAGTTGGTCACCTCATACATGAGAGACCAATCTCCATATTTCCCCTTGCAATGACTACACCAATTTTTTTTTCATCTTCCATAAGGAAAACCAGATTAAAACATCTTCATTTTATTTTACCTGGTTTATAACATCTTTATTTTGCTTCCATGATTTTCACCCCAAATAGTTATTGGTCCTTCCACCTGAGGATTATGATAAGAAAATGTAATGAGGTGCCGCATTCAATCGTTGGCTTTCATATGTTTTGACTTCATACAAGACGACTGGCAGAATTCTGAATAGTAATATGTCAAAGGTAAGTGAACGGAGTTGGCCGGAAGTGATCAGTGGTGCCACCTGGGAACGATTATGTCACGGTATGCGATATTTGGCACACTACTCCCATACCTGCATGCCACACACCTGCTGAGAGGACCACCATCTCTGCTGCCGTCATCATGCGCAACGTGTTCTTATAACTACCGGTTTTAAAACATGAAGGGAAGCGATGATTTCAGGCCTCTCCCTCCTGAGAACATCCGTTTTTTGTGTCTTGGTATTTGATTTACTCATATCTGGGCAACGAGTATCTCTTAAAAATGATTGACAAAATTAAAAATGGGTACTGACTGCTGGCAAAATCAAATCTACACGTTTATTGGGAAAAACTGTCAGGAATCCAAATCATTATGAAGCATGTTTATGTTTATCTTTATATTTTACGACCCACAGGTTCTTTATGCTTTGACCAGATGTTCTTTAAGGTTTCAGGTAAATGTTTTTTACATAGGGCCAAACAAATATTGCCGGGCAAACAAATGTTAGCTGTTTCTGATAACATAACATGACAAAGTAGGATAGGGTGTATATAGTTTTTTTCTTTCCTCTTTTGTTAAATGCACTGACATTTGTTCCTGAAACTATGATTTATTTTATCTGGAAAGACAAAAAGACATTGGAGTAGCTGGTTTGAACCAGATTAGGTAGGGAAATTGGAAATAATATGTTCTCAAAACAAAAGAAGATAAGAATTTCAACTGTTTCATTAAAGGATATGTACGATGTTGCCACATTATGCAAAGAACTTGAGGAGAAATAAACTTTATTCTTTAACAATAGGAGCAATGTGATAAGAAATGATTTTGATATGTTTGCATGATATTATTGGAACATATATCAATATTTATCTGATGATTATCTAAATAGTTTGTCTTATTGGTGTAGAGTTACTGAACATAATGCAAAACCCGATATACTTTGTTTGTTTGTTTTGTTTGTTTGGGGTTTTACATCACTTTCAACATTATTTCAGTTATTTCGTGATGAGACCTACTTGTAGCAGATATAGTGTCATGTCGCAGGTCCTTGACATGACAACCCACCCAGTCACAGATTTACAATGACAACGGGTTAACCCTTTAGGCACGGGCCTCAGCTCATGTGGGAAATTGTATCATGAGTTCAATCCCGGCACGGCCGGGGTTCCGATATACTCTCTAATATATTGTTTCATTTATGAAAATCATTCAACAGGAGAAACTTTTTTTTTCATAATTGCAAAGGTATGAATAAAAGACATTCTCGATACGCAAATTAGTCATCTTTTACACAGAATATTCAGTTGACATAAGTGTTAGACATTTTAGAAATTGTTCAAAAGATTTATTGAAAGATTAGTTAAAATGAATTTCTCATTTTTTATAAAAGGGAAGTAAATCAGTGCTAAAATTCTTTGCGCTATATTGTCAGAAATAGTAATAAATAATTGCTCACAACTAGAGAGCCTGCAAGGCTTGAAGTCATTATGTGAGGTATGGTCTGATATGTGAAGTTGGCTGCGTCACTTGTGTCATGTGGACACGCAACGCCTCCGGAGAGTGGCGACATAATGTTGTGTATTCTGAGGGTATCCCCCTGTAATGACGTATGCATAGTACAAGGAGGCATCATACCTGGGTTATATATAGTAACACAACATCTTGAGAAGGTATATCTATTTGCTATGGTTATATATACTCACATAACATGAGTTATTCCCAGAGAGTCTACGTCATTACGGTGTATATATCTTCACTTGACATTGTTTGTAAACCTCTCTATGTCCCAACACCTAGACAAATATTTACTATATAAAACAAAACAATATTATTTGTTACTTGATGATTTACGGAATGGGTACTCTAAAGCATCTGCAAAGACACACTCTCTCATGAATATCTCAGGAATATATATTATGATTTTGCATGGATATTGTTTGTTGATGACACATTTGTTGCTTAGAAAACACCTAATATACATCTAATTCATAAAGTTTTAGGAAACACAATCTTTGTGGTTGACCCACATTGAATGAAACTAGAAGAACATTCATATGTAATATTGGATAACATGATAGGTAATAAAACTATTCAATTAAGGGATTTCAAGTAGTAATTCTCACGATATTATTGAGATAAATATATTGTCAGATGTTTCTAAATTCACTAACAAATATATTAAAGCATTTTGGTTAATTGTCTATTGGAATAAGTAATTATGTTCATATGTCAGAAAACAGGACTGGAAAAAACAACGCAAGGGATATTCATATGATAATACATTCAAATGGTGGCAGTTGGTCACTTGTCAGTAGAGTAAAAGGATGGCATCTTCATGGAGTAAACGTCTTGTTCTTGATAGTATTCAAAACGTATTTGCTTATTATTCTTAGTACGTTTTCATCAAATGTCAAATTCTGTTCTGTCTGAGCCTTGTGCCAACAAAGATCTGAATTTACATGTATGACTTTTGAATTTATATGTATCATTTTATTTGGTAGCTTGAATGACAGAGAAATAATATTCCTGATTTCAAATGTTGTTCCAGAGAAAAATATCTTAAATTGATATAAACAATCATCATTTTCTGCCTGTCCTTTTTATAACTTTTTTCGATACTAATAGACGATTGGTGACAAGAAAGACTGAAAGGACATCCAGGTACCTACTATTCGTGAGACGGCATCCTGGCACCTCGTCTCATATTAAAGGTTATCCAGGTACCTAATCCTACTGAAAGGACATTAAATATACTTATACAAAGCATGAAAACAACACAGGTACTTAAAGTACGAAGAGAATCTGAAAAACAAACTGTGCATGAGAGGCCATCTCATACAACAAACTTCATGGCAATTAATCTTAGATTGCAAGGTCATCTCAGACACTGTTCATAAAAGGTCACCCTATAAAAGGATGTAAGCATGGCCAATGGGAATTACATATTAAGGCATTTAATTAGATAAAGATTTCACATGAACATTACAAAAAACATGAATTATGTGAGTAAGGTTATAGTTTATCACTCTACCATTAAGTACCATAAATTATATCAATGATATAATGTAACATGTCTTTAAGTTGTTTTACACTTTTTACGCATGTCTATTGGTTGTTGTGAATGGTGTCAAGCGAGAATATTGTGTTATTATTTTCATCTTGCAAAATTTGAAGTGCAACATATCAATGAAATGCTAATATTTTACAAAAAAGATCTTGCTTCTCAAGTATCTATATAAATGATAGAGCAATTCAAGATCTTTGATAAACAGTCATGAAGCAATGACTGGAGTGATCAGAATGTTATTCCATCTTATGTTGGTTATATGATGGTATGCAAGAATACATATTTTTTTTTGTGTACAGCTCTTAGAGCTGTAAGAATCTAATGTTATAAGAAAGGCTCTGTCCTGTTAGTCTGTATACTATATTGCTCAGAGACAACAAGGGCTATTGTGTAAACATTTTACGTCAGCCAACCCCGGGGGGGGGGGGGGGGAACTTTCATAATTTTAACCCTCGGAGGCTATGTTGGAATTGAAAACAACCCAGAACCTGATTTAGGGAAATATTCTATCTCCATTGGTACCCCGATTTAAGACTGACTTAAATTTTGATATCCTGATTTAGGGATGATGCAAAGTTAAAATGATACCCTGACTTTGGGGTGATGCAATACGAAAATGATACCCTGTTTTTTTTTAGTTCTATGAAAGTAACCCACACGGTCAACCAGCCCAGCGATTTCTGTGTACAAGGTTGTAGCAGTGTTGAATTTCAGGGTGCAGATCCAGGGTTAAGGTGTGGGAATTAGGTCACATGTGTCTCGACCTCCACCACAGACAGCCACTACTTGTATATAGGTTAATACTTAGTATACAGGGACAGAGAGTGGTTGGGACTTTCTCTTGTGCCGTGAAAACATATAATGACTTTTAACATTTTGAAAGACACAACATTCAGCTCAATTGCAATTAGTGGTGGATATTCTAATACCGAATTTTGGAGCAATATGTACTTCTGAGGGGCCTACAGATCACAGACCTGGCTGTCAGTGTCACAAACCAGACTGGCGACACCTCAACTGCATAAATGAACATAGAATTGAAATGGTGTTTTTTGCAAATGTAGAATATATGCCAGTCAGTATAGTCTACATTTATGGCAACTTCAAAATTATGAGAAAATATAAATATCATTTTCAAAAAGGAAACCTTATGCAAATTCTTTAAAAAAAAGACTTTCTTGTTTAAAGAATGTCATTCTTTGTTATTTACAAAGAATCATCTATTTTACTTAGAATTATATTCTTGAAAGATTTTGACGTTGTATTTAGGAAAACATGAACATTTATTTTCCTTGCCACAACACGTGGATTTGATCTGAAAGCTGTATCAATAAAGGAAAAAATACAAGATTTTATCATTTACAGCCTCTCCTAGTACTAAGGTCAGAAAGGATTATGAACGGAAAATAAACATATAAATATCTGAGATACTTATACCCTAGGCAGAATAGTTGGATAACAGCACATGATGTGATCTGTTATGACTGGTAGATATTATGTACAAGTACATGTCGGAATATAATATTAATATAGTGCTTTTCTCACAAAGCTTTTATTTAAGTGCTTGCTGATTTTGTTTGAATGTTTTTGTTTCGTCATCTTATCAAAATGGTGTCCTGCTCTCTGCTTTGTGTAAATAACATTAAACCGCAATATCAGTTTAAAAAGAAAATTGTGAAATATATTTTGACATGGACTGTACTCTGCAGATTACAGGTGACCAGACTTATGTTTCTTCTATATGCAGGTAGTCCACGTGACAGAGTGGCCTGAGAGACATATAAATATCACCAACATGACAGGCCGACAGGGCCCTCTGTATGAATATACTGCCTCCAAAATAATATCCCAATCTTTCATCCTCTTTGTATCGACGGGGCACCACTTTTTAAGTCTGATGTTACACATAAGAATAATGTTTTTGTTGTTCAAGTTTAGTTTTGAGTTAACCTTGAGGAATATAACATCATACAATTTGGTTTTGTTTGGGAGTCTGAGTCTTATTTATTTTATTGTGATTTTAATATGCTGAATTCTATGAAAAGAATATGCCAGATTTAGTTTATTTAAATTCAAATTGAGTGTTATCATTGTTGCTAATAAAAATATGGGTCATTTACTGTGGTATTTGTTATTTTGAATTTACGTCACTTTCATCTTTATGTCAGTCATATCACAACAAGACCTACTTAAAAAATTCCTAGGTACCTTATGTCTAATGATAAACATGAATTGATTAACCCCAAAAGTGATACGGTGGGAGATCCTTTAAATATGCAGCTCCTAAATTATGGAATGAGGTACCAGTATGTATTAAAAAACTAGATAGTATTAACAAATTCAAAAAATCATTAAAAACATATTTATTTCAGAAATATTACAAAGAGAAATATGACTATGATAATATATAGCGACCTTAAAGTGCTACGAGCAGATATAGGGCTACCTCATTGCTTTTGATGGCGCAGTTCCTTGACGCCCTCTCAGAGATTTACAATGACAATGAGTTAACCCGTACAGGAATGAACTCAGCTCTTATGAGAAATTGTAACATTAGTGCATACAGGCATTAAATCCTCAACACCTGGATCAACACAAAGGAACTGGTGTTTATAAACTTGCACTCTAACCAAATGTGTCACGGCCCTTGACCTTATATAATGATGATGTTTATAACAATTTCATCATTAAACAAGTATAAATAAGTAAAGTGAAAAAATAAGTAGAGTGAAAAATGGATTTGCATTGCTCACATTTCATTTACTTCATAAATAATCATACAGTACATTTCAAAATTCACAGATTAAAATATCTCGTATGTTTTATTTCTCAGAGAGATCTCTCACCTTACAATATTTTACTCTATCAACACCTCCTAGGTCTATGAGTGTGCTATGCACCTGGGCTCAATTTCAAATCTAGCCATGATCACATTTTACACAAGTCAACATTCCTCAAAGAACCTAAATTTTCCGCGTGTATTTCTAAACCTGGGGGTTGTATAAAACCTTTTCTCACAGTACTAAAAGCCAAGATGTTACTTGTGATGCAGAGGGAGGGGTGTGTGGTGAGTGGTGTCAGCATGTGGTCAGGTCCTGGCTACCATCAACAACTATAACTCTGCCCTGGTAACTAAGCATCTGAACAATGGTAACTAAGCATCTGAACAATGGTAACTAAGCATCTAAAAAATGGTAACTAAGCATCTGAACAATGGTAACTAAGCATCTGAACAATACCCAAAGAGTGTCCTATCCAATGCACAAATACTTAATTATACAAAAAGATAATGCCCAATCGCTTGCTAAGATGTTATTTCAATAAAACAACAGCTTTCTTATATGAAAAGGAATACCCTAATTTTTAAACCAATTTTGTAATACCCCTTTACAGGCATGTTTTTTCAAAGTTTTGAAAACATTTACGTTCCCGTTCCAGAAATATGTAGAATTCCACGAAAACAAGAACACTTGTGTTCTTTTATCCCGGAAGTAGCTTTTTTATGATCATAATAAATGATCTCAATTTCAGTAATCTCATATTTGGTGGGGGTATCATTTTAAGTCAACACTAAGTGTTGCTGGTGATTCCTAAGTAATTGCACAGATTGTAACAGTTAAGTTACATTCACAATCCAAAATGCCTTATCATAGAAAAGTAAATACATCTTGTGCCATATCTTCATTATCAGCTGCCCACAATTTGGGTAATAGCCTCTTAGATATGAATACATGAAGGAATGTCATAACCACCAAACTGTAATGTGAACTGACCATTAACGTTATCTCACTTCGCTGAAACAATTCCATATCTCCAATATCCCTGGCTTAGAGGCGAAAAGAGTTGGGGTACACTCTGTAAAGATGATATGGTAAAAGCCTCTTAGATATGAACATATGAAGGATTATCATCGCCAGTAAACTGTTATGTAAACTGACCATTAACGTAATCTCGCCCTGCTTAAACAATGTAAATATCAGCTGGTTTTCCTTGCCAAATGTAGGGCACCGATACGTCAGGGCATATGGTAAAGGTATCGGCAGATTTGCCTTAATTTACCAATCACCTTCATTTTACTCAGCTATTTTTTTTATTATGCGGACCCCATCTGTGATTCTTTTTATTGGTAGCTTGAAGGAAACAGAAAAGGTGCTCTTTCTTGTCATCAACCACAGAGAAAAGAAGATGGCTGCTCACAAAACAAATTGATATCAAAAGAAAATGCTTATCCCACAGCAACAGTAAGTACAAACTCATTTGACACACTTCTCGTTGTTGACTTTATATCTTTAAAAATGTCCCCTAACATACATGCCTAACTTTATGGCTTCTGTCTGCATTCAGTAAGGTGTGCAGATGTTTTTTTATTACCTATGCTGGGAGATTTTCATGACGATATTTAAACTGTTGAGTTAGTATCAAGGGAGTCACTATATTTCTAATGTTTTATTGGTGGTTTTTTTTGGTTAAAAAATGTTGTTTTGTTGTTTTTATAAGTGAGGCTCCACATGTAACATGGGTGGGAGAAATTAACATATAAGATATTAGTGAAGAAATCAAAGAGTTAATACAAACAAAACAAAATCACAACAAACAAAGGATCTTTCATTAAACCAACCAAACAAAATTGAAACAGTCATTACAAACAAATACGGTAAATGAAATCATCTTTGTTCATCTTTTAAAAAAACATTGATGAAAAGTTGCGGTCATGTTGTCTCAAATATATAACTTCCTCTATCATTACGAAGGTATTTAAACAAACATCAATAGGACTTTTGTTTCATTTCTATTCTATATGACCAATTTACACCAATTTGTCTTTTACCATCGATTGTTCAGCATCTTCAAGTAAGTTCTCGAACTGGTTGGCAACGACGATGCCAATATGTTGAACCAAAATTATGTCATCATGGGCTACTACTTACTACTGAGTTTGCATGATATATTCATATGTAATAAGGTAATTGCATATTAGAATCTTATCCATGGTCAAGGACACACACTTTACAGTGGCGTCAATTGTTCAAATCATTTTGACCACAGGAAAAATGATATACAACCTACGGGAAATTACTACACATTCTCCATGACCATATCTACCATATCGAGTGAGATTGAGAGTCCCTATTGGTAATGAATGTCAAAAAAATGAACTATCCTTGTTTCAAACAAATACTTTTTCGGTTCACAGCAATGGCTCATATACATTCCGTACCAGCAGAAAGATCTTTTTCCACAAGAAGATTACTCAAAGAGGTGTATGTTCATTCGTTGAAGTGTAAACACTTGGAGTCGTTGAGTCCCAAGGTAGATATAGCTCACCTCAGGTACAGGTATACCTGGTCTTCACATCTAGGTCTAGTACTATTCAGGGGGGGTTGGGAGATGGGTTAAGTAGGCAGCAAAGCTTTGAAACTTATGGAACCTATGAAACTTCATAATGGTTTGGATTACTGTTTTCTTCCATCAGCATTGATTACAGCATTAATATCGGATAAACAGAAAGCATTGCTCCTTTGATAAAACCAAGAAATAAACAAAAAAAAACCTTGACACGCTCTTTGTTGAGCTCAAGAAGATTTGAGAAGAAAAACATAGCAATATATCAAAACGACATGGCTGACATTGGTAAACACGGACCAGGGACGTTAGGTGCAGGTTAGCTAGGGTCAATGTATAAGAATAATGACTAAACTATCATGCTGCACTTAAGCACTGTTATCCCCCAACGATCAGAGTGGTTTACAACAGAGGAAGTACGGAGAAGTCCCGCAGCAAATGAATACCCATTCCCCATTCGCTCGGTGGTCACTATGTAAACATAGCGTAAGATATAGGAAGGAACAGCTCCGCAGTTAAAAGATCTGCTGATATATGCAGTGGTCTGGGTGGAAAAGTTATGTTAAATATAACTGATAGGCACAAAGGGGTCAAATTATTATATGATGTCTTAATGTTTATCTGCTTATCATTGTGCAGGAGATACATCCATTAATTGTACCATAAAATACAAAAATATAAGCAAATCATCTTAGTTCTATATTTGAGCAAATAGCGACAGTTATATTGTTTCACCGTTTTTATTGTTGAAGATTTCATTTGTTTACTAAGTTATCTGTCCATAACGCTTACAGTCCTAATATCAACATCTTGCAAACTTTCTTTTCTGAGACACAACTTCTTAGACATAATGACTCTGATAATTAATTCCAAGAAACTATTAAACTAATAAGCCTAAATTGCTCTCTTTAGTCCATGGTCATGACTTTGTTTTGGATAGGACAGCTGGCAAGGATACAGCTTGTCCCTAGTGGAAACCTCTCCCTACCTGTCTCCCCACACAGGTAAAGCTTTCTCTAAAGCTTTACCTATCAGGTTACCTGCTCATCTTTGAACAGCGGGACACTAGCAATAACACATACTTTCCCTCTTAAAACATCTCAGCCATGTTTATAGCCACTCAGTATCTTAATTTATCTGTCTGACCATCTTGTGTCATCTATCAAAAAAAAGAGAATTGGTTTATTTTTCTTTTATTGAACACAGAAACGATCATTCCTGTGGGTATTTGTTAGCTGTGGTGATAACCAAACCACTGGTTGTCCACTCTAACTTAGAACAGGTGGTGGAGGTGTTGTGTTATTTTTAAAAACCCATCATAGCAGAGGCAGGTAGTTTGTATACTTACAGTCAAAGGCAAACTCTGAGTGGTCACTGGAGTCCACGGCTAGAGCCACAACTCTCTGAGACATGGCGAGTGAAGCAGTCAGATTCGGCTTGGTATCCAGCCTGCCTGAGAGATCCTCCGATTCTGAGAAGAGCCCCTTAGCGGAGAGAAGCAGCGAGAGATTTGGCTCGGCCAGCTTGCTGTTGGGGGTAATACCACGGCTTTTTTTTATCATGTGCCAAGAAGACTGAAACACCCTGCCCACAAGCGAGCGCAACGCTGTAGGGTTATTTATAGATGGTCGTTTATAAACTGCAAGAGGAACCCTCGGTGTTCGACAAAAACCAAAGGCAGTTATGATGAGGTCTACTACTGTGGAGAACTTTCTAGGTCCCTCTGCTATCAGATATGATATGTTAACACTTAGAACATATCTAGCATCAACCCTCACAAGACTGCAATGTAATATTACGGCACTTCGTCCTCCCGATAATTCTGCAAGTGTAATATAAGACATAACAAAAATTCGGATCCCAAGCACACCAAAGAGGGGATAGTCACCATTTTTGATAATTATTGTTTGTTATAAATTGATTCAAGTGTCATTTTCAGAATTTAATGTTTTCAGAATTTAATTGATTCGAGTGTCATTTTCAGAATTTAATTCCCCTTCTACTCATGGCCATCATCTGAATTAATTGGCAACTGTATTATGGTTGGTATATATTGCAAAATAACACAAAAAGATCATGGTCAACTTATGATAGAAAGTTGTACGTCCGTGGTGCCATCTATGTTTATTTCTAAAGAATTGCCTGGGAAACATTCCTTTTATATTTATAGAATGTGTAGCTTGAGATCAAACTGAAGATTGTTATTGAATCATGAATGATAATTGTATAATATTGATACCACTCCCATGGCGGAATAAACAATTAATCATCATAACATTAACATTAGTAAATATTATTGCCATGACGGTTGTCTGCAGTTGATTTTTTTCCATTGGAAACTTGCTTGCACAAGAAAGACAAGATAATATCTTGGCCTGAGTCATGTGAGTATAGAATATCAATAGGGAAAAGCTTAATACCGTGCAATTGGGAAAAGCTTAATGCCGTGCAATAAGGAAAAGCTCAATACCTTACAATAAGGAAGAGCTTTATACCGTGCAACAAGGAAACGCTTAGTATCGTACAATAAGGAAAAGCTTAATACCGTGCAATAAGGAAAAGCTCAATACCGTACAATAAGGAAACGCGTAGTACCGAGCAATAAGGAAAAGCTTAATACCGTGCAATAAGGAAAAGCTTAATACCGTACAATAAGGAAATGCTTAGTACCGTACAATAAGGATAAACTTAATACCGTGCAATAAGGAAGAGCTTAATACTGTGCAATAAGGTAAAGCTTAATATCGTACAATAAGGAAAGCTTAATGCCATGCAATAAGGAAAAGCTTAATACTGTGCAATAAGGAAAAGCTTAATACCGTACAACAAGGAAAAGCTTAATACCGTACAATAAGGAAATGCTTAATGCCGTGCAATAAAGAAAAGCTTAATACCGTACAACAAGGAAAAACTTAATACCGTACAATAAGGAAATGCTTAATGCCGTGCAATAAAGAAAAGCTTTATACTGTGCAATAAGGAAAAGCTTAGTACCGTACAACAAGGAAAAGCTTAATACCGTACAATAAGGAAATGCTTCATACCTTGCAATAAGGAAACGCTTAGTATCGTACAATAAGGAAAAGCTTAATGCCGTGCAATAAGGAAAAGCTTAATACCGTACAATAAGGAAACGCGTAGTACCGAGCAATAAGGAAAAGCTTAATACCGTACAATACGGAAAAGCTCAATACCGTGCAATAAGGAAATGTTGGGACATTACATCATGTATGTCTTGATCTTATACGATATCGTTTAAGTTTAGATTTTTATCATATTTATATCAAGCACGTCTTGATCTTTACCATACAAACCGCTCCTTTTCACATGACAGATGTAAGCCTTGCCTTGGACAGTGATGGGGGCCACAGGGACTCACACCCTGCCGGCCTAGGCTAATCTGCTAGATTCAATCTGAAGTGGGGAGGCGCTTTGCTGATTCACACTGCTGTAGTTCTCCCGTGGTGGCAGCACCGTATAAACCAGTGAGAATGACTACTGACCCAGTTCAGATTAAATAAAGGAAGATCTGTTACATTCAGTATGGTAATGGCGGGAAGGGTGCTATCTGGATTATATGCCAAAACCTAAACATTTTATTTGTTTTTTGTTGTTGTTTTTTTAGGGTTTTACATCGTTTTCAACATTATTTCAGTCATTTAATAATGATAGATACTTGGAGCAGGTATTGTGCTGCCTCGCTGAATTGACATGTAGCGGGTCCTTTTTAATAATTTAATTTTCCGATTAATACCGATTTAAGGCGATTTTTGGTGAAGAGAGCTAGTCTTAATCAAAAACACACCTAACCACCTCGACGCATGCGTGTAGCCTTATGTAATATGTATTCAGTCTCGGCATGGCTGGGAATCGAACCAACGACCTTCGGATTGTCATAGAGGAACTGGTGCCAATAAACTTGCACTCTGACGAACTGCTCCACGGCCCGTGCCCTTATCAAAAATTATCTGTTGATGGACAAAATAAAATAATAATATGTATTGAACAATTGTCAATTTGACGGTTGACAAATAACTTTGTTTTGGCGTTAATTTGCTTTAACATTAATGAAAATTAAAAATCTATAACACGCAGATTGTCTTGGTTACCAAAACATTCTTTCTTATAATATCACATTACTTATTAGGCACTAGAGAATTTGAGGGCATCCTCGGTCAACTCACGCCCACCACATTTTTTGTGTTTTCACAGCTTGGCTACCTCTCTCAAAATGATTTTGTCGCAAAACAATACATTTGTGTCCCTGTGAATACATTCGCAACTTGTTAACCCCCCCCCCCCCCCCTCCCCAACGCTGGGTCCACACCAAAGATTTTCCTCTCAAAGTTTGCTATTTTCTCTCAATGGAATATTATGTCATCATATACTTTTTGTAATAAAATACATCATTTTCTAAAACCAGGCATGGAACAATTGCCCGTCACCATCTTGCTCCATTGAAAACTACATACTATGAGAACTGAACCAGAACTGTACCGCTCTCTTATAAAAATATCTAGGCCACTGGTCTAAGAACTATGGTGATATGTGTTTTGCATAGTTTTTGGACATTTTTAAAGCAGACTTCAGCAGACGATCATTTTGGCCAATCAAAATACATCTTGCATTTTGAATTCAGTCTCAACTTTCGTTGTTATCTCTATTCTCATTGGCAGATTATTCAAAATGTCAGCCTCCCTAACAACTCCTTTCAAAATTCACTAACGAATGGAAAAGATTCTGAGCCTAATGTAAAATAGATATAATTGTTTCCCTTAAAATACATCTGACCTATTAATAGCTTAGAACCCTCAACAATAGCTTCTGGGAAGATGAAATTTGACGGACAGACAGAATGACAGAATATTTCTCCTCCTCACTGCAGAAGCTTTGCTGACATAAACAGCAGAGCTAACAAGCTGGGAAGAGGCATTCGGCCTAATTCCCTCATGCCATGACTTAGTGTGAGTGTCCAGCCTCCCCAGCATCTTGTCTATCCCATGTCTTCTATTTGCCCTCGCTTGCCTGACAATTGTAAATGTGGCCTGCAGGCTCGGCACAGCTCAGGTTTAACCTCACACTGCACAACTTTGTTAAGTCAACTCATTATAAAAGATAAGATGGTGAGGAAGACGGGAGAGCCATGACAGAGACGAGCAGGCCTGGCAGACCTACACCCGAGTAGACCCACAACCTGGCAGACCCATTCCCTGGCAGACTAACACTCTCATCGTGCCTCCACATTCAAAGCAGTTTGCCGCTCAGAATCAGACAAAGTCGGGTGAGTAAATGCCATCATTTTTCTTCTTCTGTAGAATCTGATATAAATCACCTTCTTATCCATCACATTTACCTTTCTGAAGAGGATCGGCAGTTCATCATAAAACATTTTATATTTGCTTATATATGAATGTAAACTGTTTGTGTCACGATATATGATTGGTCAGAATGTGACTAGCGATTCAGTATTGACATCAATGACGCAATTGGTTAATAATGACTCACACATAGATATGACATTTGAACCTCAGAAAAGATATTGCGGTTTACACTATATTCAATGAATGTTTTAAATAAAATACCACAATATTTCAAAGGCAAACCCGCATCTAAATTAAAACTTCCACGTCGCTGCTTTAATGTGATGATTGCTTATAGTTGGCGTTATGTTGAATATCGGCTGAAGATATTGAGTTGTAAATATATTCAACTCATAAAAGGTGTCAAAATGCTACACCATTGTATGTCAGATATCTATCGGCGAAGCACTGTTATCTTATCATGATTATCCTACCCACCACACCATAATTCGGCCACGACAGAGTACATTAGCATTTCAGGTCTAATAGAATCATTGGAGAGAAAATTGGCAACTTCCAAGATCCAATTTATTCTTTTAAGCTGATTACAAATCAATCTTATGACAACATCACAAAATCTCGTTTCAATATTAGTGTATCGCTTCATATAATGAAATGGTTCCATTTGTAAATATGTGTTAGTCACCTCTTTAAGTGCAAAATCAAAATGTCACAGAAAAAAAGCCTTGTCTTGTTAGTTTCCCGATAAAGGAATTCCAAGACCAATTTCTTTCATTTAAAATGACCAAGAGAAGAGTAATTTCCCTCTTGTCATATAATGAGCGGCCAATTAGTGTTTAAGTTCACAAAATAGCTACAAATTACTGTTGTGCCAAACAGGGATTAATTTTCAAAGAGGAGATTACTTTGGGGCCTCAACTCAAGTCACTGAGGACTCTTTCTCTACTATTTCTGTGCATGAAATTGCCTTGCCAAGTCTTGTTACAAGCCTCATCAGTCTCATAGATTGTAAAAAAGCATTATTCATCTTGATATATTTTTACTCCATATATTTTTAATGTTAAGAGATTATCAATCTATAGCTCATTTCCTTATATTTGAAATAATCTTGATTGTCGTTTGCGTCATTTAAGAATATCAAATCCAATCTACATGAAGAATGCCAGTAGATCTCAATGTTGTATAACTAAACCAAGGCATTTTAAAATTCATAGATACAGGTTTCCTCACAGATGGTAAGTTAAATATAACATACCATTAAGAAGTACTGTCAAACAATTAAATGAATCAAGTAAAATACCTTATTCTTAAACATCATTTCTTTCATTAGAAGCGGAATACGACACAATAAGGTAAACTCTTAAAATGGCACAATAAGGTAAAAGCTGAATATGGCACAATAAGGTAAAAACTGGATAGGAAGAAATATAGTACTGCGTGTCTCCTGATGCCACAAATACACCATTTAAGTAACACTCATATGGCAAAATACCTTGGTGCTAAGTAAACCAGCTGAATATTGAAATTTAAGATACAATAAGAGACAATAAGTAAAAATAATGCATCACCTATACAAATATGACACCAAATATGATCACCCATTGTCAGTGACCATTCAATTATTCATAAGCTCACTATACAAAATATACGCAGGAAGTGGACTGTCTGGACAAATGCTACCGCTCATGACAATTCTCTCATTAATAGTTCAGAATAAGATGGTCATCTTTTCTGTGGATTCTTTCAAAGAACACATCCGATCCTTCTCTGTCAATCTCAGCCTGGACTGAGCTTTTTATCTTTGGTGTGATTTTGGCTTCCCTGTACATGCCAGTATCGGCAAAGAACCTCCTGAACGCCGCCAATCTCTGTAAGGTGACTTTATAATCGATAGACCCACCCCAGGACCTATACTCCAAGCTGATCACATCAATATACAGCTTATCAAAAGGTATTGTTCTCAAAACATCGATCTCAGCGCCCTCTATGTCCAAAGAAAAATAATGGATCCTCCTGCGACCCAGAGCCAGCATAAGAGAGTAGAGACTAAAACACTGAACGCGAAGGTCAACATGGTGTTCAGGGTCGTTGTGGACTTTGCTGTCATTTTTCACGTACATATACTCAGAGTGTTTTTTCCCCAGCGTCCCCTCCAGGCCTCCCATATAACCAGCCGCTTTCAACACAAAAATTCCCGTCTCTTTCTTGGTGCTCAAACAGGCGTTCACGGAGTACGCCCTTCTTCTTTTTGCCAGCATCGTATCAAACAGGAAGGTGTTGGGTTCTATGAGTAAACCGGTCCAGTTCCGCTTCCGCTCAAGGAAGAGCGTATTTGACCCACCTTCCCCGTCGGCCGCGCCGCATTCCACGAAGAATCCGCGGGTCCGGTGTTGAAGCAGCTCGTCCGCGATCCTATCCTGACCGAACTGGGAGGGGTACACGGCAGCGGGTTTGCTCAGATTCAGCGGTAACTTAGACGGTCCAATCAGCCAGGACTGCCGGATAAACCTCACTAATCCAGGGTCGTCCTGCACGCTGAATCCCTCCCGGAACGAAGCTATCTCCTCCGGGGCAAACGCCAAGCCTTCCATCACGGTCTTATGACCTTTATCTACCGTCTCCATGTACCGCTCCTCCCGCGGAGCCATTAACAACACATCTAAACCACCAGCAGCGAGATTATCATTATCAAAGTCTACCCGACTGGCATCATCCTGTACCCTGACGCTTATGGTTGGCGGAAGGATGACTTCTTGGCTCACCGTGGAAGGTGTGTTGACGGTTTCATAACAGGTCTTAATCCACACCAGGGCGAGAGCGAAACCAAGCGCCACGCAGACCACAAGCGGGGCATACCTCTTGACCAACAGCCCCATGGACATGTCGCTTTTCATGGTTCTGTGTGATTGTGGGAACATTTATTGCCTTGTATGTTATCTATACACTCTCTGCTAACCTCGTTAGAGAATGATCCACGTCCTCACTGACTAACTTGGCACCGGTCAACACACACACACACATATATATATATATATATATATATATATATATATATATATATATATATATATATATATATATATATATATATATATATATATATATATATATATATATATATATATATATATATATATATATATATATATATATATATGTCATATATATTAATTTCCATTTATTTACAGATAAAACACCAACTTCAATTCCAATTAAATATGTTAACAATGGGGTGCTGAGAAACAACATTTCACGTACATACATATATACAGGACCACGTTGTGAAATTTTGATGTTTTTAGTGAGAAAAATAAAATTATCAGGGCATCAGGGTGGCTTCGCTTTTTATTGGGTAATAAGCAAATTAACACAGCGGGAATCTCAATTAAAATGACATGAATCCTGGAAGAGGTCATTTAGTTCCATTAATATTCGACCACCGATCACATGTGCATTCAGTTTATCCCCAATGACATGCATGATTATTGATGGTATTGACCCAGTTTAACCCCATCATCAACCAATTAGAGCTCACATGGCCTTGGTGGTATGCGTGACAATCATTTGGCTGTTACCAACCCTGATGAACTTTTTTTATAACTTTATACATAATGGAGGGGGTAGATATTCAGTCAAGACAATCGTATCATGATAATATTTACCAAAATTGTTGCATATCTATCTTTTTATACAATTTGCTTTATGTCTTATCCATCTTAGTTAAACCTTGTATTATAGTCGTTTTTGATTGTGGACAGTTCTCTTCTTGAAAACTTTGAATTAAATGAAATTGGAAAAAACTAATTCTGCTTTACATGCTCTAAACTAAAATTGCACGTATACCATTTAAGATATGTGTGTGTGAAGTGTGAGAAATCTAGACTAACTTCCATATCTTTATACAGCTGTTATACTCTGAAATCATCTGAACACACAACAAGTGTCCTGCGGATTATCTCTTGGTAATCTGTGGATTATCTGACAATGCTGCTGTCACATCTGATTTGTGGTTCACATGGAGTTCCCTGGTTATGAGAGTTTGTCAAGGGACGGACCATTATTCATTCAGGGGGGTGGAGGAAAATATTTTTGCCATTTGTCTTTTTGACGCTCGCCCAAACCAAAACATATCTCCATATTTTTTTCCTCCGTCGGTTGGGCCACCATTTTTTCCGAGGGTGCTCACATCCTAATTTGTATACTTATGTGTGAGTTAATAGATGTATGATTTATTAGAAAATGATACAATACTATATTTACACTAATTTATAGTTAATACAACCATTTCAAGTTGTCATTAATTGACCACATACACGGGCCTCAGCCCACATGCATCGTGTAGTCTATAGGCACCCAGCAGGTGACACATTGCCTTCTTTGACTAAAACGCTTGTTTGTCTGATGAGGAAAGTCAGTGGGTGGGACTTACATGTTAAAAACTTACAGAATTGTTCAAGATTGGGAGGAGTACAACTTTGAACATAAGAGATAGTAGCAGTCAACCTCAGAAAACTCATTGTGTACTTTGTGCTTAAAATGCTGTATATTCTGGATTAAAACCCACAAATTCAATTCATGTCCCACCCCAGGCCCAGAGGCTTCTGCCAATTGCTTGTCAAAGTGATGAGAAGTAGTTAAATGTCGAAGTTATAGGCCACATTTTGAAAGAACATGTCAAAAACCTCATCATGTGGTCCTGCTTAGTCAGTAGTTATTGTAAGCATTCCATTCATGATGTTCGTAACAGGTCGAGAGCGAAACCAAGTAGTTCAGTAGGCAGTACATATAAGATATAGCAACATTTAGCAAAACTGCAGATTTTGGTGAAAATTTGTGACATTGAAAAATAAGTCAAGATCACAAATGAATTCATTCTATTTAGGCCTTCATGTGATGCATTTGTGATAAAATGTGAAGCCTGTATCTCAGCAGATAAGATATATAGCAGGTTGCCGCGAGTGTCCCGCAGGCATATCTTAAGATTATCTGAAGTCTGCCGGTGGCATCGTACGGTGAAATTAGAATTTTTTATATTTTGTGCTCAAAAGCCATCGACAGATGATCCTAAGGGCTCCTACGATATCATATAGACACCTTTATGCCTCAGTCACATTTGCGCCGATTTCATCAAAAATGCCCGGCCGATGAGTATTTTTCACACAATTGGCCGGCAGTTCAGATTGCCATGCGGGCATCGGGAGATCATCGGCCACAATTGGACATCTTTAAGACATCGGGCGGGTCAGCGGGAACTTTTAGCTGCAACATAAAAGTTGCCGGCGTCTCACCGATGTCTTCTCCGCAAATACCATCTTAAAGTACACGGCAGGGTCCCGGCAGTGTCCCGCAGGGACATCGGCAGATTATCTTAGAGCTGCCGGTGGCATCGTGTGGTATAAATAGGATTATTTTTATTTCATGTGTTCACAGACCATCGTCAGACCATCGTTTAGGATATCCTACAGACGTCTGTCAATGACCAAGACTTCTGTAGGACATCCTACAGACGTCTGTGCTATTCAGTCTTGCACGTGGCGTGCGGTGCCCTTTAATAATGTGACCACAGCTACAGCATATGTCAGATTGTTGCGGATAAACTCCCCGGTGCCCGGCAGACTGGGAAGTCGGCCGATGTTTACATCCCGGCCGGCGCCCGGTGCAAATGTGACTGAGGCATGAGGATATCCTTCAGGCGTCTGTCAAATGATACAGACATCTTTAGGATATCCTTCAAACGTCTGTCAAATGATATAGACGTCTCTAGGATATCCTACAGACGTCTGTCAAATGATACAGACGTCTGTAGGATATCATTGAGGCATCTGTGGCATCTAACCTGGCAAGTGCTGAAGCATAATATGATGTCAAACCATTGTTCTGGACCAATCCGTGCACCAATTCTGAACCGAGCTAAGTATTTATGCTGAATAACGACTTCTTGGTTTCTCACAAAAGTCATATTAATATCATCTCAAAATTGAACAGATTTCGTAGCAGTTGAGTATGTTTGGAAAATGATGTAAATTTTATAGTGAAGTGTCTGATAGAAACTTTGGCGAGGTGTCCATACTCTGGGTGGATATAAACTCAGCCGAACCTCTGGAAGATGTTTGTGAGGTCGAGACAGTCCATCAGGCAAGGTTGCAGTGGATTAGAGGGGATTAGAGAAGTTTAGGGTAGCAAAGAGACGTTAAGTAGGTCGGTAAGTGGGTTTAAGAATGGGGAAGATGCCACAGTCGTACTGCAGCATTCAACGTCCCCATTACCTTGGTGAAATCACATCAGCTTGCAATAGACACAACTTGATGGGAAAACTCTCAATGCGCAGGTCAAACCAGGCCACTAAATAGTTGCCAAACCAAAAATGACCACCGACATCTTGCCATGTCACAAATAAGGTCAAGCCATGACCACTAACATATTGCTACATCATAAATGAGGTCAAGTGAGATATTACATGTCAGGGCATCAATCTTAAGATAAAAGCAGCCTAACTCTGTTTTGTTATGTAATAAGTGGATGCTGCTGTGACATGATATCGTGAGATGAGATATCGTGAGATGAGATATCGTGAGATGTGATATCGTGAGATGAGATATCGTGAGATGAGATATCGTGAGATGAGATATCGTGAGATGAGATATCGTGAGATGTGATATCGTGAGATGAGATATCGTGAGATGTGATATCGTGAGATATGATATCGTGAGATGAGATATCGTGAGATGACCTTATATGTCATTCTCAGGGAATATTATGTGATAAGTATTCAAAGCAGACCTCTTAGAAATCCATTCTCTGAAGTTGCATGAGGTATCTCGTGAGACATCTTTTTCAAGAGATTTGAAAAAGTTGAAAATTCAAAATAAGTTAATGATTTTTCTTTTCCAGATGGGTGGCCTTTCTTATATTAAAATGTGTTTGATTCCTTTAATATTGAGAGTTAGTAAAATATGACTTTGCAGCCGACAAATTAATAAGCCATGATAAGTATTGGTCCCCAAAAACGTGATTAAGCTTTGATTGAGTATGACCTAAGAGTATGACTTAAAGCATGACCTCAGAGCATGACCTCAGAGTATGACCTCAGAGTATGACCTCAGAGTATGACCTCAGAGTATGACCTCAGAGTATGACCTCAGAGTATGACCTCAGAGTATGACCTAGGAGTATGACCCTAGATTATGACTTTGGAGTATGACCGTAGAATGTGAACTAAGAGCGTGACCTTAGAGTATGACTAGATATATGAGTATGATTAGAGTAAGATTAGAGCATGACTAGATATATCACTTTTGCGAATGACCTCAGAGTGAAACCTGTGATTATTGGCAATAACTGCGAGGCTGGGCATGCACTCTCAACGAGAAATTCAGATTCTCCCGAGACTTAATAAGCTCAGAGTTGCCGGAAGTCCAGTTAGATGTCAATTCTCAGAGTGACCTTGGCAGATTGGAAGGACGAGACTTTGCAATACGATAGATGGGAGTTAAATATGAATGCTTTTCCATAATTTCCATGATTACAGATATTAAACAGCGTCAACACCATAAAGATGGCGAGACGAGATGATAATGACATGATGGTGAATCTACGGGACACAAATAAATCATTCATCATTGTCCTACACGCATGATGGCAAAGAAAATAAAATCACTCTTCATATATGTTTGATTACTGTAAATTCAAAATTTAGGTTTTCGTTATTACTATAATCAGATGTGTCGGGGTAATGTAATATTACATGATATGACATGGTGTCTCCAGCTTGGCTTGGCCCTGTAAACTCTTTGACCTATGACCTTGGTGATTGGCACGGTGACCTTATGGTCGTCTTCCTGTGGCGATTTGGTGGACCTCTGCTGCATGTGATCCGACCACCTGGAGCAGGCAGCTGATCGATTTTGCTGACACGCTCTGACTCCTGAACAGGAATAATGCATCACATCGTATCATGTGTGACTACGCTGTCAATAATAGCACACATGGTGCAGGCCGTGATAGGATGGAAAGGGCTGGGATATGGGGGGGGGGGGTGAGGGGATGGAAAGGACTGGAATTAGGAGGGGGAGGTGGGGTGGTAGCCATGAAATGATATTGGAGGTGTAGGAAAATGTGTGGTGGAAAGGGTGAGAGGTGAAGGTATTAATGTGGGGAAGAAAATGTTGGGAAATGAAAGGGAGAATTCAGGAGAATGTGGGGAGTAAAGGGCGAAAGGTGGAGGAATAAATATCGGGAAGGAATTGTTGGGAAGCAATAGGAAGAATTCCGGACAATGTGGGGAAGAAAGGGTGAGAAGTGGAGAATGTGTGGAGGGAGGGAAAGGTGTTAGAAATGAAGGGAAAATGTGAAAAGAAGAGAGTGCCAGAATTTTTTTTGAAGAAATTGATGAAAAGGGTAGTTTCTATAGATCGAAAATAAAGATTGAGTAGCGTTTATTTGCATGTGATATATACCATTTGTATGTAATATATACCATTTGTATGTGATATATACCATTTGTATGTGATATATATCATTTGTATGTGATATATATCATTTGTTATGTGATATATACCATTTGTATGTGATATATACCATTTGTATGTGATATATATCATTTGTTATGTGATATATATCATTTGTTATGTGATATATATCATTTGTTATGTGATATATACCATTTGTATGTGATATATACCATTTGCATGTGATATATATCATTTGTTATGTGATATATACCATTTGTATGTGATATATATATCATTTGTCATGTGATATATACCATTTGTATGTGATAAATATCATTTGTTATGTGATATATACCATTTGTATGTGATATATATCATTTGTTATATGATATATACCATTTGTATGTGATATATATCATTTGTTATGTGATATATACCATTTGCATGTGATATATCATTTGCATGTGATATATCATTTGCATGTGATATATACCATTTGCATGTGATATATATCATTTGTTATGTGATATATACCATTTGTATGTGATATATACCATTTGTATGTGATATATATCATTTGTTATGTGATATATACCATTTGTATGTGATATATATCATTTGTTATGTGATATATACCATTTGCGTGTGATATATACCATTTGTATGTGATCTATACAATTTGTCTTTCAGGATGCTGGGAGTGGTGTTTCCCGTGAGTGTGGGCGTGGTGCTGGTGATGGGGTTATGTTCCGTGGTCCCTGTGGCCCTGGCCTGCACGTCCTACGATGAATGGCGGGAGACCAGCATGGAGGAGCGGCTGTACATGGCTCAGAGCGTCATCTACGCTAAGGACCTTGTCCACTATCAGGTGGACGACACGGCCGGCTTTGTCCGCACCGATGCCGTGTTTGAGGTCTACTGCATCTTTAAGCGGCTCGGAAACATATGGAGCAATATCACCATTCAAAAACTCCACCCACGGGATTGCTCCGGTACACGGGTTGAACCTGGTAAGGAATACGTCCTTGCCATCAAACAGCTGGGGAACGGCAACTTTGAGTGGCACGAGTTTCACACGCTCCAGACAGCGGCGTTTCCGGCCTCCAAGGCGGTACTGGAGAGAGTTATGAATATATGTGGCATGTCAGAAATGAGTTTACCTTTTGGAAAAGATCAGGATAGTTTGCCACAATGTCCCTCACCTAGTCCCCATAGATCTAGCTGTACGACAGGGGGAGCCACAGCCGTCATCTATCACGTGACCCGATTATTTCAAGTGACTTTTGCATTGACTTTGTTATTGTGTTTTTCATTATTTTTTCATTAACTTTTTCAATACCACATTTTGACATTCCACCAGAAATGAAGTTTATAAATTGTTCTCACATAGTGGGCACTAGCACAGTCGGTAGAGTGTAGGATCTTTGCCTTTAATGGTATTTCAAGTGGAGGACGGGAGGTGGTGGGTTCGACTCCCACTGCCGGCAATGTTACTGGCACACTGGTTAAAAGCTCAAAAGTCGACCTATGGCCAATGTTGCTGAAAGGGTCATAAAAACACCATTTCACAAGTTCTCACAAAGTGGGATAAAATGTGCGGATTTAATGCTTCCAAGAACAAATGCATTCTTACGAAATATATAAACATATTGATATTTCAGTGATGCTATATAATTATACTACATATATGAACGTTTGTATGTGTTCTTATATTAGTATGTTGTGTGTAAATTTATATTGCCATTGTTTTTAATGAAATGGTTGTGTATATTGTGCTGTATTTTCATAGCTAATCAAAGGAAAACGCAATAGTCCATACTCACAAACAGCTCATGATACAATGTATTAGATACTGATATAACATATATAGTCCATAAAATTTGTGGGTGATGATAATGTAACAAAAGTGTAAATTCTTCCATTCCTGCAATAAACATTTACCTTTTAATTGCTCAACCTGTAAGTCTCAATCTTCTATATTTAGATGTATAAAAACGCATCTGTTTGTATGCCAGAATTATATTTCTTTATTGGATTTTCTGTATACTAGAAGCAGTTTCCATACCTTAGCTGGTCTTTCTCATTAGAGGTAAATGATCTTTTATCAGAACTGACAAGTTATTCTGGAATGATGTTTTCAAGCACCTTCCAAATGATGTTTATAACATGTCGTTTGCGTGGAATCGAAACATCATTATCGTTTTATATGTTCATTTAATTGGCATTAATTCTTCATGAAAATTTAAACAATAATTATTACATTAATAGTCTGCAATATATTGTCATCTATTCTAAGCATTAAATTGCCCTTTGTGTGTATGAATACTCAGCATGATGCATGATTCAAAAGTTCTTTGAAAATTCAGTATCGTAATTATAATATCCAATAGATATTTACTATGATATAAATAAACTAATAAAATTTCTATCTCCCCATAATTTAGGTAACTTTGTGTATGGATCTTTGTTGGATAACCATAGGTTTCCCGATATAACCACATACAGATCTCTATAAACCATGCATGCCCGTACATTTATATGGATTATTTAATTTGTTGGCATGCATGATTATTTTCAAGGCCATGAGAATAACCCCACCTTTGCATAAATTAGTGTAAATTCGTCCAATCGCATTTGAGGAGACGATTTTCTGTGCCGCACCAAATATTTTTGATACACCTGATGAACAAATCCAGCTGGACAAACTTTCTGCATTAAACTGCTCAGGTAAGACTGAAATATCAGACGGGGAGACATTTTCCTTTTTGTGACACATCAAATATTTTACATAAAGCTGACACCTGTTGTATAGATCAAGCTGTAGAAATATTCTACAATAAACTACTCAGGTAAGACTGGAATATTTATAAACTTCACAAAGAGTTGTATGATGACCCTTTGGAATGATGTATCCGAGAGTTCACAGAAGCTTGAGTGATGGTACTCAACCAAATTGCCCTTCTATGAGAAAAATATGCTGAAAAATGATTTATCTGTATTCACAAAAGTTTTTTTTATATTTCATCTTGATTATAATGCTCATTTAAGAGTAATTTGCTCAAAAGCAAGTAATTCATTTTCCAAATATTATCTTGATATCATGGTGTATGTGAGTGTATGTAATTCATTGTCTATCACATAATAATGTACATCTTAATACAATTTTCAATTGCAGTAATATTGACCTTTGGGTGGCGATTCATACCAAGATGAACGGACATCTTATTACAGAAAAAGGTACATTAGATATTCAGGGGCCAATGATTAGAAATCTACTGAAGGGACGTATTTTTACATATCCTAGCTTTTTTTTCTAAAAAATCAAAACAACGTCTCTACTAAAATAAAATGTTAGAAATATAGACCATCTCAATGCATTGTTAGCTAGTAAGATACACATCCTAGCTATTGCATTTTGAAAATTAAAATACATTTTGATAATTCAGGGAAATCATACCCCCAGATATCTAATGATTGGCTCCTTTTGATCAGTCATAGCTGTACCTACCAAGGTCACGTGGCCTTACATGGGAGAGCTATTTGATATGTTGTGGATTACAATGTAAGTGAGACACCAATAGTTATGTTTTGCACAGGGAAGCCCTCCATTTCAGGACTTCTCATTCTCATAATGGTGGAATGTGCGTCAAGATCGAACGCAAGTCATTATTATTTATAAACATCAGGCTGTTCCCTGACTGGTCAGAGAACAGATGGATAATCAAACAGATTTCGTTTGTACAGGCAGTTGTGTTGATTGGTCAGTTTCTGGGTCAGAAACCTGATGTTGGTCTGATTGGACGATAGTTTGATGAGCAAGATGATTGGTCAATTTCTGGGTCAGAAACCTGATGTTGGTCTGATTGGACGATAGTTTGATGAGCAAGATGATTGGTCAATTTCTGGGTCAGAAACCTGATGTTGGTCTGATTGGACGATACTTTGATGAGCAAGATGATTGGTCAATTTCTGGGTCAGAAACCTGATGTTGGTCTGATTGGACGATAGTTTGATGAGCAAGATGATTAATCTTGACTCAGAGAATTCCCAATTTCGAATGATATCAAATACAGAGCATTAACAGCAAAGGTTGTGAGAAGATTGAACGACCTGCAATACTACCGATGTAACACTGAGTAGCTTTTTGTTTGTTTATCATTTTTGTTTGTTTAGGGTTTTACATCACTTTTAACATTATTTCGTTATTTCGTGACGAGACCTACTTGCAGCAGATATAGTGCTGCCTCACTGCAGGTCCTTGACATGACAATCCACCCGGTCACAGATTTACAAGGACAATGGGTTAACTCTTTGGCATGCACCTAAGCTCAAGTGTGAAATTGTATCATGAGTTCAATCCCGGCATGACCGGGGATCGAACCCACAACCTTTGGATCACCACAGAGGAACTGGTGATAATAAGCTGGCGCTCTAACCAACTGCGCAAACCTGCAAATGTGTTAGACATTTCCTTAAAATTGAATGTCTGAAACGGGTAATTATTGCTGAGAACAGTGCAAGATTTCTTCAAATTGATGAACTGGTTCCTGTTTGCTTTGCACTTTTCATTGATATGCACCAGGCCATGTCAGAAGGCCTAATGCACATGACGAGCTAAAGTAATCTCTCAACTGTGTGAATGAGCAGGATGCCTGCCACACTGAACCTTTACTGACCAAAGTTAGAAGTAATAACCAAAGTTTTGTAGTGATATTGCTTTTGAAATTGTACCAACAAAACTTTGATTACCCAATGTCTGGCAAATAACTAAAATATCTACTACCAAAGTATATTATAGTTTGATCACAACCCATCAGAGCTCATTTTCCACGCCCTGGCCATGGGTTTATATTGGGTAAAGGATTTCCGCTTCCGTCCATAGTTTCAGAAACAAAGCAAGCACGTACTTAAAGGCAATACGGACCCTAATGTACCATCATCTTGGTCAGAGACCTGTGTTATGTTCCATGGCTAACATTCTGTAAATTTACTGCAGTTTAATTTTCTCATTTTTCTCGCGCGTGGAAAGTCACCTGTAGCTGCCATTTTTTATCGATCGTGACGTCATCATTATTATATTTTTCTGGGAAATGTTTAGATTCAATGAAAAGTGCCAAAAATGACTTGATGGTTTGAAGAATGTTTTCAAACATGTAGTCTTTGGTCAGAGCATAAAGCATCGTTTAGATATCTTTGTTATTATAATCTAAGACAATAGATATTGATTTTGTACAGAAAAAAGAAGCACTGAATTGTGGCAATCCAGACATGTTGGCCGGTAATGATATGGTATGATGTGCAACACCCATTTCCGTGCAACACCCATTTCCGTTCAAGTCATATTTATAAAAGTTATTAGTGTATTAGCTTTAACAGTGAGTGATTTTATGTATTTAGTGAATCAAAAAATTAGCTCATGAATAATTGATAACTTTATAGCAGTTCTGGAATTATTTTGTAATGCATAACTTCTATCCACAAATAAGTCATATGTAGCATTATTGTGAACAGGACATGATAGAAGAGTCGGTGTAGCCGGAAGTCATGTGAAGACAGGGGTGGCAGTGATTGGAGCAGGACTGATTGGTGGAGTCCATATGCGACACCTAGTGAGGAATCCTCGCCTTACAATCAAATGGATTGTTGACCTTGATGAGCAAACAGGAAATGATGCAATGGTTGCGGGTCATCTGAACGCTGACACATGCGCAGTAACAACATTTGATAACATGGAGCAGGTTTTTAGCGATCCTAGGTGTGATATTTATGTTGGGAAATATAAAAATGTTATCCTTGTTATACAAATTGTCCTTTTTGGTATATACTAAGGGCATATAGTCCGTAATTTGTGTTATCATGTCGATGTGATAATGAAAAAGAAGGACCCCAGTCACTCTCCAAAATAGAAGTGCTTTGAGTCCCGGTGTCAGGCTTTATATTACCCGATGCAGCTCAGACAGTACTGATAATGTTATTATTACAACCAAACAAACTGGTAACTTTTATCACTCTAAAACTCTAAAATAATAGACCTTAAACTCATGTTTATTTTAAAATCATTTGTATTTTTATTTTTTGCAGCGTGGACATGGTGATGATTTGTACCCCAACCCACACTCACACCAAAATTATATTATCTGCTCTGAAAAAAGGTAGGAGTAAAAGTTATAGTGTATGTTACATTTGTTTGATTTCCGGTGACATGTTCTCAATTTACATGTTTTTGTTTTTTTTCCACACAGGGAAAGCGGTGTTTTGTGAGAAGCCAATATCAGAAAATGTGGCAGAGATAGAAGAAGTGTACAGAATGGCCGAATCTGTGAAAAAGCCACTTCTTTGTGGATACCACAGGTTGGTGTTTTTAACAAGCGGTTATTTCTAATATGATTGTGCTACATTTACAAACTTTACAGTCCAATTTAAGAATAAGGTTTTAGCATGTCAAATATAGCCCAATGCATGTTATTTTTGACGTCGGGAATATTCATTCAAGATTGTAACTGGATAATATCAAAGTTAGACTGCATAATATCAAAGTTAGACTGCATAATATCAAAGTTAGACCGGATAATATCAAAGTTAGACTGGATAATATTTAAGTTAGACTGGATAATATCAAAGTTAGACTGCATAATATCAAAGTTAGGCTGGATAGTATCAAAGTTAGACTGTATAATATCAAAGGTAGACTGAATAATATCAAAGCTATTCTGAAAAGGTGGGACTGATCTTATAACTTGTGGGCCCTCTGGATATACACTGTTGATGTTAAAATCATCGAAATTCCATGGGATGTTTATGTGTCATTATATGGTTTATCATGGCAAAAGAGACAATCATTACCCAAAATTGTCATTGTAATTGTTTTGTAATTTTTTTTCAGGCGGTTTGACATGTCAAATCAAAAGCTGCGAGAATGTGTTAAAAGTGGAAAACTGGGAACCATACAAAGCATTAGAAATGTGTTCAGGGATTATCCTGGGGCTCCAGTGAATTACATCAAAACAATTGGTGAGTATATCGGTTCTAATAAAATAGGATTTATTGGTTTCTAATAGGTAAACTGTTTTTTGAGAACATGTTTGTGGGCTGTACTATGCCCTGTTTGGGTTGTTTCTTTTTCTGTGAAAGTATTTCTGCTTAGTATTTGAAAGATTTGTGTATTTTTATGGTGAGGAAAAAAAATGGAAAAATCGTTTTCATCAGTTATCAAATGATTTATGAGGCCAATCCTAATTAGTTTAAAATGGTAATTCATTAAAGGAAGTTATAAATTTCATAGTATATGTCAGGAACAATACTTCCGGTATGGCTGTTAATTTAATTGATTTCTTTGCATAATAGATTTCCCTATATTCTGAGTTCCATCAAAGCCTTTGATCACGTGATCAAGATTTTCTGATTAAAGATTCTGATGAAAAATACCAACACATGATGTGTTCAAATCCATGTACACCTGACACCTGGTGACGAAGTAATGATGTAATTATAGAAAAGGTAAAAGATCCCAATAGAATTAAATGGAAATGCATCAAAGGTGTTGTAGACGGCAGAAAAGTGAGGTTTACAAATAAAAAAAATCAAGTGTTAAAAATGTACCAAGAGTATTAAGGAATAGATGCACACATCCTTTAGTCAATGATGAAAAACATTGTTAATCTCCAGTATATTTGGAATTGCAGCAGAGAACATAGATGGGGTGACAATCTTCCATGATCTTGGTCTACACGAGATAGATATCCTGCTTTGGCTGATGAATGAAGAACTTCCTGAGACTGTGTACTCAGTAGGCACAGTGACTGACCCCACACTCCAGGCAATGGGACAGATAGACACTGCTATCAGCACACTCCAATTTGCCAGTGGCCCTGTTGCCGTCATCGAGTCTGCATATAGGTCAGGATATGGATATGACATCCGCACTGAGGTAAATATATGTAGGTTTAGAGGTCAGGATATGGATATGACATCCGCACTGAGGTAAATATATGTAGGTTAAGAGGTCAGGATATGGATATGACATCCGCACTGAGGTAAATATATGTAGGTTTAGAGGTCAGGATATGGATATGACATCCGCACTGAGGTAAATATATGTAGGTTAAGAGGTCAAGATATGGATATGACATCCGCACTGAGGTAAATATATGTAGGGTTAGAGGTCAGGATTTGACATCCACACTGAGGTAAATATATGTAGGTTTAGAGGTCAGGATATGGATATGACATCTGCACTGAGATAAATATATGTAGGTTTAGAGGTCAGGATATGGATATGACATCCGCACTGAGGTCAATATATGTAGGTTTAGAGGTCAGGATATGGATATGACATCTGCACTGAGGTAAATATATGTAGGTTTAGAGGTCATGATGTGGATATGACATCTGCACTGAGGTAAATATATGTAGGGTTAGAGGTCAGGATATGGATATGACATCCACACTGAGGTAAATATATGTAGGTTTAGAGGTCAGGATATGGATATGACATCTGCACTGAGGTCAATATATGTAGGGTAAGAGGTCGGGATATGGATATGACATCGACACTGAGGT
Organism: Amphiduros pacificus; assembly: GCA_949316495.1. Classification (NCBI taxonomy): domain Eukaryota; kingdom Metazoa; phylum Annelida; class Polychaeta; order Phyllodocida; family Hesionidae; genus Amphiduros; species Amphiduros pacificus. The sequence continues at coordinate 12,400,948 of OX439009.1, read as the reverse complement.
AAATATATGTAGGTTTAGAGGTCAGGATATGGTTATGACATCCACACTGAGGTAAATATATGTTGGGTTAGAGGTCAGGATATGGATATGACCTCCGCACTGAGATAAATATATATAGGTTTAGAGGTCAGGATATGGTTATGACATCCACACTGAGGTAAATATATGTAGGTCTAGAGGTCAGGGTATGGATATGACATCCACACTGAGGTAAATATATGTAGGGTAAGAGGTCGGAATGTGGATATGGCATTTGCATTAAAATAATTGTTTCATGTAAGAGGTCTAAAGGATTATATTAGACATTTTTACCTCGAGGACCAAGATCCCTCTCAGCTTATTTCAGAAGAGGTATATTGCTAATTGCAATTGAAACTTGAAGATAAGGTATCCAATAAGATAGATTGTGTAAATCATATCTTTATTGAGGATAGAGACACTTTCTTGGTCAGTGTAAATTATATGATGGTGCTAGAACTATCATGTATTCAAATGGAACCGGAAGAGATGAACAAAACAAATAATTTGATAAGGATGAAAAGTTCTATGATTTCATAATTCAAGAATGGAGAAAATTGCCAATATATATATAGTAAGAAATCTGAATAGGAATCAGACATTATATCTGCACTGAGGTATGTAAGTGTATACTTTAAGAAGTCAGGATAGGGACAATGCTATTTGCTCTGAGGTAAGTCAGTGTAGAGATGAAATATGTAAAATACAAAGGGCGTTGCCATAGATTCAGAGGGAAATATTAATTAATATTAGCGTTCAGATTATCTCAGATATGTAATTCATGATGTGAACTTTCATTAAGAGAAATCCAGAACATTCTCAACCAGCATTCGGCCATCTTGATTTCTGTTATGAGTGAACTCATTGAGTACATATCAACACATAAACTCCCTATGAAACTAACATCCTACCAGACTACTTTCCATATGACATCTCCAGAAAAATATGCACCATTCCAGTGACTGACTTTATTTGGCTTATTACAATTTTCTGTTTTGAGTTCAAGTTAAATACATAAAATGTGTCTGGACATTATGTGACATACCTCATATTCAATATAAATAATTACATTCTAACCTTATATGCCTACCTACAGAGATTCAACTAGAAAATGGTTAGAAAAACATATTTTTAGTCTATAAATTTATCTTAGGTTGCTCTGTGAAACTACTGAATATCCTTTAATAAAATAACTTGATGAAGTGATAAAAACTATTCAACATGGCTCAGTGGGTAAGACATCTGTCTCCCATGCCTAAAGGTCTGGGGTTAAATTCCCAAGTATTTTTTCCTGCAGAAATTGAAATCTTTATTTTGAAGTTTATTTTAGCAATATACACACCAGAACATACAGAATTGAAACAATATTTCTTTTTGTTGTTTTATTTTGGGGAAAATGGGAAAAATACAAAAAGAAATAAAATAAGATGTCTTTATACAGAAAACAAAGATGGCATCAACATTTTTGGGACAATTTGAGCAATGACATATTAGCAAAGAAATAGAACATTGCGTCAATTGCAATTTTCATACAATGCTTTGGCTCCAAGTGCTGCCACAGGGTGATATGTGGCTCAGAGGTTAAGATGCCTGTCTTCAATGCTAAAGGTCGAGGGTTTGAATCCTGGTTGGGAAAAGTATTATTTTCATGCTGAAGGTGAAATCTTCATATTGGGGTTCTATTTGAGTGATATGTACTTCAGAAAACATATTAAATTGATTTGGTTATTGCAAATGAGGAAGAAATGAAATAATGCCATAATGCCTATAGTCTATCATGATATTGACTCGGAAGTGATAATATATCATGAGAGAAACTCAATATGGGACAACATAACACTTACCTTAAAAGACTTTCAAATACTTGTTCTTCTAGGTGACAGGTACCAAAAGTATGGCAATTGCAGGTAATCCATCTGAAACATCCATCTCTTTGTTTACTCCAGACAACAACTTGACAGACAAAATGCCCTATTCCTTTCCTGCTAGATATATGCAGGCTTATTCCAGTGAAATAGATCACCTTATAGATGTCATTCAGGGTGAGTATGACTGAACTAACAATAATGGTATATAGTAATGAGGCAATGTAACCAGTTTACTAAATATCATAATGTAGCATTGGACGCGTCAAAAATATATATAGTCAATATATTTATATAAATAACAGTTATGGGATGGGACGGGGCTAAGAGGGTAGGATGCCTGTCTCCCATGTAGGTATCTGGGACTTGATTCCATTTTGGGACAAGTACTTCTGTTATGCTATATAATTGAGAAAGGATTAGGGCCCGATGACAGGCTTCTATCTAATCTGATATGGCCAACAAGGTGGTGAAAAGATCATCAATGCAATCAAATAAACAAATTGGACTTTTGGTAATAGCTTGGAGTAATTGCTCAAAGGTAATAGTTTCATTAGGTTTTATGGAAGTTCTGGCACCCTTCATTCTTCAGTTTCGGTGAGGCAGCATTATATCTGCTACAAGTAGGTCTCGTCACGAAATAACTGAAATAATGTTGAAAGTGATGTAAAACCCCAAACAAACAAACAAACAAATCATTCTTCTGTGCAATTAGCTGTATATAGCTTTTCTGAAGAACATAATATAAGGTATACCTAAATTTAATAGCTTTATTGTGTGTCTGTTATAGGTAAGGCAGAGCTGGCGATATCCGGATCTCACTGTGTAAAGGTTGCCAAGGTTGCAGACGCTATGAAGCAATCCTTCACTGAGAATAGAACCATCAAACTAGTCTAAGTGTATTCCAACCCCACCGATCAATGGAGAGAGTCTTCTTTTGAAACCTTAAAGTTATGATTCCAAAATAAACTAAGAGCAGAGCAATATGTGTACTAGATAGACATAAGACACAATAACATATGGCTGAAATGGATTTTATTTAACTATATAGATTTTAATAAATGTTGGCACAGGCAAAGTCATAAGGTAAACTTGTTATTTCCCTTGGCATAGATAAGGTGCATAGAATTAGACGTGAATTACACACATAACAAAAGCAAGAATGTTCCTTTAAAATAGATGGGCACTAGGCTATTACATTCACCATATTGCCAGGTTCTCTTGGTAACCTATATTTAGCCATTTCCAACAACAGAGCCCCTTCCCCATGTTATAATTTCTGCGTTAAACACTTTGGGAAAATCCATTTAAGTGTCTTCTTTGTAGTATTACTTCATCTGTGTTATGTGAAAATAAAAGTGAAGAGCATAAAGAGGTTCCAAACTAAAGTCACGAGTTTGTTTTCAGTGTATTTCTTGTATTTAGAAGTTTTCTTTATAATAAAGAGAAACAAGTATGGTTTGTGTGTCGATAAAGTGAAACCAGTTGAGTCTGAGCTATGAGGTTGCCACAAGAGTCCTAATGTGTAAAGCAAGGTGCATTTACTTTTGTTACACACAAAGACAATGCAATATGTTTTGGAGATGTCCAAATATTTGTGTGTTTTAAAATATCAAAATGACCTCAAAAACTAAATGCCATATAAGTAATTACATAATACGAATATTATTAGAGTATAAAGTCGAATATCGTCAGTTTTGTTCGTTTACAGAATGCAGTACGATTCAGAATTCTAAGTTAGAATAATAAATTTAACATTATTTATTTGAGTCAATTGAAGCATTTTGTCTGGAATCAATTCCACCGTCAAGTACACATAATTTATACTCTAAGATCAACCATCTTGATATTCATAATCACTCTAAGATCATAGGGAGTCACGAAAATGACTACCGTATGTGCTCGTTACCAAGCGATGGTAACTTGTGCTGAATGTCTTTGGGAACAATGGCTACCATGGTGACACAGGTTTGAACAATGGTTGCCATGGTGACACCTTTCTGGGGCTTGAGCGCCTCCATTATCCGTAGCCTCCAAGCTGTTCCTTTTGCCGTCTTGACTGTTCTCAAGGTACAAGCTGCCCCTGCTGGTGCGGTTGGTCAGCCGGGGTTCGGGGGCTACCTTGGACAGGCATGGCCTTTGCTTGCACAAGCAATGACAGCATATGTAGACAACTACAATGTAAATGCTACCCAAACCTGCTGCAATCTTCACTAGGAGATTGGGAAAACTGAAATAAATGATAATTATATTGATAATTATTAAGAGGGTCTTATATAGTGCCTATTCTATCAGGCAGCGATAATACATGATATATTATTACCTGAAGAGAAAATACCAAACATTGAAATGAAAGACTATGTAATATTTGAAACCAGCGTAGGGATTAAAAAGGTGAGTAGCACAAAGCGGCAATGGCATTCGCACCTATTGTATTACGGCCAAAATCATTTGTAATGTCGCTAGCCAAGCCATGAAAGCATTTTTTTTGGGGGGTTGGGGTTGGGGGAGGTTGATGGAATAGTAGGCGAGTCCATTGTAGTCCCCCCTCTCTGGATCCGCCTATGCGTACCCACCATTGGTCATGGTAGTTGACGGTCCCCTCTGCACACCCTCCAGCCACACATAGCGATGTATCACAAGAGCAGACGGTGCTGCCCACACCTACTCCTCTCATTGTGGTGCCAGTCAGTCTCTGAAGAGCCAGCAAGGTCACATTGAGGCCAAGGTGACCTCCATTTGCACACTTCCGGTCTGATGTGACAAGGGATGCTGGCACACACTGTCGCTTTACATATACAAAACGTCCAGTGCCCACTGAAATCCAAATGTACTATCATTTATTAATATTTGGGTCGGTCATTAATTAATCTATTACATTGTAAAACAATATATTGAGATATGGTTAATAGTGATGCTTTCGTGACCACAAACGATATTATGGACATATTAATGGAAATCTAATTGTATAAACCCTTCGATTACCTGTTTTATTTGTTCGAATGAAAATCATTAACATTTGGTAAATGCCATAAATTTAGAATAGGAACATAGAGAAATTTATTTTTATTTAATTGGACCAGAATATGATCCAGGGATTCTGTGAACTCTGGTCCATTTAAGCCATTAATGATACTACCATCTTAAAACAATTGATTTGATTCAAAGGAGTGCTGAGCTTCTTAATTAAGTAAAAATATTGATCAATTATAATATAAAAATCATCATAAAAGGATAATGGTAAAAGAACATGTTTTAACATACAGGAAAATGTATCCATGGAGACAGTAGCGTCCACTATTGCACACACGTATGGAGCAGTCATATCGGGACAAGGCCCCGAGGAGATCTCCATTATTGATGACACATCAGGTGCGACACACCTCTTATTCTCATAGAGTTCTGTGGTTCTATAGACATCTTGGAATCTCTGTAGAATCCCATGTGTGATCGGAATGTAAGCTTCACACTTCAGACAGTGGAGACAGGAACCTAAACAATAACAGACTGACAACCAATACTAACTGCTATGTCATATTAAACCGCATAATAGATATATAAAAAGTACTAAATGGCTGGGGCCCAATCTATCCAGAAAAAAGCTATAAGAAACAACTGAAAATTGAGAAACATGGACAAACAAGAAATTGATTTATGTCCGAATAAATAGTAATATGTGTTGTGTTACTAATTGGTTGATATTATTATCGGATATTTTATCAATTATGCTGTATTCCGATTAATAGATCGTCACCCAATTATCTAATCAAGACAAAAAATTATCTAATGACGTTTAGAAGATATATTTTCAGACATTAATATGTGTCTATTAAGGATTACATTACCTGATTGTACGAGGAAGAAAACCCCAAAGATACATGAAGAAAACATCCACTCTTGCACCATTTTATATTGCAAGATAAATATAAGATAAATTGAGTTTAAGACTACTTAAACGCCAAACATGCTGGCGTCATTAATACCACTAATGATATAGTCTACCTGGATCTGATTAAGATCATGTCATAATGTGATTGTATATCAAGAAACAATGCAAGACAATTACTTTATATTAGCATGGTATTCCATTGGGTGATTGGAATCGATATCTTAAGAGATGTTTGCCATTAACAATAACTTCCCTTTATTATGTATACATATATATATATATATATATATATATATATATATATATATATATATATATATATATATATATATATATATATATATATATATATATATATATATATATATATATATATATATATATATATATATATATATATATTCATATTCATTTACTTAAGTGGTCAAAAAGAAGTTTCATATTCAGTATTCTGTTCTTCAATTATTTCATCTTAACTATCTAATTATAAAAAGGGAAACACAAAAGCAAAAAACATCATGCTAAAGACCGAATAAATATATAACATAATCTTTTTGCCACTAGACATATATATTATGTGTAAAAATTTCAATTTTTATTTCAACTCATATGTGTTAAGGCCCGTGCCTGAAATGTTATCATTTTGTAAATCTAAGACTGTATGGATTAACATGTCAAGGTTAAATTGCCAATTCGATGAGGCAGCACTCTATCTGCTACAATAGGTCTCATCATGAAATGACTGTAATAATGAGATGTAAAACCCAAAATAAACAAAGAAAAATTGTATGTGAGACCTATTAAAACTAATTTTATTTTATTCGAGACTGTCTTTCCAAGAATGTTTACTAAGCAAGAATTTGTTGTTGTCATGGCTGGGTGATAAAGCACACGTTTAACCTATTTATATCATTAGATTGCACAGTTGTATCGGGTTGACATGAGTCACGGAGCATGATATTTGAGTCAGTGCAAGTGTGCGGTGGTGTCGTGATGGGTCTTATTGTGACCTCTGAAGAGAAGCATGACAAAACTTTGTACCAAATATATTAACACTGAATTTAACTGAATGCTACAAACATATCAAAGTACATTTATCAAACAGGTATCGAACATATCAAAATACATTGCTCGAGTTGTATGAATGGCCACCCATAGAGGAAAACATTGAACTGGTATCTTATACAGCGAGGTCACTCTTAGATTTTTTTATATTTGAATTCCCAATGAAGAGGTAGACGATCCTGTGTTGCTTTTCTTCTGTCATTGCTTTTCTTCTGTTATTGCTTTTCTTCTGTTATTGCCTTTCTTCTGTTATCACTTTTCTTCTATTATCACTTTTCTTCTGTTATCGCTTTTCGTCTGTTATCGCTTTTCTTCTGTTATCACTTTTCTTCTGTTATTGCTTTTCTTCTGTTATCGCTTTTCTTCTGTTATTGCTTTTCGTCTGAGATTGTTTACTATGTGGACCTATTTCCTGGTAAATGGAGTGCAGCATATGTTTAATATGACGTTGTTCTGGTTGCAGTATCTGGTTTTCTATACATGACACATATATTCTTTCTTCGTGTTTGGTTCAGCCTGACTGCATAAGGGGGTCTCTTTGCTGTTAACACACTCTCCTATCTTGAGTTCTCAACCAGATAGCAAAACGTCAATGCCCAAACCATATAAGGCAATATTCGCATTTAAGGTGAGTTCTGAAAATCAGGAAGTAAATTAGCTGTAGTAAGTGTAGAGCGTAAACACACGATTTCGTCATTTGTGCCATGAAAATAGTATATGCTTCGTGCCCCTTGCGAGAATGAGACACAAAGGAATCTGGATAAAATCAACAGATCCTTAAAATCGCTGGAATACCAGTACTTTACACAGTTCATATAGAGGACATATACGAAATCATACTTGATTTTGATATTGATAATATCTGAGACATTTGTCAGAATTGGAATGTATATATACCATAAAAGTATTCAAATTGAATCTGGAACAATGAATAACTGTGGAGTGTTAGCCATTAGGAGAAACGTGCTTTCATGTTCATGTAGAACATTGATCACATATGTGTTATTTGTATTAGTCTCAATAGCATGTTTAAGGAGCCCTGTTTCTGCGATGTCAGGTATGTACAGTTTTGTATGTAAAAAGAGAACTTTGTTATTTTATTCTGTAACATAGAGGGCCTACACTGTCTAATAATGGACTAACTGGGCTTTATCTACACATTTAAATCATTCTCAGACAGTTCAAGTTGAAATTTCTGTCTTTAATTCCCCTGATTGACACCCAATTCCCCTGATTGACACCCAATATATTTTTCATACAGTATCTTTATATTTTAGTATCTTAACTATTTTAGTTAATGTATTTTCCAAACATTTTAAAAAATCTTATTGTCTGCGTTATTCCTTACAATTATACCGTAACCATCAAAACTAACTTGATTATTCGCTTTTTCTTGGTAAAAAATGTTATTCTAGAAAATAGTTACAAACAGGATACCTGCCTAACGTCAGGGAATTTTCCCATAAATAGATTGTTACAATGACTCACAGATGAGTGGTTATGTGGAGCAGATTTTTCCCTTCACTGACATGTTTACCATCAGATATAGACCCATCTCCGTCCTTTTGACCATCATGAAAACAACCCATGCTTGTGATTAAATGAACAACACCTCCCAAAAGAAAGTACAATGTACTCATTGTTGTCATATGAAGTAATAGCCTTTGATTTTCCTGTGGTAATTGAGGGAATCTAGGTACTCTGAAACATATCCATCTCAAATCCTCCAAATGAAGAGTAATGTTTTAAAATCTGTTCTGGTTTCTACCTGAAGCCAGTACATTTCCATCAGCTTGTCTGTGATATGATCAAATATCCGATATTGTCCTTCTACTCTCGCTACAAAGTTCTGCAATCTTTGTAGTTTTTTTAATTTAACAGTTTAGAATTAATGAGAGAAAGAAATTTCAATAGTCCTATGTTGCCAAATATATGTGCTCGGGTGCTTTTTTCATGCAGATTGTTTCTGTTTTTATTAAAGATAGATCTTTTTACAACGAAAGAGTTATTTGTGTACATTCTTTATAATTTTCTTTATATTTTTTTATGTTTAATCCTTCTCAAGACCCCTGACCTTCTTGGAACTGGTAATGTCATCATTACGTACTTTGATTGAAGTGGATAAGATACCATTTTAAAGTGCGATTTTTCTACATATCAATACTTTTTTTACCATCATTAAGCTTTATTTTAGTATCCAACAAGAACTTTTTGACAATCTTTGTACGGTTCATCATTTTATTGCATGGTCGTGTAGTTTCTTGTGCAGATAATGCATCCTTTGTGATGTATAATGCAGAGTATGTGCCAAATGTGTCCATGACATCAAATCAAATGTGTCCATAACATCAGCAAGTAGATCCATATACGTAGTAAAATGTATTGAACCAGGCACTGATCACCAAGGCATTACATAATTTTGATTAACCTTTTTTCATAGAAATTCCTATCAATTGTTACAAATTGCCTTATATACGTTTAATAAATGTGATTTAAGCCATTAGATGTCACATTTGTACTCCACATCTGTTTTCAAGCCTGTTTGATTCGCTCTGATTTGTTTATCTTTAACTCCTTTTCATCACTGTTTATACTATATAATATACAGATAGAGAAGCCTGTCATTGGGACCCAATGCCCTATTCTTTTCAAGGAGTGGCTGGGATCTTTCTTTTGCGTCATCACATAGACATGATAACACAAACCAAGATTTTTGTCTTACCAAATTAGCCACGTCCCCTCACCCTCGAGACTGCTTTAGAACATGCTCAAAAGTATCAAAAACAGCAGATCAACCCAGCATCACTAACATAACGGCCTTGTTGTTGTCAATATCCAGCAAGATATGATTTTGTACCTTCATTAGGTTCTTTTCCCCCCTAGTTGGCGCCTTATACGACATTTCCCTGTCACGAATTCAAGATTAAGTTCATTTATCTCATTTTTAGTATTTATCTCATTGAAATGATGAAATAAAACACTACCTTGATCTAATTTTGCCAAGGCGTCCTATTATTTTATGCCGCAACTATATTTATCGATGTCCTTTGTGGTGATTATAATTTCAGTATTAAATATGACAGAAGCACCGCTTTCAGCCACCTGCGAGGTGATCTTCACGGCAAAAACAATGCAAGAACAATTTGAGGGTAAGCTTGAAATTTTAAAATTTCAATATGGGCATGTTGTTTTTAATCATACAATCCAATACAAAATTCCCTAACCATTTCATAACATTTAAACTGCATTATCATACCTTAATTTTGGTCTCCCATGCCCACATATAGAACCATTTATATTTAATTCATTTTACTTATTTAATAATAAATATAATAAATAAAATTTGTATAGCGCTGATACCAGACAAGTCTGTTCACAGCGCTATTTATTGTCTTATATTAGCTAAATAATAAGTTAAAAAGATATGTTTTGGAGTTGAGTTTCACCAATTAGCTAAATGATGAATACTTTTATATATAATGTTGTTAAGTCATCTCCGAATATCTGTAATTTTGAAGAATTTGCTTGAAATTTCAGAATTAGACATTTTTACAAATTTCCTAAGAATAAGCCATTGATTGAAGGATATTTCGTGCACAAGATCCTTTGTTTAAATCATCGTTATTTTCATAATTCACAGGAACCTGTTGGCCAGTAAAATTTCCATGTGATTCCCTTTTAACGATGGCGTACCCTCCAAATTGCAGGTAACACCATTTACTTACAGATTTATTAGTGTTCTCCAATCACCAATCGGCAAAGCCCAGATGCCGATTGGTGATTGGAGAACACTACAGATTTATCAAAATCATCATATATTTGTTTCCATTGTTTTATCTTAAAATTTTTACTGAAAGAAATACCAGTATAATACAATAAATATAGTGGGTAAATTACACAGATTTATACATTAGCAGACGTGTTTAACAGTCCTTACCTAGTTTTTACAAAGTTCAGAATGGAATATGATATGCAATGGGATATGATATATTATAGTGCGATTGCTGGTTACATTTTTTTTATTTGGTTTTAGAGAAGATGGCAACCTGCAATCGGCTAATGGGATAATATATTATGGAATATAATACTTTATGGAAAATGAAATATTATAATTATTAAGGATATAATGATGATTGAGGACTTTATAGAGAGATAATGGGTTAAATCCTGAGAATCTTCTGCTTCCGGTTTTATGTCAACTAACATTTGGCTTTTATCTGCAAATAACCATATGCTTTGAATGCATGATCTGAAAGGGTCCTTTGCTTCATATGCTATTCCTGTCAACAAATGCTAATTGTTTTTACCTCATTGTGGCCTAGGTATTTCCTACAGTGCTCTGACACGCGGATCTTCAGGTGTCCGTGCAGCCCAGGCACCGCCTACAACACCTCCAAGAACACATGTGTACATCAATTTGATAGCAACTGCGCCTGTCCTCCCGACAGTCCCTACCAACAGATGGGGCCAACGACAGCCGTATATACAACAACCACTGAAGGTTGGATGACTTCTTGTGCTTAGAACACTATTCGATATAATTTAACATACTAATATGTCTATATCTCTCCGTCTCTGTCTCTCTGTCTGTCTCTGTCTCTGTCTCTGTCTCTGTGTCTGTCTGTCTGTCTGTCTGTCTGTCTGTCTGTCTGTCTGTCTGTCTGTCTGTCTGTCTGTCTGTCTGTCTGTCTGTCTGTCTCTCTCTCTCTCTCTCTCTCTCTCTCTCTCTCTCTCTCTCTCTCTCTCTCTCCCTCTCTCTCTCTCTCTCTAAATATCTGTCTCTCTCTGTCTCTCTTATGTTATTGATTTAAGAGAAAATATAGTTTGATGAAAAGCCAACAACACAAGTGTTATTTTCATAAATAAAAACATATATTTGTTTTAAAAGATCTTGTGAAACTTAAATGTTAAAAAAGTGATTGTGATTAATATTGTAATATATCTTCACCATTTGTTTGCAGCTGCTCCAAGGGACCTGACTGGATTAATAGCAGCGCTGTTGTGTGCCTTGATTGTGGTCATAATTCTTCTTTGTGTTTTTGTTATATGTCTGAGAAGAAGGAGGCAAAAGTAAATATGTTTCCTTTCTCTTATTGTATTTAATACTGTTAAAAGATTTACAAATGTTTCTCTTTTCATAAGAAGCCCGTTTATATGATATTTGACTATTTTTTCTATTTCTTATCATATACTTCTGTAACAGATGTTAAGAATGCGACAAGGTTTCAATATCGTGTCATATCGCTTAGTTTATAGAGTTTTAATCTCATTCTATTTACACAATGTAGTATTCGAATTTCTCATGAAAAATTATTTCAATTTGGCGGTATTTAACATGTGATTTTATCTATTCACGGTCATTTCGAAAATAAGGGTTAAATTAAACAATAGGTACACTTATCCATGACAATTTGATAACTGTTATCAAATGCAGGAAGAACATTTTCAGTTATTTAGAACGTAGATGTAATTCTTATCCTAGTTAATTTTAGATCTAATCAATTGTTTCCCCTAGAAACGTGTCTGGAATTACCAGAACAAATAAACCTAAGCTGTTTGTAATGTTATCACTTTAACATCTTCCCATGCCTAATTATAAAGCCAATAATTGAAAATTGGGCTGTAAAATGACTTTCATATTCAAGCAATAATTACTCAAATTCAAACAGTTGAAAGCCTTGGTGATAACCACAGAAGGAAATGCGAAAACGATAGATATGATCAAATTTGATTAACAATTTTAATATCTTACTTTTCAGGAAACGAGAGCTCAGCATGAAATCCACGGGTTCATCAACGTATGCGTCCATAGACGATAAGAAAATGGTAAATTATAAATATTAGTATCATTCCATTATGCATGTATATGAATATGAAATATCATTTTAAATGTGTTTTTAAACAATTTGCCAGCTTAAAAGAGAAACTAATTAAATGCCTCTTGCTTACCCCTTGCATGAAAGCTGTTGTCTATACTCAAAGCTTAGTGGTGTTATTAGCGTTAAAAGACATGGCAGTTATTACATATATATATATATATATATATATATATATATATATATATATATATATATATATATATATATATATATATATATATATATATATATATATATATATATATGAAATAGACATAGGCAGACTGATTGCGGACTAATTGACGCCTACATATGTTTGCCTTTATGGTAATTGTAGGGGATGATATATATATATATATATATACACATACATATTCAATACTTATACAGCTAGAATATGCGATGCTGAGCATTTAATATATTGGTTAAAAATATATTAAATGCATACATGTAAGGAAGATGGTATTCAGTAATTTTCTCAGGAATCATGTCATGAGTCTGGCTTTATTCCTTTAAGATACCTTGTCTAATAGTCATATATTTGATATATATGAAATATATTTGAAGCAGAGGTCTGTGTGATGCATTGCATGTTAATTGCTTGGCTTATAAAACTAATCAAAACCTATTATTTTCCCCATGTTTAATCAACAGTTTCCTAAAAAACAGGCGGATCCAACATACAAGCTGCCGATAGAGCCATACTTGACCCCGGAAGGAAAACATAATACACTTCCGCCCATACCAGGTTCCGTCAAGGAGGCAGGTGAAGATGCTGATGACGGGGTTGCCTACGATAACTTTGCCGGCGTTAATTCATCAATTAACCCAGCCTATGACAACAAAGCTAAGGAACCTCCTCGCAACGAAGTCACCAAAGAGGAAGACCCAACCTACCTGGATATTAAGGGAAATACTCTTCCTAATAATGTCACGGCATCAACAATGTCTGAGGCCGCCGCAACTGGAGATTAATAGAAAAATAATGGAAACCACACTGACACACATCCCGCCCCGGAAAGTAAACATTGGTATTGAAATGAATATAGGAAACATTAACATTGTTGAAATACTGTGTATTCATGTTTGAATATTTTGAACATTATATCAAGCCGGCATAAACATGCATTACAAATGTGATAACAATAACTGTATATTTATATGTGGTAACAATCATTGTGTTTTATATATATTTTATATATATATATATATATATATATATATATATATATATATATATATATATATATATTCTATGATCACTGTGTATTCTGTGCTGTGATTGGTCAATTCCTGGTCACATGAGCTTCTCTAAATTGTTTTATTGACCAGATGCATTATATTGCACGTCAATATACTTTCTACTGCACTGATGACGTCACCAGCTTGCTCTGAGTGACCTGCAGACTCGGAAGCAGACGACAGCAATCAAGTTGATACAGACAAACTCGTCCCTTTCAGTTCTCACCTTTAGAATTAAACCAACAATGGCAGTAATTAACACAGTGATCATAGAATAAAACAAATATGTACCTGGGTGTCGTGCAATATGACTTTTTATGGACCTTCATATTGCACTCCACCCAGGTCCATATTTGTATAATATTCACCAGTAATATTCTAGTGGTCTTGACTCATACAGACAGAAGGTAGAATTATGCAAAACCGAGCTGGTTTTTCTCGTTTTTGAAGATTCCACGCTTTTCCATCTATGTCATCCGAAAATGTGTTTGCAAATTCATCTTTCCCATGTCAAACATATTTTCAGATGTATATGTATATATGTTTTGTAGAGTTAGAATTCTAATTAATAGCTGTCCGTGTACTGTCATGTGATTGTTGTTTGAGATATACTATCAGATTAAGGTCACTGCACTTAAATTATCCATATTATAACCGTGTGAACAGAACAAGCACAATTATGTTTTCTTGGACAGCAAAGGATATATAAAAACAATGCTTAAATTGGTGCAATCAAATTCAATTCAATTTCTTTGTATCTTAGGTAATACGTCAAATTAAATTTGGCACTGTCCTCGATGACATGTGGTCCATGAAATATGATACATTATGGGATTTGATATATTAAGAGATATGATAAATTATGGGGATGTGATATATTATGAGATATAAAACCAGAAAAGCAATAATGGCAAATTAAAGCAGTGTGTTACAAAAATCACTGTATTTGTGTTTGCCACTGTGATATGTTGCAATAATAAACTGCTGTATTTTATGTGACTGCTGCAATACCTATTTATTGTAAATTCCCGAATAATAAGCAATGTGAAAAACTACAACAGTGCCGTCTCCCTAGTAACAACATACTTTACACAAAGAAGAATCATGTTGAACAATTAATGATTATTTTTAATTTTCAGTGATGTGTTACAGAAAAATTTGCATATCAGCAGAAAATAAGGGAGGAAATAAAATTCTCTGTGGCATATCTTTGACACAGGGTGTACATTAAGAGTTAAAGCAATGACCTCTAGTTTACTTCGTCAATAAATACAGACAAGCTCAGAATACAAGCACCTGATATAAGCACACTATATTTACTATTAAATGTCCCGACAAGAAACCTGTATGAAAGTGAAGTTAATAAATAAAAATTTAAAACACAGGGTAGCAATTGTTGGCATCTCTTGCTTGGATAAAGCGTCTTGCTACGTTGTAATGTCCGCAGGTCAAACAACTGTTGTTGCAAAATTGTCAGGGATTTTCTCTTCTGAAGAGGAACCCTCACAAATGTACAAAGCTTGTGATAGCATGGTACTAAATTGGTGGAATTGCAGACCTAAGTTGATGGTGGCATGGCCCTATGCTAATGGTTCTTAGCTAGTGGTACTAAGCTATAAAGATGGGGGATGTATTGTACTAAGCTACAAAGCTGGGAGATGTATTGTACTAAGCTACAAAGCTGGGGGATGTATTGTACTAAGCTACAAAGCTGGGGGATGTATTGTACTAAGCTACAAAGCTGGGGGATGTATTGTACTAAGCTACAAAGCTGGGGGATGTATTGTACTAAGCTACAAAGTTGGGAGATGTATTGTACTAAGCTGTTGAAAAAGTTGAACAGTTGCCACGTCAGATATGCGCTTTCCACTCTCTAAGTCGAGTGACCGAGGCTCAGTGCTTGGTATTATATAGAAAAAAATCTTGCTTTGATATTCTATAATATCGTGGGTTATAGAGACAGCATCAAACAAACTCAGGCCATGACATTTCAACATTTATTCACATTTGCAACACAGTCATCAGGCAATGTTTACTATAATATTCTGCCATGTCATGACTTGTTTTTCTCATCAACAATACATATTCATCTGTCATATAGGCTGATTGCCGATCCCTATGTTGTTTTACCCCATTGGTAAACCCATACTGGGACTGTAGAACTATATCTGAATTATAAAATGGCGACTGGCTGGGGCCTATGGGAAATTTCTCAATTGTAACTATAAGATTTGATTTTCGGTCAGAGAGGGGAGTTTGAATACCACTGCTTTGAAACAATATCCCACAACTTCTTATCGGTCTGTGTGTAATGACAAAATCCTAAAAAGTATGCCATTTTTGTGTCCAAGCCTAATATGATAAAGAATCTATGATGGCATGTTTGACAAAACTTGCACTAATTGTCATATATAATTTGTAGATGTATCACTTACATTAAAAACGTTATATGCCTATGTCTGTCATTTCTACTGATGTAACATTTACTACCCCTTTACTGACATTTACTAGACCTTTACACTGTACTCAGTCCAAGTTCTTATCAAATAATTAAATAATCAAATATATCCACTAACGTGGATGCAGTAGATAAATGCCTGTCAGCTTTCTCCACTTAAATTTCACGTGGACGGAGACAATCCCTTTTTATGTAAAAGACTTTCTTATTTTCAAAGAACAGGCCTTGGGTTCTGTTGACCGGTGTTTTTCCTTTCTAATACAGCAAATGTGTATTATAATTAAAACATCCACCACAACCACCAAATGATAAAGCAGACATCAGGCATGATCATATTCTTCTTTAGATCTTCTAAAAACAAGATTGGGACTCTTTTAGCTGGGTCATGCAGACATATCAATGTTGTGCAGATAAAACTGTTTGACAATAGGCGACGTGTGCTTTGCCCTCGTCTTTGTCCATAGTTGCATGCCAGCTTTGTGTTTAGCTTTGTGATGAGATGAGCCTACCCTATTATGTTTTCCTGGTCTTCATGTGACAATACTTATCTGTCTATTTCTGTCCATGCTTTTTTGTTTAGATAACCATATGCCTCGATGATTTCAAGGGACTCAAAGAAAGTTTCCTTGTTAGTGTAAAGAGATACGTTTATTAGTGATAGGTACTGGTCAGTTTTTGTCAGAAGATTAGAAAGCACGGGAATATGGTAGAGCTGAGAGCAAAAAGCACGAGAATATGGTAGAGCTGAGAGCAAAAAGCATGGGAATATGGTAGAGCTGAGAGCAAAAAGCACGAGAATATGGTAGAGCTGAGAGCAAAAAGCATGGGAATATGGTAGAGCTGAGAGCAAAAAGCATGGGAATATGGTAGAGCTGAGAGCAAAAAGCACGGGAATATGGTAGAGCTGAGAGCAAAAAGCATAGAAATATGGTAGAGCTGAGAGCAAAAAGCATGGGAATATGGTAGAGCTGAGAGCAAAAAGCACGAGAATATGGTAGAGCTGAGAGCAAAAAGCACGAGAATATGGTAGAGCTGAGGGAAAAAACACGAAAATATGGTAGAGCTGAGAGCAAAAAGCAAGGGAATATGGTAAACTAGACCATCCGTAGCTGCCCCAAATGACCCTGTTAGGTTTATGAACCTTTTTTGTATACAGCTCTTAGAGCTGTAAGAAACTTATGTTATAAGAAAGGCTCTGTCCTGTTAGCCTGTATACTATATTACTCAGAGACGAAGAGGGCCATTGTGTGAACGTTTTACGTCAGCCAGCCCCGGGGGGATACTTTCTTAATTTTAACCCGTGGAGGCTGGGTTGGAATTGAAAAACCCAGAACCTGATTTAGGGAAATATTCTATCTCCATTGGTACCCCGATTTAGGACTGACTTAAATTTTGATATCCTGACTTAGGGATGATGCAAAGTTAAAATGATACCCTGACTTTGGGGTGATGCAATAAGAAAGTGATACCCTGTTTTTTTTTAGTTGATGACTGCTTAAAGGGACAGATTATCTATGAATATAACAAATGATTGGCGAAAGGAGCAGATGCTTGATGAAAGAAACAGGTGATTGTTGAAAAGAATAGGTGAGTGGTAAAAGGAACAGATCATTGGTGAAAGAAACAGGCGATTGATGAAAGGAATAGATGATTGGTGAAAGGAACAGATGATTGGTGAAAGAAACAGGTGATTGATGAAAGAAACAGGTGATTGATGAAAGGAACAGATGATCGGTGAAAGAAACAGGTGATTGGTGAAAGGAACAGATGATTGATGAAAAGAACAGGTGATTGATGAAAGGAACAGATGATTGGTGAAAGGAACAGGTGATTGATGAAAGGAACAGGTGATTGATGAAAGAAACAGGTGATTGATGAAAGGAACAGGTGATTGATGAAAGGAACAGGTGATTGATGAAAGGAATAGATGATTGGTGAAAGGAACAGATGATTGGTGAAAGAAACAGGTGATTGATGAAAGGAACAGATGATTGATGAAAGGAATAGATGATTGATGAAAGGAATAGATGATTGATGAAAGGAATAGATGATAACCTGGCTGGTAGGATACTATGTGCTATGTAGGATACTAAGATGAGTTTCTTTTGAGTCAGTCTTGAATAATACAAGGCAGAAAAGCATATATACTCTAAATGAGGATGTCCCTGTTTATTAAGGTTTGTACGGTGCTGCTGTACAAACATTGTTTTCTTTCTTTTTACAAACCTATAAAATACATACATGTACATAAAAGAATCACCCAATTACACAAGATTAAATCAATTAGAGGGCAGAGAGAATAGATTAGAGAGAATATGTGTTCGCGTGAGGTTAAAGAATAATGTGTTTCTTCTGTGCCCATGCTACCGCCCTCCCGGGACCGCCCTCCGGATGACAATTTGTTCTGGGTAAAAGTAACTATTGGTGCAAGTGTTGGATGTTAGAAGTATCCATATTACTTACACCTTGCGCATTATACTTTGGCAAATGAGAAATGTATCTCATATTAACCTTAAAAGGTTATTATTAATGATATATGTAATTAGAATTATACACATCAGTTATAATTATCCAGCGGCATGCAAATATGTGTCAATCTAATAATGTACTTGTATGTATGTGTAGGTGACATGATCTATGGTAGATTTATAGGAGATAAATCAGTATGTATGTGTAGGTGACATGATCTATGGTAGATTTATAGGAGATAAATCAGTATGTATGTGTAGGTGACATGATCTATGGTAGATTTATAGGAGATAAATCAGTATGTATGTGCAGGTGACATGATCTATGGTAGATTTATAGGAGATAAATCAGTATGTATGTGTAGGTGAAATGATCTATGGTAGATTTATGGGAGATAAATCAGTATGTATGTGTAGGTGACATGATCTATGGTAGATTTATAGGAGATAAATCAGTATGTATGTGCAGGTGACATGATCTATAGTAGATTTATAGGAGATAAATCAGTATGTATGTGTAGGTGACATGATCTATGGTAGATTTATAGGAGATAAATCAGTATGTATGTGTAGGTGACATGATCTATGGTAGATTTATAGGAGATAAATCAGTATGTATGTGTAGGTGACATGATCTATGGTAGATTTATAGGAGATAAATCAGTATGTATGTGTAGGTGACATGATCTATGGTAGATTTATAGGAGATAAATCAGTATGTATGTGTAGGTGACATGATCTATGGTAGATTTATAGGAGATAAATCAGTATGTATGTGTAGGTGACATGATCTATGGTAAATTTATAGGAGATAAATCAGTATGTATGTGTAGGTGACATGATCTATGGTAGATTTATAGGAGATAAATCAGTATGTATGTCTAGGTGACATGATCTATGGTAGATTTATGGGAGATAAATCAAAGTGTGAAAATATTAATTATGACTCGGCTCTCCATTAATTGATATTATGCAAAATCGATATCGATCCCAACTCTTCAATACACTACATAAGCCATAGCAATTTTTACATTCATTTTATATTATTTATTTTTAATCCACATTGAAATGGAGTAAACAGAACAATGGTGAAAGTGTTTCACCACACAAAACCAAGATCCTCGGTGACATTAGGCAAGGATTATATATTTGTAATTTATAATCCTCTTTATAGTTTTCCGCTCTCAAAACAATATTATCACATATATTGACATTCATCAAATGATGATTTGTCTTATATCCTCAGGTTGCTATACGACAGTACAGCGATAGGTTCTCTCAGTACGATGTATATATATATATATCTATATCTAGACAAGGTATCTTAAAGGAATAAAGACTCTTGACATGATTCCTGATAAAATTACTGAATACCATCTACCTTACATGTATGCATTTCCCACTTCCCAAACCAAATTAAATGAATATCAAATATTCTAGCTGTATAAATATTGAATATATAAATATTGAATATATAAATATTGAATATATAAATATTGAATATATATATATATATATATATATATATATATATATATATATATATATATATATATATATATATATATATATATATATATATATATATATATATATATATATATATATATATATATATATATATATATATATATATATATATCATCCCCTACAATTACCATAAAGGCAAAAATATGTATGAGTGGGAGGCGTCAATTAGTCCGCAATCAGTCTGCCTGTGTGATTGAGAAAGATAGGCCTTCATCTGGGCCCTCCCATACCAAAGGGCAGTTATGGCCAAAATGACATTTTGCATAAAAAAGCAAACAGCGTTTTTCTGCCTGGCTCCATCAACGACTGCAATATTTTTCTATGGTTATTGTTGGGAGTAATCAATTGACTGTTTTTTTTGCAAGTGGAACTGCCTTTTGCCAATTTATTTCATTTAACTGGTTTTTACTGGTGATTTATCTCATAACATAATACACTCAGAGAGATGAAAATAGGCAGTTAAGTATTCAGTAGGTAGTGCATTGAAAATATTATATCAAAAATAGAAAATCTGTTTCTTGCCAATGACTGCCTTTTGACATTGAAGAGCAAATCTACATAAATGGAGAACCTTCTCTCATAGCATGAACATTAAGGCGAATATCATATCTCACAGGGCGCTCATTTTCATATTATCTTAGCATTCTCTTGCTGAAAAGTCAATCATGACAGTACGCTGTAAAACATACAACAAAAGAGAGATAACATCTGACATTATTATCAGTATAATATGGCTTCTGGGTATAACGCTATTTCTTATTGTGGATGATATTTGGATTTACGGCTAAAAACAACATTAAATTTCAAATGATGATAAAAAAAATTGTAGAGATATATCTTAAGTAAACAAAGGTTTGATAATCTTAATTTATATGATCTATAAATGGAGTTCTCTCTCATTTATTGCGTTTAATAGGAGGCAATATGCTTTCAGGCGTAATAAATTATGCTAAACTGAAAAATAGTTTTGTGATGCGCTTATAATCATACAGCATAGTATGCTACATAGGGGGAAACCACAAAGTAGAGAGCACAACAAGAACGGAACGGAACGGAACGGAACGGAACGGAAGACGACTTGGTGAAATCCTGAATGACATAAGGTTTGTCTGTCCATGGTAAGTATAACAGTGACACGAGTTAAATTGTAAGAGTTACGGTGACAAAAGTTAAAAATGCAAATAAAAAGTACAACAGCGACACAAATGGAGAACGCACATTGTAAATGCAACAGTGATAAATGTTGGGATCGACTGAACACAAACAATATAGTGGTGAGAAAAGTTCAAACTGCACATGGTAAGTACAGCAGTTCTACAAATCCAAACTGCGAACCAGTGGCACAGTACACATGTTCAGTACACCGGTGACACAAGTCAAGACTGCACGTGGTAAGCACAGCAGTGACAAAGGTAGGGATTGAGCATGATCAGTGAGTAGCGAGACAAGTAAGGACTGCACATGGTAGGTAATGTCAGCATTACTTAAAAACAGCAATGAAGCAAATAAAGACTCTGCAAGGTAAATACAGCAGTGAGACAAATAAATAATATAAGGTAAGTACAGCAGCCAGACAAGTAAAGACTCTACGAGGTAAGTGCAACAGTTAGCCAAGTAAAGACTGCACATGGTGAGTGCAACAATGAGACAAATATAGGCATAACAAGGTGAGTACAACAATGAGACAAATATAGGAATAACAAGGTAAGTGCAACAGTGAGACAAATATAGGCATAACAAGGCGAGTACAACAGTGAGACAAATATAGGCATAACAAGGTGAGTACAACAATGAGACAAATATAGGAATAACAAGGTAAGTGCAACAGTGAGACAAATATAGGCATAACAAGTTAAGTGCAACAGTGAACCAAATATAGGCATAACAAGGTGAGTGCAACAGTGAGACAAATATAGGCATAACAAGGTAAGTACAACAGTGAGACAAATATAGGCATAACAAGGTAAGTACAACAATGAGACAAATATAGGCATAACAAGGTAAGTGCAACAGTGAGAGAAATATAGGCATAACAAGGTGAGTACAACAATGAGACAAATATAGGCATAACAAGGTGAGTACAACAATGAGACAAATATAGGCATACAGCAGCCAGACAAGTAAAGACTCTACGAGGTAAGTGCAACAGTTAGCCAAGTAAAGACTGCACATGGTGAGTGCAACAATGAGACAAATATAGGCATAACAAGGTGAGTACAACAATGAGACAAATATAGGAATAACAAGGTAAGTGCAACAGTGAGACAAATATAGGCATAACAAGGTAACAGTGACAACAATGAGACAAATATAGGCATACAGCAGCCAGACAAGTAAAGACTCTACGAGGTAAGTGCAACAGTTAGCCAAGTAAAGACTGCACATGGTGAGTGCAACAATGAGACAAATATAGGCATAACAAGGTGAGTACAACAATGAGACAAATATAGGAATAACAAGGTAAGTACAACAGTGAGACAAATATAGGCATAACAAGGTAAGTGCAACAGTGAGAGAAATATAGGCATAACAAGGTGAGTACAACAATGAGACAAATATAGGCATAACAAGGTGAGTACAACAATGAGACAAATATAGGCATACAGCAGCCAGACAAGTAAAGACTCTACGAGGTAAGTGCAACAGTTAGCCAAGTAAAGACTGCACATGGTGAGTGCAACAATGAGACAAATATAGGCATAACAAGGTGAGTACAACAATGAGACAAATATAGGAATAACAAGGTAAGTGCAACAGTGAGACAAATATAGGCATAACAAGGCGAGTACAACAGTGAGACAAATATAGGCATAACAAGGTGAGTACAACAATGAGACAAATATAGGAATAACAAGGTAAGTGCAACAGTGAGACAAATATAGGCATAACAAGTTAAGTGCAACAGTGAACCAAATATAGGCATAACAAGGTGAGTGCAACAGTGAGACAAATATAGGCATAACAAGGTAAGTACAACAGTGAGACAAATATAGGCATAACAAGGTAAGTACAACAATGAGACAAATATAGGCATAACAAGGTAAGTGCAACAGTGAGAGAAATATAGGCATAACAAGGTGAGTACAACAATGAGACAAATATAGGCATAACAAGGTGAGTACAACAATGAGACAAATATAGGCATAACAAGGTAAGTACAACAGTGAGACAAATATAGGCATAACAAGGCGAGTACAACAGTGAGACAAATATAGGCATAACAAGGTAAGTACAACAGTGAGACAAATATAGGCGTAACAAGGTGAGTACAATAGTGAGACAAATATAGGCATAACAAGGCGAGTACAACAGTGAGACAAATATAGGCATAACAAGGTAAGTGCAACAGTGAGACAAATATAGGCATAACAAGGTAAGTACAACAGTGAGACAAATATAGGCATAACAAGGTAAGTGCAACAGTGAGACAAATATAGGCATAACAAGGTGAGTGCAACAGTGAGACAAATATAGGCATAACAAGGTGAGTGCAACAGTGAGACAAATATAGGCATAACAAGGTAAGTACAACAATGAGACAAATATAGGCATAACAAGGTAAGTGCAACAGTGAGACAAATATAGGCATAGCAAGGTAAATGCAACAGTGAGACAAATATAGGCACAACAAGGTGAGTACAACAATGAGACAAATATAGGCATAACAAGGTAAATGCAACAGTGAGACAAATATAGGCACAACAAGGCGAGGGCAACAGTGAGACAAATATAGGCACAACAAGGCGAGTACAACAGTCAGACAAGTACAGACTTTACCAGGTACATACAACAGTGACACAGCATATAAAACACATTCCAACAGTTCATATGTTCGCAACATGATGTATACGAAGGCAGTGCACTGATATACAAAGTATAGAATAATATAGAAGGTTGTGCACTGATATACAAAGTATAGAATAATATAGAAGGTTGTGCACTGATATACCAAGTATAGAATAATATAGAAGGTTGTGCACTGATATACCAAGTATAGAATAATATAGAAGGTTATGCACTGATATACCAAGTATAGAATAATATAGAAGGTTGTGCACTGATATACCAAGTATAGAATAATATAGAAGGCTGTGCACTGATATACCAAGTATAGAATAATATAGAAGGTTGTGCACTGATATACCAAGTATAGAATAATATAGAAGGTTGTGCACTGATATACCAAGTATAGAATAATATAGAAGGTTGTGCACTGATATACCAAGTATAGAATAATATAGAAGGTTGTGCACTGATATACCAAGTATAGAATAATATAGAAGGTTGTGCACTGATATACCAAGTATAGAATAATATAGAAGGTTGTGCACTGATATACCAAGTATAGAATAATATAGAAGGTTGTGCACTGATATACCAAGTATAGAATAATATAGAAGGTTGTGCACTGATATACCAAGTATAGAATAATATAGAAGGCTGTGCATATTGATACAACTACAACTTATCAACTCATCTGCCAATACTACAGGTCGACTGTGGGTCGTCATCTTGTCTCATACATCTCTTAAAAAAAAGCCGGAAGTGCACAAAAAACTCTAAAATCCAATCATTATAATAAGAAATGGCAACCCACATTCGCACTATGTCTCCCCTGAGCTCTATTGCCGCCATATTATGTATTTATAAGTAATGCATTTATTTGATTTGTGTTCAACTACAGGTTTTATTTTGAAAACAATGTTAGAACAGTTAAATGTTACATTATAGTTTGTGTGTTGTCAGGAAATGCATGTCATGGTAAAATCACGGTCGCTCTGATATCAAGCAATGTATACATTACACATGGAATGAAAGATTGATCAACATCAATAGATAGTGAACCAAAATAAATACTACATATTGCATGCACGTAATCCTCATACATCTAGCATTAAGGTCAGGTATCAGCTGCAAGTACTGAATAAAGTGCATGTGGACAATAACACCGATTATACTATCTTTAAGATTAGGTTCTTCTCAAACTGTTAAGTATTATTTTTGCTAAAAGCATTCCAATGACTAGATATTATTCTGTTAGATTTATTCATATATAATAATAATTCATTTCTAAAGTCACAAGCGTTATAAAACATGAGAAAAGTATTTCATCGTCGGAAAGAGCTAGAATACAGCTCAATCAAAAATTACTTTTTCCTAAAACCCCCAATCACATTTGCAAGATATTCTGCAGGTGAAATGCAAAAGGCATTAAGGCAAAGTCACAATCCTTGATTTTTAATATTTATGTATGATTGGCAATCTGATCGATAACCGAGTCATTATAAAGCTTTGTGCTTAGTGTGATTGCAGTAAAATAGTATGATCTGCACCCCAATCAGTATATGTTTCAAACGCAATGCCTTCTGGGATATCTTTTTCACATATTAATATATCCCCTATGAACATTTTTTAATATATCCCTATGAACCTTTTCATGCTATTGGGGTCCATTCTTGAGGGAGGTGGCTATAACTCAGCCAAAACGTGAATGAAAGAAATGAAACAAAACTTTCTGTCAAATATTAGACCAAGACATCTTATTTCTTGTGCAACAGGGATTTTGGACTGTCCCATGTAATAACAGTCAGGATCTGACCTCCCATTTCGAACAAAAATGAATAAGTGACTATTTTGAAAGTGTTTTGCTTATTTCTCTTCCAGATCAAAGATGAACTCCACTAATACGACAACGGGATTTGACGTTCTTTTAGGTCCATATTCAAATGACAGTACAGCAACCCCTGGTGGGGAAATAACATCACATGCAATGAGGTTTGACGTGATTATCTTCCTGACTGTAGCCGCTATTGGTACCATTGACAATGGGTTTGTTGTTGTGGTCATTCTTTGCAGTAAATCAATGAGAGCAGGTCTCACAAACCTATTCATCATAAATCAATCCCTCATTGACCTTTTGACCTGTCTTATGATACTAGTTAACTACCCTACTGGTCTGTACGACAATGCAAAGATGGACGGCATTGGCGGGGATTTCTTCTGTCTTCTTTGGATCAACGCTTACTTCATTTGGTCTCTCTTCTGCTCATCCAGTTACAACCTTGTTGCAATCACTATAGAGCGCTACATGGAGGTAGTCCATCCCTTTGTTCACAAGACCCATTTCACCAAGAAGAGGGCATACCTACTGGCTGTCATGGTGTGGCTGTCTGGTCTAATTTTTAATGCTTTCAAAATATTTCCAACCAGTGGTGTGAAAAACGGCATCTGTTACCGTGTCAGCCTGTATCCAAGCGTCACAGCCAAGGGCGTTGCTGGTGCTGCCACCTTTCTGGTTGAGTACTTGATTCCTATAGTTATCATGGTTTACTGTTATTTCTACATGGCCCTTTCCCTGCGCACAAGGGTTGAGTCACATGACGGTAGTCTTTCTTATAGTGCAAAAGCCAGAATAGAAAAAGTTGCCAGAGCCAGGAGAAACATCCTAAAAACACTTGTTGTTGTGTGTTTTTGTTATTTCGCATGTTGGACTCTCAGTCAGGTGTATTTTTTGATCTTCAATTTGACCTCCGGTTTGACCTTGACTTCGCTGTGGTACTACTTTGGTATCATCATTGCTTTTCTGAACGTATGCATCAATCCTTTTATATACATCATGAGATACAAGCAGTTTCAAACGGCTGCTAAGCATGTTTTGTGTGGGAAGAGAAACGTGAGGGGCATCAATGTGGCGGAGAACACCAATACCATAACTACAGTGCACATATGAACTGTATCAAGCCTGATTGGAAATTATGTGTAATAATGAATGAATATTATCCAGCATTTGGTCTAAATGTTAAAAGCATAATTAAGTACATAAGTACAACAAAATTTCAGTTTAAATTTACATATATACAGTGGCAAACTCCAATTCAAGAGTGCCCTCTGGTGTAAAGGTTAAATGTTACAGGAAGCAGTAATAAAGGTCAAATGATAAAGACAGCACATAGCTGACCTGTCATTAATGTGTCTAGACATAATTCAAGCAGGCTTGCTAGACAGTGGTGATTGGAGGACACTTTATTGTCCTTCAGTACAAGTTACTGATTATTGAACATTACAAACATGTCACAAGCCTACATTTCTTTCTTATATTTGACACATAGGCCATTGGCCTTAGATCTATGCTGATCATTGGTTTTTGTAATGTTTGTGAACAATTTGTGGATGGCTGCAAATTGCTTCATAAAGGATCATTTAACTCTTGTAATTTCAATCCATTATTGCAGCCACCACTCAGTTACCACCACGTTCTCTTTTTTAAAGTCTCAATCTGAAGTCATATTGAGCTTACAAAAATGAGACACTGGTTGTTCTTGGTGTTTGATATTTCAATGCCCAGATGGAGCCACAGTATTGCATACTTGAAAACTCACTGAAAGTTTTCAATGGATTTTTAATCATAAAAAAATGCACAAATCTTACCATCTTGAAAAGTAGATAGAATTGGTTCCTTGAAAATACAACACCTTACCTCCACCAAGCAGTTTCAGGGGAGAAGATGTTGAGTTGATAGAGTTGATAACAAAGTTGATAGACAGAATGTAAAGCCATAAACAGATAAAAAAAGTTTTCTTTTGATGAAATAAAATGTATAGGCATGCATAGCCATGTGTGCCAAGTTATTTACATATTTCCGAGTGTTTCGTGAAATGTTTCTTGATATTAAACACCTCCGACTGGAATGTGGTGTTTGTCTCTCACGTTAAATGGCTTTAAAAAATAATATCATTAATTAATCATGTAAATCATTTATGTAGTTATGAATTAGATTATCAGTCTGTCTACATTTCTGTCACCTATATGTCTGTCTCAATGAGGTATAGTCAATTATCTTTGTCTGTCTCACTTGTGCAGTTGTCTTTCACTTACGTAATTGTCTCTTACCAGGATAAGATTTAGCCAGATCTA
Source organism: Amphiduros pacificus (assembly GCA_949316495.1). Classification (NCBI taxonomy): domain Eukaryota; kingdom Metazoa; phylum Annelida; class Polychaeta; order Phyllodocida; family Hesionidae; genus Amphiduros; species Amphiduros pacificus. The sequence goes on along the minus strand of OX439009.1, from coordinate 12,372,641 downwards.
TAAATGTACATCAAACTTGTGCAACTGTATCACTTGTGCAGTTGTCTTCTGTTTGGTTAGGTATCTCTAAATTGCTGTTTCCTAGTTATGTTGCTCTCTCTCTCTCCTGTGTAAATCTAGACCAGCTTTATATCACTTGTGTAGCTGTCCGTCACTAACTTGTACTTTACTTGTTTAACACATTGTTTAACACAGGTACAGATGTATTCCCTTTTGGTTGGGGTTATCAGTTCTTGTACAACTTGTGCAACTGAATCTCACTTGTATGATTGTCTCTCCTTTGTGTAGCTGTATCTCACTTTTGTAGCTGCCTTCCATTTATTGAGCTGTGTCTAACCTTTCGATTTAGTAATTATTTTAAGTCTGTCTCATTACTCTAACTTGCACAGCTATTCACTTGTCTAGCTGTTCCTCACTTGCTGTCAGTGTCACTCACCCATCTGTAGCTGCCTCTCATTTGTGTAGCTGTCTCCCTGGAAATGTATACAAAGTCTCACATTATATACAAGTCTCACTGTCTCCCATTATACTCCAGTCTCCCAGTATTCACTAGTCTCCCATTATACTCCAGTCCCCCGGTATTCACCAGTCTCCCATTATACTCCAGTCCCCCGGTATTCACCAGTCTCCCATTATACTCCAGTCCCCCAGTATTCACCAGTCTCCCATTGTACACAAGTCCCCCATATATTCACCAGTCTTCATTATACTCCAGTCCCCCGGTATTCACCAGTCTCCCATTATACTCCAGTCCCCCGGTATTCACCAGTCTCCCATTATACTCCAGTCCCCCAGTATTCACCAGTCTCCCATTGTACACAAGTCCCCCATATATTCACCAGTCTTCATTATACTGCAGTTCCCAGGTATTCACCAGTCTCCCAGTATTCACCAGTCTCCCATTATACTCCAGTTGCCCGGTATTCACCAGTCTCGCATTATACTCCAGTTCCCCGGTATTCACCAGTCTCCCAGTATTCACCAATCTCCCATTATACTCAAGTCCCCCGGTATTCACCAGCCTCCCATTATACTCCAGTCCCCCATATATTCACCAGTCTCCCATTATACTCCAGTCCCCCGGTATTCACCAGTCTGCCATTATACTCCAGTCCCCAGTATTTACCAGTCTCCCATTATACTCCATTCCCCCGGTATTCACCAGTCTCGCATTATACTCAAGTCCCCGGTATTCACCAGTCTCCCAGTATTCACCAGTCCCCCGGTATTCACCAGTCTCCCATTATACTCCAGTCTCCTAGTATTCACCAGACTCCCATTATACTCGAGTTCCCCGGTATTCACCAGACTCCCATTATACTCCATTCCCCCGGTATTCACCAGTCTCGCATTATACTCCAGTTTCCCGGTATTCACCAGTCCCCCATATATTCACCAGTCTGCCATTATACTCCAGTCCCCCAGTATTCACCAGTCTGCCATTATACTCCAGTCCCCCATATATTCACCAGTCTCCCATTATACTCCAGTCCCCCAGTATTTACCAGTCTCCCATTATACTCAAGTCCCCCAGTATTCACCAGTCTCCCATTATACTCCAGTCTCCCAGTATTCACCAGTCTGCCATTATACTCCAGTCCCCCATATATTCACCAGTCTCCCATTATACTCCAGTCTCCCAGTATTCACCAGTCTCCCATTATACTCCAGTCCCCCGGTATTCACCAGTCTCCCATTATACTCAAGTCCCCCATATATTCACCAGTCTCCCATTATACTCCAGTCCCCCGGTATTCACCAGTCTCCCATTATACTCAAGTCCCCCATATATTCACCAGTCTCCCATTATACTCCAGTCCCCCAGTATTCACCAGTCTCCCATTATACTCCAGTCTCCCAGTATTCACCAGTCTGCCATTATACTCCAGTCCCCCATATATTCACCAGTCTCCCATTATACTCCAGTCTCCCAGTATTCACCAGTCTCCCATTATACTCCAGTCCCCCGGTATTCACCAGTCTCCCATTATACTCAAGTCCCCCATATATTCACCAGTCTCCCATTATACTCCAGTCCCCCAGTATTTACCAGTCTCCCATTATACTCCAGTCCCCCGGTATTCACCAGTCTCCCATTATACTCAAGTCCCCCGGTATTCACCAGTCTCCCATTATACTCCAGTCCCCCGGTATTCACCAGTCTCCCAGTATTCACCAGTCCCCCGGTATTCACCAGTCTCCCATTATACTCCAGTCCCCCGGTATTCACCAGTCTCCCATTATACTCCAGTCTCCCGGTATTCACCAGTCTCCCAGTATTCACCAATCTCCCATTATACTCAAGTCCCCCGGTATTCACCAGTCTGCCATTATACTCCAGTCCCCCATATATTCACCAGTCTCCCATTATACTCCAGTCCCCCAGTATTAACCAGTCTCCCATTATACTCAAGTCCCCCGGTATTCACCAGTCTCCCAGTATTCACCAGTCCCCCAGTATTCACCAGTCTCCCATTATACTCCAGTCTCCCAGTATTCACCAGTCTCTCATTATACTCCAGTCCCCCAGTATTCACCAGTCTCCCATTATACTCCAGTCCCCCGGTATTCACCAGTCTCCCAGTATTCACCAGTCTCCCATTATACTCCAGTCTCCCATTATACTCCAGTCCCCCGGTATTCACCAGTCTCCCAGTATTCACCAGTCTCCCATTATACTCCAGTCCCCCGGTATTCACCAGTCTCCCTTTATACTCCAGTCTCCCAGTATTCACCAGTCTCCCATTATACTCCAGTCCCCCAGTATTTACCAGTCTCCCATTATACTCCAGTCCCCCGGTATTCACCAGTCTCCCATTATACTCCAGTCTCCCAGTATTCACCAGTCTGCCATTATACTCCAGTCCCCCAGTATTCACCAGTCTCCCATTATACTCCAGTCCCCCAGTATTTACCAGTCTCCCATTATACTCCAGTCCCCCGGTATTCACCAGTCTCCCATTATTCTCCAGTCCCCCGGTATTCACCAGTCTCCCATTATACTCCAGTCCCCCGGTATTCACCAGTCTGCCATTATACTCCAGTCCCCCATATATTCACCAGTCTCCCATTATACTCCAGTCCCCCGGTATTCACCAGTCTCCCATTATACTCCAGTCCCCCGGTATTCACCAGTCTCCCATTATACTCAAGTTCCCCGGTATTCACCAGTCTCCCATTATACTCCAGTCCCCCGGTATTCACCAGTCTCCCAGTATTCACCAGTCCCCCGGTATTCACCAGTCTCCCATTATACTCCAGTCCCCCGGTAGTCACCAGTCTCCCATTATACTCCAGTCTCCCGGTATTCACCAGTCTCCCAGTATTCACCAATCTCCCATTATACTCAAGTCCCCCGGTATTCACCAGTCTGCCATTATACTCCAGTCCCCCATATATTCACCAGTCTCCCATTATACTCCAGTCCCCCAGTATTTACCAGTCTCCCATTATACTCAAGTCCCCCGGTATTCACCAGTCTCCCAGTATTCACCAGTCCCCCAGTATTCACCAGTCTCCCATTATACTTCAGTCTCCCAGTATTCACCAGTCTCTCATTATACTCCAGTCCCCCAGTATTCACCAGTCTCCCATTATACTCCAGTCCCCGGTATTCACCAGTCTCCCAGTATTCACCAGTCTCCCATTATACTCCAGTCCCCCGGTATTCACCAGTCTCCCAGTATTCACCAGTCTCCCATTATACTCCAGTCCCCCGGTATTCACCAGTCTCCCTTTATACTCCAGTCTCCCAGTATTCACCAGTCTCCCATTATACTCCAGTCCCCCAGTATTTACCAGTCTCCCATTATACTCCAGTCCCCCGGTATTCACCAGTCTCCCATTATACTCCAGTCTCCCAGTATTCACCAGTCTCCCATTATACTCCAGTCCCCCAGTATTCACCAGTCTCCCATTATACTCCAGTCCCCCAGTATTCACCAGTCTCCCATTATACTCCAGTCCCCCAGTATTCACCAGTCTCCCATTATACTCCAGTCCCCCGGTATTCACCAGTCTCCCATTATACTCCAGTCCCCCGGTATTCACCAGTCTCCCATTATACTCCAGTCCCCCGGTATTCACCAGTCTGCCATTATACTCCAGTCCCCCGGTATTCACCAGTCTGCCATTATACTCCAGTCCCCCATATATTCACCAGTCTCCCATTATACTCCAGTCCCCCGGTATTCACCAGTCTCCCATTATACTCCAGTCCCCCGGTATTCACCAGTCTCCCTTTATACTCCAGTCCCCCGGTATTCATCCAAGTATTTCCCTGCTAAATGTGAGTTAATAATGCAAATCACTAAATGGCATTCTGAGTGGTTAAGGCTGCATATAACCAGATTTTATTTGACTGAATAAAGCATATCATTCCTATGTTATGAACATAAACAATAAATATCACAATAAAAATAGGTGTGAAAAAGGTGTAAAACTCTGAATGTGTTACCCACATAAACATCTTTTATTAAAACACTTGGACTGGTTTTAGAAAATGATTTACTATAATTAAACAGAAAAATATAAATACATAAATATTCTTTACTTTAGCAACATTGATAACTTCATTAGGCTATAGAACAGTAATTTAAAATCTCCTTTGGACATTTAATTCTTAGTGACAATCCCATGTTTTAGTTTTTATTGTATTTTCTTGTTTTCTGATAGTTATCAAGTTCATCATCATCATCATCACACTATAATACATAACTGAGACAAAACATTGTGTAAGGAAGGTGCTTAAGAGAATTTGACGCAAATCTTGACCAGCTTCCAGCCACAATCTTTGTAGTTACACAGCTTAGTTTCCAGAATTATAATTGAACACATCAGGTGCAAATGCTCTCAAAACAATGCCCCATTCAACTTCTTAATCTCTCAGGCTAGTTCCATACTAAAGACCTTCATCTCAATATTTTTTCTTTAGGGAATAACACATCATGATTACAAAGTTTTAGGTCCATGCAGGCAAGTCTATGATAATAACACAACAATGTGGTTATGAAATTAATCAAAGTAAACTAATAATTAAACAATAATATCAAAATAAGTCATAAAAGTTAAAAACAAACAGGTGGGATCAGAATGAAACCAGGAAAAATGGATTTTTTTTTCACAAACTTATCTCTGGAAAAATGGTAAGGGAGGGGGGGGGGTGGAAGGGAATGATTATTTTTTTAACACTATTTTACATTCAGTGATACATTAAGTATAATATTAGTATATTAATAAGAGCAACAGCTGTGACAAATTGTTTTTTGCCTTGAAGTTGGCAATCAAAATTTGTTTTCCTTACCCCAAAAAATTGGCAATGGACATTTTTTATCATATCTCATATACTGAGTGGTCAATTCCAACACATTTTTCACGAGCATTGTTCTGCAGGATATTATATTCATTGTTGAGGCCAAAGCTCACAGATTTATCTTCTGACAAAAAATGGCAGATTATTGTCATATAGTCAATATATATTGACTATTTAAAATCAACAATGGCAAGAAACTGTACTTCATTGAGAAAAGTTTCTTAAATATCACTTACTCTGTGGAGTAATGTCAAGAGATAGCTGGTGTACAAATTCAATACCTAAACTTAACTTAACTGGTGTCATAATGTCTCAAAAGTGAGATTGCGATAACATAGAAGGATATTAACTTTTATGAGAAATAAAGCATGCAGCGCTTTATGCTTAGAAAAATCCTAGTTCAGCATTATCAGTTGGAGCTTAACATTTACTCTGTCAATAATGTCACGCAATGATCTTGCGTGACCTCATTTTGTCACATTAGATGTCAGGCTACAATTGATTACATCACAGTCATATTTTGATGGTATCTCACTATCAGTCTAATTATGAAACTCAGCACTCATCATTAGATGTTTTATCAAAACCCTCATGTAATATAAATAGTCTGATCACACACTCAGAGGGTTAATGCAGTTCAGGTTGATGTGACATGGCACATTGATATGACATATAACCAATCCTGCAGGGTGCCAAAGCATCTCAATGTTCAAACATATTTAATGTCAAACACTGCTATATCATGTATATGCACACAACATTCTGTCACCCAAGTCTACTTGGTGTGACAGACCATCACCCAGTCCTTTTGGTGCAACAAACCATCACCTAGTCCTTTTTGTGAGACAAACCATCACCCAGTCCATTTGGTGTGACATTCTGTCCACTCATCAAAGACCGGTTGGTGTGATAGTCATCCCTGTCCAGTTGGTGTGACATGCTGTCCTGCCATCCCAGTCCAGCTGGTGTGACATGCTAGGATTAAACACTACTTGATGTGACATATAGCCACCAGTCTTATTGATGTCATCACAGTTATGATGGAGTTATGCTGTCATGTGACACTGTCATGTGACACTGTCATGTGACACTGTCATGTGACACTGTCATGTGACACAGTCAGGTGACACTGTCATGTGACACTGTCATGTGACACGTCAGGTGACTGGGTCATGTGACACTTTCATATGACACAATCTTATTTTCTGTTGCTAAGGAACACCACTTTTGTTTGGGCCCTGCAAGCAAAGACTGCAATCTTGTCAAACCGGTGATGTCACCTGATGTCATCACACTTCTGAGACATCATACAATCAGGAGGTCAATTGATGGGCTGGCCCCGGAAGTCAGACACGGAGGTGATGTCAGTTTTACAGAAGAAGCATTCCTTCTTGTTCATTAAATGATGCGAGATACAAGCCCTGAAATACAGTATAATAATAATTATTATGATATCAGTGGATTTTATATAGTGAATACATCACAAACAAGCTTATGATGCTAAAAACTGCATAAAACCTGATCATATTCTTGTGATCTATAAAAATGAACTCAATTAACTTTAATTTCTACATACTTGAAACTTTTTCTCTTAAAAATAATTTTGGCTCTGATTTTGTGAATTTAAAATTTAAGACTGGTTTGACAAATAACTGTAAATATTTGTTTATGATTTGATAAATGTTGTTTTCTTTATCTTAATTTGAAATAAATATGACACATATGACTAAAACCATGAAATTGAAAATGAGTAAAATAGTCCCACATACTTGCATGACTGATGCCCACATGGCTTGAAAATCGCAGACTTTGGACGAGCATAGCATATATTACACAAAGAATCTTCATCCACTTCCTGAAATACATAACAATCTGTCAACTTCCAGCACATGAGAAAAATGATCAAACCCTGTCTTTTAAAGAACAGATAAAAAAATACGTTTCCACTAAATATTGCTTGTGACTGAGAAAAATTATTCTCTATTCAAAACTTGAAGTCTTGATAATATATATATATATTGCCACATCAGATCACCATATTGTTTGATAAGCTTTTGAGATGATATATAGTTTCTGTCCTAGTAGTTCTGTCCTGGTAATCAGCCTATGTGAAAATAAAACATCTAAATGGTCATTTGTAGAATTTTTCTGTGAGTATTTTCTTTCTATAAGCATATGATACGTACCGGCGATGTGACACTGGATCTATTTTGTTGAAGACGGAGATGTGTGATTACTTGCTCCACCTCTTGGATTTCTGATGAACTAACCTCTTTGTCTGTAAAATAACATTTATATGTAAAGGTAACATACAGTACAAATTCCAGACAATGCCTCCTCAAAGCACTTGATAGTAACTGGTCGGGATTTGAACCAGGAACCCATGGGTCTCAAGGTGAATGCTGCTCTAAAAATTGAGTTATTTCACTTATATTGGTAGATTAATCCAGTAGATACACTGGAATTCTTGGTACAAATCTTGTAGACTCAATTATATTGTGAGAATTTTTTGTTCAAAAACATTTATCACTCACAATTCCAGAAGGTGAAATTTTCTTGTCTGGAAGTGGAGTGCATTTTTAATATACCAATTTGAACAGATTAAATTATCTTTAATATGTAAGGTTGATCCATTTACACTGTACATACAAATGGTACACTCAAATATATTACATATATGATTTGTCTCAATCATAATATTTGGTCATCTTTTACTTAGTTCAATATTTTTCCACTCACAATTCTTAAAGGAGAATATTTTCTTGTCTGGAGGTGGAGCGCTGGCAGCCTCCGAACCAGAACTTCCCAGAAGGAATTCCAGGGTTGCGAGCTGAAACCCGGGTTCTGCAAGCAGGGCAGCTGTCGCACATTCTTGACTGAAAGATACCCAAAATATTCACAAACTGTGCTTGTGCTTATATTTATACTATATATATTATTAAACTTTAAATTATTTTTCAACCACTACTATGAATAAGGGGCAAACAGACCACATTATGATACTGCAATTATCCTGAAGTTATACAATTAACCTGGTTATACAATCAATCTGGTTATTCAATTAACCTGGTTATTCAATTAACCTGGTTATTCACTTTACTTGGTTATTCGATTAAATTGGTTACTAAATTAACCTGGCTACACAATGTATGTCAGTTGAAGACACTCACCTCTTATGATCCCCTCCCATCACCATGGTAACCAGTATGCCAGTGACCGCAGTCAGGATGGGGAAGTGGTCAACAGTCTCCAGACCCGGCACATTGACCGACACCACCATATCAAACATGTTCGACCTTGACGTCACCCTGTTTAACACCTGTGTCAATAACTGAAAGCAAAACACTCACATTATTATTTTTTTCTGTTTTTCTTTTCTTTTTTTTTCTTTCACTGGAATTATGCTAATATCAGTAATGTACTTTGAAAACTGAGCCAACTACCATTATCATATAAAAACTTCACAATGGACATATTATTTTACCAAGAGTGACAAACAATAATTCCTGTATCAGGAGAAGTGATTGACAGGAATGCTTGAATCAGGAGAAATGATTGACAGGAACGCCTGGATGGGGAGGTGATTGACAGGAACGCCTGGATGGGGAGGTGATTGACAGGAACGCCTGGGTGGGGAGGTGATTGACAGGAACGCCTGGGTGGGGAGAAGTGATTAACAGGAATGCCTGGATGGGGAGGTGATTGACAGGAACGCCTGGGTGGGGAGAAGTGATTGACAGGAATGCCTGGGTGGAGTGAAGTGATTGACAGGAACGCCTGGGTGGAGAGAAGTGATTGACAGGAACGCCTGGGTGGAGAGAAGTGATTGACAGGAACGCCTGGGTGGGGAGAGGTGATTGACAGGAATGCCTGGGTGGGGAGAAGTGATTGACAGGAATGCCTGGGTGGAGTGAAGTGATTGACAGGAACGCCTGGGTGGGGAGAGGTGATTGACAGGAATGCCTGGGTGGAGTGAAGTGATTGACAGGAACGCCTGGGTGGAGAGAAGTGATTGACAGGAACGCCTGGGTGGGGAGAGGTGATTGACAGGAATGCCTGCGTGGAGAGAAGTGATTGACAGGAACGCCTGGGTGGAGAGGTGGAAGTGATTGACAGGAAACCTGGATGGGGAGGTGATTGACAGGAACGCCTGGGTGGAGAGAAGTGATTGACAAGAACGCCTGGGTGGAGAGAAGTGATTGACAGGAATGCCTGGGTGGGGAGAGGTGATTGACAGGAACGCCTGGGTGGAGAGAAGTGATTGACAGGAACGCCTGGGTGGAGAGGTGGAAGTGATTGACAGGAAACCTGGATGGGGAGGTGATTGACAGGAACGCCTGGGTGGAGAGAAGTGATTAACAGGCTAACCAACTTGTAGCGAGTAGTGCAAAGCAGATATCAATCAGATTTTCCATCTAAATATTTAGATTTTTAAGCAGAAACAGCACAACATTTGAAATAAGTTGATCAAAATTACTGACATGCATGGATAAAAAATTGGGGTAAAGGGCCCTTGTGGGTAACCTGGGCGAAAAACATAACAACATAACAACTTGCTCAGACCTGGAACAGTCTGCACAGAAGTAGCTCAGCAGAGGGCCTCCTCCAGTCAGTGAACAGTTCCGGTACCAACTTGGCAATCATCTCTAGAACACGCAGCAGTCCCACAGAGATGTCGAAGCACGTGGCACAGATTTTGAGTTGCCGACTGTCCACCACAGACGCCATGGGCCGCAGGCTGATTTGTTGCAGCTGTTAGTGACAGACAATAAGTTACTTTACATAAGCACAGGTAAAATTCTATCTAATTTTAAACTTTGCAATTACTTTACATAACCACAGGTAAAATTCTATCTAATTTTAAACTTTGCAATTACTTTACATAACCACAGGTAAAATTCTATCTAATTTGGTCTTACTTTACATAACCACAGGTAAAATTCTATCTAATTTGGTCTTTTTCTTTCAATGAGCTGCCCCAGTTATCAGTCTCTCTCACTATGAGTAGGCTCACACTTGGCCAATCCAGTTTATCAATCAATGAGCCAGCCCAGTTTACCAGTCTCTGAGCCAACCCAGTTTACCAGTCTCTGAGCCAGCCCAGTTTACCAGTCTCTGAGTCAGCCAAGTACAACAGTCTTTGAGTCAGCCCAATATATCAATCTGAGTGAGCCCCGTTTACCAAAATCTAAGCCAGATGAGTCAGGCAAGTTTACCAATCTCTGAGCCACCCTGTTTATCTATCTCTGAGTTATCCCAGTTTACCAATCTTTGAGCCAGCCCAATTCATCAAACTCTGAGTTAACCCAGTTAACCAATCTTTGAGCCACCCTGTTTATCTATCTCTGAGTGTACCCGGTTTAGCTCACCTCCTGTAGCATGCCTATGAACTCAGAGAAGGCCCAGTTAAGTTGGTTGAGTAGACTGTCAATCAGTTTGGTAGCAGCTTCCTGGTCTGAGAGTAGATACTCTGCCACATGCTGCTGGTAGATACTGGAAGGGCACGGCTCTGAAACAACAACCACAGCCACATGAACATGACAACTAAATGAAACCGTCTCAGCTTGGAAACTGAACTGCAGGACTTTAAACTCAAACTCAAACATCATTTATTTGACCTAACATATAGTTAACATATACAAATATATAATCTGTGCCGTATGTCCAGGTCAGGGAGACTCTCACATAGACCGCTATATGAACAGACATAACTATATGAATGTGTGCTCTTGCTTTACTCCTGAAAAGGCTTATTCAATGTTGGTGGAATATGCTTTAATATCTATCACAATTGCTGATTGGTATTAATTTGTTTAACTTACTCTGGAGGCTGGCATTGCCTATCTCTTGCTGTTGATTTTTCACGGGCATCAGATGTGGCAAATGCCTGTACCTAAACCCAAAGCCACAACCCTACAACATGTCAAATTTGCCAGATTGAACAGCCATTTGCCAACTATAATTGACTCACAGCATACATGATTTAGAAAAAAAATTGAACTACACAAAGAATTACACAGTAGAATTACACAGAAGACAAATTGGTGATTATTGTATCTTAAACAATTCATATATTTTTTGTTTTGTTCTTCCAATATCCTTCAGGGAGAACAGAAAGGTCCACTAGTGTTCTATAAACTGATGTTATTATCATGTTATTCTATGTATTTAATCATGCTGCATGTTTTAAAATGTGGCAATGATACGCCTTGCACACTAATTTTATTACTGAGACCATGAAAACAATTTAGAACGATGATGATCTGCTCAATTTGAGTCTGCTACTAGAATAGGCCAATTTTGAACGATGACAATCAACTCGATTAGCATTAGGTCACCAAAATAGGCCAATTGTGAATTATGATAATCTCAATTTGAGTCAGGTAGACCAGAATGGGCCAATTTTTATCCATGGTGATCAGTTAAAATTGTGTTGAGAAGACCAGAATGGACCAATGGTATAATACCTTCCAGAGGCGGACCAGAATGGACCAATGGTATAATACCTTCCAGAGGGGGGACCAGAATGGACCAATGTTATACCTTCCAGAGGCAGACCAGAATGGACCAATGTTATACCTTCCAGAGGCAGACCAGAATGGACTAATGTTATAATACCTTCCAGAGGCGGACCAGAATCCAGTTGGTTTGTGCCCACGACCTCTTCTCATATGGAGCTAGCAATGCCTCGATCATCTGACTTCTCCTATTAACCAAATTATTACATATATTCTTTATTATAGGATACATATCTAGATAGCAATACAAAAAAGATCACTAACTGTACACAGGATACAAGCATATGCTGAAGGCTTCAGGGCTAAGATGACTACATTTTTTTTTGGTGAAATTTGCCTGCAAATTGCCTTATTGATAATAATTTTCACTATTGGTTTTGAGTTTTGTTTTATTTTTATCTTAATAACTCACTTGTCACATGGTACTGGTTTCAAACTTTGTTTTTTGTCTGAGTTTCTCACGTGTCACGTGGCTCTAGCTTTTAATATCTTAATCACTCACTTGTCACCTGGTACTGGTTTGGAGTTTGGTTTTATTTTTGTCTGAATCATATGTCACGTGGCTCATGCTTTGATATTTGGTTTTTGTCTGAATCACTCACTTGTCACATGGCTCTACCTTTGATATTTGGTTTTTGTCTGAATCACTCACTTGTCACGTGGCTCTAGCTTTGATATTTGTCTGAATCACTCACTTGTCACGTGGCTCAAGCTTTGATATTTGGTTTTTGTCTGAATCACTCACTTGTCACGTGGCTCAAGCTTTGATATTTGGCTTTTGTCTGAATCACTCACTTGTCACATGGCTCTAGCTTTGATATTTGGCTTTTGTCTGAATCACTCACTTGTCACGTGGCTCTAGCTTTGATATTAGGTTTTTGTCTGAATCACTCACTTGTCACGTGGCTCATGCTTTGATATTTGGTTTTTGTCTGAATCACTCACTTGTCACGTGGCTCATGCTTTGATATTTGGTTTTTGTCTGAATCACTCACTTGTCACGTGGCTCTAGCTTTGATATTTGGCTTTTGTCTGAATCACTCACTTGTCACGTGGCTCGAGCTTTGATATTTGGTTTTTGTCTGAATCACTCACTTGTCACATGGCTCTAGCTTTGATATTTGGTTTTTGTCTGAATCACTCACTTGTCACGTGGCTCATGCTTTGATATTTGGTTTTTGTCTGAATCACTCACTTGTCATGTGGCACTAGCTTTGATATTTGGCTTTTGTCTGAATCACTCACTTGTCACTTGTCACGTGGCTCTAGCTTTGATATTTGGTTTTTGTCTGAATCACTCACTTGTCACGTGGCTCTAGCTTTGATATTTGGCTTTTGTCTGAATCACTCACTTGTCACGTGGCTCTAGCTTTGATATTTGGTTTTTGTCTGAATCACTCACTTGTCACGTGGCTCATGCTTTGATATTTGGTTTTTGTCTGAATCAATCACTTGTCACGTGGCTCTAGCTTTGATATTTGGCTTTTGTCTGAATCACTTGTCACGTGGCTCTAGCTTTGATATTTGGTTTTTGTCTGAATCACTCACTTGTCACGTGGCTCTAGCTTTGATATTTGGTTTTTCTCTGAATCACTCACTTGTCACATGGCTCTAGCTTTGATATTTGGTTTTTGTCTGAATCACTTACTTGTTACATGGCTCGAGCTTTGTCTGAATCACTCACTTGTCACGTGGCTCGAGCTTTGATATTTGGTTTTTGACTGAATCACTCACTTGTCACGTGGCTCTAGCTTTGATATTCAGTTTTTTGTCTGTCACGTGGCTCGAGCTTTGATATTTGGCTTTTGTCTGAATCACTCACTTGTCACATGGCTCGAGCTTTGTCTGAATCACTCACTTTTCACGTGGCTCGAGCTTTGATATTTGGTTTTTGACTGAATCACTCACTTATCACGTGGCTCTAGCTTTGATATTTGATATTTCTCTGAATCACTCACTTGTCACATGGCTCGAGCTTTGATATTTGGTTTTTGACTGAATCACTCACTTGTCACGTGGCTCATGCTTTGATATTTGGTATTTCTCTGAATCACTCACTTGTCACGTGGCTCATGCTTTGATATTTGGCTTTTGTCTGAATCACTCACTTGTCACTTGGCTCTAGCTTTGATATTTGGCTTTTGTCTGAATCACTCACTTGTCACATGGCTCAAGCTTTGATATTTGGTTTTTGTCTGAATCACTCACTTGTCACGTGACTCGAGCTTTGATATTTGGTTTTTGACTGAATCACTCACTTGTCACGTGGCTCTAGCTTTGATATTTGGTTTTTCTCTGAATCACTCACTTGTCACGTGGCTCATGCTTTGATATTTGGCTTTTGTCTGAATCACTCACTTGTCACATGGCTCAAGCTTTGATATTTGGTTTTTGTCTGAATCACTCACTTGTCACTTGGCTCTAGCTTTGATATTTGGCTTTTGTCTGAATCACTCACTTGTCATGTGGCTATAGCTTTGATATTCGGTTTTTATCTAAATCACTCACTTGTCACGTGGTATGGCTTCCAATGCAGCCAGAGACTGCTTGTAGCAAACAAAACATGCCAACGATTGCACCAACGTGTCCTTCACATCTGAAATCAAATCATCGTTCTCACTCATTATGTTTCATGAATACAATATTAAATTTCAAAGTATTCAGGAAAATATCGGAATAACAATCCATTAAAATTATAAATCAGCAACCATGTAAAGGGCAAAAAGCTAAATGTATTGCACTTATCCAGCTAAACAGCTTTACTAGGCCTCTTCAATACAGGCCTAGCGATAACGCTACCAAATGTCGTACGATCTGGGTGCTCATGAACATTAATATTTGAGTTACATCATCGTACCATGCAAGTGCCGTCAGACTCAGAGGCTGTAATTACGTCATCGCATCGTGCGTGTGTATCTGGTTACATTCAGGGGGCGGGGCTTATGGAACGGGCATGTTTGAACGCATCTGATTGCATAATCGGAGAGGGTGTAAAAGTGAGCCCGATGCAAAGGAGAGTATTATACCTGCATGGACAATCCTGGAGTCGGAGAAGTGCTGACTGAGGAAGGTCGCGAATCGTACCAGAGTGTCGGGGAAGTCATCGAGGGTGCGGTGATGCACTGTGGGATGGAAGTAGCCACGCAGGGCATTGTAGGTGTTAACTGCCACATCCACATAGAAGTCTGGCACAAAGACAAACATCTTCTCCTCCTGAGAGGCCCTCTCTAGTGTCCTGAGCACTGTCTGCAGCAACCAGTAAACATCCTCCTGCTTGTCCTGAACAGATCAGACCACACATTGGGAGGAAAGTCAACTTTATATCAGATATGAGAGATATGGTTAGTTGAGATACGTTGAGATATGATAAGATAAGATAAGATTAAATATAATCAGATAAGATATATACATGTATAGGTGAAATATAATAAGATAAGATGAGATATAATTAGATGAGATAAGATGATATATAATTAGATGATATATAATTAGATGAGATATAATTAGATGAGATATAATTAGATGAGATATAATTAGATGATATAATTAGATGAGATATTATTAGATGAGATATTATTAGATGAGATAAGATGAGATATAATTAGATGAGATATAATTAGGTGAGATATAATTAGATGAGATAAGATGAGATATAACTAGATGAGATATAATTAGATGAGATATTATTAGATGAGATAAGATAATATGAAATGTAATGGGATAAAGAAGAGATATGAAATGGAGTGAGATGAGATAAAATGAGACAGGATAAGATAAAATAAGATGAAATGAGATGAAATGAGATGAAATAAGATAACACTAGATACCTATTCATTTATTCATAGTACATACTGCTCAGATATGGCTTTTGTCGACAAATGTGATCTCAATGTAAGATTCAATCCATTTGATGAATTTATAAATTCTGGCCTTTTTAGTGAAGAGAGAAACTATTCATTTTGAAATAAAAGAAAACTGTGATAGAACCAAAAATATTTTGCTGAAATTTTGGTTACCGTATTATAAGAATTACATTTAAAAGTGTTAAATTGTTACTTGCCTTTGCATATATGACTGAAATAACCCAAGCCATATGCCGGGCTTGTTCAGATGTTTTGTCTACGAAGACAGACCGAGCTCCAACCAGCTCTGCTGCAACTTCTGGCAACTGCAAATATTATAAATAACAAAAGTAGGAAATGTAGGTCGAGCAACCAAGGGTATACTGAATTAATTTTGATTGTTTAAATTTCATCCACAAATGCATCAAAATATTTTTCTATTTCTTGTTTCTGTCAAAGGCATTTGTCTCTATTATCACGATTCCATGGTCACATGTCCTGTTTAAAATTATAATAGACAAACAAGTCCCATAGACAGGTCTCTTTGTCAAAACATATTTATATCAAGTAAGGTGTTATTTACAAAATGAAGAAATGAAAAAAAAAATAATAATAATAATAATAATTAATATAATATAGCAATAACCCTAACAATGAATAAAATAAATTGTGAAGGAAACATACACTTTGACAACTGTTAACAAGAATTTGGGCTTTATATTACAGGGGCCCAGTTTTAGAAATTAAGAAAACACGGATCTCCATCTATACAGACCTATTCATCCAGATTTTCATAATGAAAAGGGGATTTATGGACATAAACTGATTTTTAATGAATAATGTAATGCTGACCTCTGGTGGGCATTTTGCAAGTTTGCTGTCGGTATCTTCCAGGGCGTTCACATATTCAGTGACATTGTCTCGGAGACTGCACATCTGTCAATCATATTAACCATGCCATATTTAGCACCATCTATAATTCTATACACATGTCAAACAGGTACAGTGAATGACAAATAAAAACTGCAAGCACTATTCATTTAATCATTCGATCCCCACGGTTTATCACACAACCAGTTAACATGCACAACCAATGCAAACTCCACCAGAGGGCGACGTGGTGAACCTATCGTAATAGTTTGCGTGTGCCTCTGGTGGACAGTGTGCAACCAATGGACACATTTTAAGTAGCTAAAGCTATCATACTCAAAGATTATGTTTGTGAATATGCAGAATATGTTCTGATTAACAATGTTAATAAATATTTGGTTTCAATTCAACGATTCCATAAATTGAATAATAAATGTGGGCACATACTTTTCCCAGTTGTTTGTGAGCAGCAATGTTGTACAGCAGCACAATACCATCCACCAGTTCTACCAGCGAGCTGGCTGAGGGTGAGTCCTGAGTCTCCGCCCCCTCTACCCCCTTACTGCTTGACTCCACCCCCTTACTGCTTGACTCCGCCCCCTTACTGCTTGACTCCGCCCCCACTGATAAGCGATTGAAAAATGAATCTGAAAACCCAACACAAAAGTATTAAAGAATTTTATATACTTTTAACAATAAAAACAGAAATCCATCTTTCTCTTTTGAGTAATATACGATGTAACACATGAGCAATTAACTGAACATGTACCATACAAACAAATAGGATATTTCAAAGGATTATCACAAAATACATGGACAATAACACACAAAATATGGCTACAGACGATAGCAAGCAATGGTGAGTCTAAAGACTGGAAATCTGTACAAAATCATGCAGGAAATGTTGACTATTTATGAAGAATAGTTTTTGACCTGTTCAATATTGATCTGCCATTGAGTTATAATTAGCCATATTGGACTGATATATAGTGCCACTGTATGTGCTAAGGCTCTCCACCTGAGTGACTTTCACATATAAACATTACCTGTATACATTGTGTGAGGCTCTCTACCATTAAATATGCCATCAGAAAAGGACTTTTCAGTAACAAGTGAAGTCAAACGACTTACACCAGTCCAAGTGGACAGCATGAAGAATGCTGACCTAAAACAAGCCCTAAAGACCTTGTTATGTGACCCTATTGAAGGAAGGCTTGATATGATCTTAAATGAGCTAAAAGGCATGAAAGAAGAGAGATCTAAACTAAGTAATGAAGTAGAAGAATTGAAACAGACAGTTACTGTTCTTGGTAACAGTCTAATGCAACACCAGATATATCTGGAAAGTGTTGAAGCTAAGAAGAGGATTGCTAATCTGATCATCTCAGGGGTGCCTGAGAACGATCTTGTCATAGAGGATCAAACATACTCTACTGATCAAGAAAAGACAAAGGCTGTTCTAGCCAAAATAGACAAAGGTGATACAGAAATTGCAGGTATAGAAAGACTGGGAAAAGCTGGGCAAGACAGACCAAGGATGATGAAGGTTATATTAAGAAACCCTGCAGACAGGAGAGACATCCTGGAAAAAGCCAAGAACCTCAAGGGAGCTGGTCCACAATTTCATAAAGTGTACTTAAGGAAAGATGTGCATCCCCTAGTAAACAGAGAATTCCAGAGGCTTAGAAGGGTGGAAAGAGAAGAAAAGGAGAAACCAGAAAATATAGGCCGTAATGTCCGCTATGATGCAGCAACACGCACTGTGTATGTTGATAACAAGGTCATTGACATGTACAAACCATCTTTTTTCTAGACTCTGGGGTGAGCCACAAACTTCACATTTTGTCAGTAAATATCAATGGTTCAGTGTCAAAGCTGGAGCAAAAACATTGCATTGATATGTTAAGCAAATATGATATTGTGATTATTCAAGAGGTAAAGACTAACCATATGGTTAATTTACCAGGATTCAAATGTGCCAGAAGCAGTATTCTGGAAGGAGAAGAGAAGAGAGGAGGAGTGATGGTTCTCTTCAAACACATCATTTGGGACTGCATTGAATCACTTAGTAGACATAAAGACCAAGTATGGTTTACCCTGAGATCAATGCCCGAAACCAGGTTTGGAGCATGTTATATCACACCACAAGACTCACCATACTTTGATAGGCAGACTTTTGCAGTTATACAAGAGAATTGCATGTCAAATAAGTCAGTGATTATCCTTGGAGATCTGAATGCACGTTTAGGTGATCTAAGTAGATTCCAGGATCAGAGTGAGGAAATCACATATACAGAGAACCCAGACAAAGTAGTAAATTCTCATGGCCGTGAAATCATTAGTATATGTGACGATTTCAGTCTTGTGCCTGTGAACCATATGCATATAAGAGATAAGCAGTGTGAAGGAAACCTCACTTTCAGGCAGAAAGACCGGTGGATATCACAGATAGACTGGTGTTTATGTTCATCTAACTGTGTGAAAAGTATTGGGAAGTTCTGCATTCTCAACCAGGTTAACTTTCCATCAAACCATTCACCAATTAGTGTAGTCATATCTCATGATAATGCATCACCTGAAATCATACTGGAACGTGCTATGTTGCTAAATGAGTTACCACAAAAAAAAGGATGTACAAATCATAGTAAACCTATTAGAATGTGGCAGGTAAACACTCAGACCTTCTTAGAATCACTGCCAGAACCAGAGACCCTGTTACCTGTGAATGATGAAGAAGTTGCCCTTTTGTGTGCAAATATAACTATGTCTTTGTACCAAGCATGTGAATCAGCCAAGGAGAGAAGCCGTCATATCAATTTCAAAGACCCTCGCAATGCAAATGAAAGGTGGCAAAATCTTCTTGATCTAGGTGATTCAAGGAAAATATGGCAATCCATAGATTGGAAAGGCAGATTTAGCAAAAGTGAAAACAGAACAGATGCACCTAGTGATGATGAATTTGCTGAGCATTTCCAACAGTTGCTGAATCCTGCCAATGGAGATGATCTTGTATGCCCAGAGACACAGACATATGTGCCAGTTTTAGATGACCCAATCACAGAAGTCGAGGTGTTTGATGAAATATCTAAAATGTCTCCTGATAAGGCACCAGGAACAGATGGTATTCCACCAGGTATCCTGAAACATCTCTCAGACAGCTGGATATGGCTCTTAACATTCCTTCTCAATGTGGTATTCTATGGTACATATCCAGGAACTTGGTGTATTGCCAAATTCTTCACAATATTCAAGAAAGGTTTATCATGTCTGCCAGGCAACTACCGAGGCATCAGCATCCTAAATGCTTTGTGTAAACTCTATGATGGTGTGTTGAATCGACGGTTTGTATTATGGTATAGACCAGATGTGGAACAGGCTGGGTCCCAAAAGGACCGCGGTTGTGTAGAGCAGATTCTATCTCTAAGATTGTTGATAGACTATGCGAGAAAGACCAAGAAAAAGCTTTATGTTGTGTTTGTAGACTACGAGAAAGCCTATGACCGTGTCAATAGGAACACGCTTTTAAATATGCTTGTCCAAAGTGGATGTGGAAATGTGTTTCTAAGAGCCATTGCTAAGTCCCTTCAAGTTACGAGAAATACTCTTGGTCAAAGTTTCTTTGATGCAGCAGCCGGAGTTCGTCAAGGTGGTAGCACTAGCTGTTCATTGTTTACTTTTTACATCAATGTGACAATCCGTAAGATAGCTGAATTTGGAGTCGATGGATTCCTAGGAGTAATTCATTGCTTGCTTTTGATGGATGACACTGTTATTCTAGCAACATCTCGAGAGGCAATGACACGAAAGCTTAACTTGCTCATGGAAGCAACAGAACAAACTGATATGTCTATGCACCCAACAAAGTCCAAGTACTTTGCCATCAATACCTCAGATCAAGAACCTTTAATTGTTGGTGATGTTGTCATTTCGTATCAGAATGTGTATACATATCTAGGATCTTTAAGAGAAATTTAAGAGGTGAATTAGCCTCAAATGAAAAATGTTTATTTTTCTTTGCGATGGAATTGTCTGTGAAATATGGTTTAAATATTGCTTGCTCTCAGCCTGTTTATCCAGTAAATGATAAATAATACTGGAAAAGTCCTTAAAATTTACTGGCCCTGACAGGGAAAGCTACTATAAAATATTAAAATATTTCTCAAAGTATCAAGCATGGGGACTTACCAAAAGGCCCTCTCAGTTCTGATGCACCGCTGCCTCCTCCGACATTACCTGAAATCTCATCTGAATAAAACAGATTATTACATAACTAACGTAAATGTATGTCAATCCCTAACAACCAAAATAAATCAAGGCAAAAAAATAAAAAAATAAAAGTTTTTTTTTTGTTTATGGTACAAATATTGGAATGTCAAAGTATTAAGGTCACTGCTGTCAAATTTATTAGATTGAATCAAGGTATGCAAGGAATTAAAATCTAAAAAAAAATAGGCATGAGAGGTACAGGTTTCCTAAGCCTTTGGGGGCCAGTAAATAACACTGCCCTGTGACCTTGAAATTGGATCAAGGTCACCTTGCTGATTTTTTTATATAGGCAAGATATCGTGACAAAAAAGAGGAGAAATTCAATAAAACTAGGACTTTGCTACAAAAAAGCTGATTTGTGGTAAACTTGATAAATCTAATCGATGTTAAGGAACAAATTGTACCTTTGTATGTTTTCTTCAGGTGCGATAACAGACCACCAAGACGTTGCGTGTCAAAATAGTTAATACTGTCATTGTAGAACCTCCTGCACGGCACATATGCATCTAGAAGAAAAACATATTTCGCTTATTTACCCAGTTTTTTTTTTTTTTTTAAAGTACTTTTGTACCAGACAGTAAAATTTTTCACCTACTGGTGGGTCAAACCAAGGGAACTGTGTGACTTACTGGTGCTGTTTTGGGCCGGTGCCGGATGGTCTTCCGCATACTGATCCCAGTAGTGACGAACAGCCTGGATGAGCCGGTGGAAGAAACATAGAGATACCGGAAGAGGGCACTGGTTCACAAAATGACCCTGAAATATAAATTCACAAAACTTATGATATTTCTAGTACAATGAGATAAACATGTGTAAGAATCAGTTCAAAATTAGAAAAAAAGGTGTCAGTCTTATTAGTGTTTTTATAGAGAATTATCATACTCGATTTACACTTTCAATTTAATCATTTTTTCAGATGCAGCTTCTGTGTGCATTACTCACCCTAGTTTGGGTTGATGAGTTATCCTTGAGAAATTCCCTAAATTTATGAAGAAAAACAAACCTAGTGGAAGCCCCCTAAAAAGCAAATTTGACAACGAAATTTAAATATATATGTTTCTTATCATTATACTTTCTCCTGTTTAAACAATTGATTTTTATGAATATAATACATCGTGAAAAATAATTTATGAGAAACTAGCTAAATTATCTCCAACTTATCAAATGTCATTTAAATTTTTGTTGCACTTATTTTACAATAACAGTTTATGTACCTTATTGTGGTCATCATTGCGCAGCAAAACTTTTAGGATTTCAACCTGGATCTTCTCCAAAACTAAAAAACATAATGAAATAATCACAACATTTCCTTTACATGCATAAGGTTTGGCATTAGATTTGCAGGTGACCTTAGCCCTGTGGCCAGTATATAATACTGCCCTTTGACCTTGACAGGTCCAACTCACCTAGAGTCGAACTCAACCAAAATATTCATTATATAAATGTTGAACATAACAAATTTCATGATTCTCTGATATACCAATGGTAAGATACAGAATCTACCGGGATACGAGACACAGACATAAATACAGCTACAAGATGACCAACTGCAATGCTCTCAATCCCACACCCTATGATAATTGGGGCTTAGGATAACAAGCAAATCTTTTTGCCAATTTGTATGTAATTTGCATTTTGAAATTTTTTAAATAATACATGACTGAACGGTGTTAGGAGAAAAATATTTATAAGTTAAAATGTGTTGAAATACTTTTTTTTTTTTGGAATCTTTATATCTTTAAAACATAAACACCAATGGGAATTGAACCCAATGCCTCTCACATAACCAATGGATGCTATAA
This sequence comes from Amphiduros pacificus, assembly GCA_949316495.1. Lineage (NCBI taxonomy): Eukaryota > Metazoa > Annelida > Polychaeta > Phyllodocida > Hesionidae > Amphiduros > Amphiduros pacificus. The sequence continues at coordinate 12,350,032 of OX439009.1, read as the reverse complement.
GTGACATGTTTAATTTTTTTCTCAAATATATTGCAACTATTGTTGAATTCAGGTAGTTTTCAGGCAGATGATTTACAGTAGCATCCAACATGCCTTCTTTATTTAACAAAGATTTGTTGTGGGCCGTTGGATGTAAAAGAAGTGATTGGTCTGGCTTACCGGCAACCCTAGTATTAAGTTGGTGGCAAGCTTGAAGGTAGGCATCCTTCTTTGCTGCTTCTTCTTCACTCAGCATCTCAGTATCTCCACTTTCCTGCCTGTCTTCACACTTAAAATACAAAAGATAACATAGGCATCAGAGATGCATCAACCCTCAGCCCTGGTAACTCATTGCACAACATTCGCTCCACACAATATTTGTGAACAAAACGTCACTGCACCAAGGCAAATTGATGCAGGGGTAAAAAACCCATAAAATCTACTTCCTTTGATAGCTTAGGTGTGTCAAGTATCATGAAACTGTCATCATTTACTCTAGAATTATTGATATGGGCCTGTGACCTTGAAAAGCAGGTTAAGGTCACCGTCCATCTAACTCATCTGGAGTCTTCCCAGATTCTTATGTGTGTCAATTTTCATGAAGCTGCCATCATTTGTTCTTAAGTTATCATGATGACAAGGATGATTTCACATAATTGTCCCTGTGACCTTGAAATCAGGTGAAGGTCATGTTCCATCAAGAGAAGTCTGAGGTCTTCACCAGATGCTTATGTGTGTCAAATCTCATAAAGCTGCCATCATTCGTTCTTGAGTTATTGCGATTCTTGGGATTTCACATAATTGTCCCTGTGACCTTGAAAAATAGGTCAAGGTCGCCGTCCACCGAACTAGTCCGAGGTTTTCACCAGATGCTTATGCGTGTAAAGTTTCATGAAGCTGCCATCATTTGTTCTTGAGTTATCACGATGACAAGGATGATTTCACATAATTATCCCGGTGACCTTGAAAAGTAGGTGAAGGTCATGTTTCAAAGAAAAAATTCTGAGGTCTTCACCAGATGCTTGTGTGTGTCAAATCTCATAAAGCTGCCATCATTCGTTCTTGAGTTATTGCGATTCTTGGGATTTCACGTAATTGTCCCTGTGACCTTGAAAAATAGGTCAAGGTCGCTGTCCACCGAACTAGTCTGAGGTTTTCACCAGATGCTTATGCGTGTAAAGTTTCATGAAGCTGCCATCATTTGTTCTTATGTTATCACGATGACAAGAATGATTTCACATAATTGTCCCTGTGACCTTGAAATCAGGTGAAGGTCATGTTCCATCAAGAGAAGTCTGAGGTCTTCACCAGATGCTTGTGTGTGTCAAATCTCATAAAGCTGCCATCATTCGTTCTTGAGTTATTGCGATTCTTGGGATTTCACATAATTGTCCCTGTGACCTTGAAAAATAGGTCAAGGTCGCCGTCCACCGAACTAGTCCGAGGTTTTCACCAGATGCTTATGCGTGTAAAGTTTCATGAAGCTGCCATCATTTGTTCTTGAGTTATCACGATGACAAGGATGATTTCACATAATTATCCCTGTGACCTTGAAAAGTAGGTAAAGGTCATGTTTCAAAGAAAAAATTCTGAGGTCTTCACCAGATGCTTGTGTGTGTCAAATCTCATAAAGCTGCCATCATTCGTTCTTGAGTTATTGCGATTCTTGGGATTTCACATAATTGTCCGTGACCTTGAAAAATAGGTCAAGGTCGCCATCCATCGAACTCATTCGAGGTTTTCACCAGATGCTTTTGTGTGTCAAGTTTCATGAAGCTGCCATCATTTGTTCTCGAGTTATCGCGATGACAAGATGATTTCACATAATTGTCCCTGTGACCTTGAAAAGTAGGTGAAGGTCATGTTTCATAGAAAAAATTCTGAGGTCTTCACCAGATACTTATGTGTGTCAAATCTAATAAAGCTACCATTATTCGTTCTTGAGTTATTGTGATTCTTGGGATTTCACATAATTGTCCCTGTGACCTTGAAAAATAGGTCAAGGTCGCCGTCCATCGAACTCGTCCGAGGTTTTCACCAGATGCATATGTGTGTCAAGTTTCATGAAGCTGCCATCATTTGTTCTCGAGTTATCGCGATGACAAGATGATTTCACATAATTGTCCCTGTGACCTTGAAAAGTAGGTGAAGGTCATGTTTCATAGAAAAAATTCTGAGGTCTTCACCAGATACTTATGTGTGTCAAATCTCATAAAGCTACCATTATTCGTTCTTGAGTTATTGTGATTCTTGGGATTTCACATAATTGTTCCTGTGACCTTGAAAAATAGGTCAAGGTCGCCGTCCATCGAACTCGTCCGAGGTTTTCACCAGATGCATATGTGTGTCAAGTTTCATGAAGCTGCCGTCATTTGTTCTTGAGTTATCGCGATGACAAGGATGTTCGCTACAGACATACATACATACATACATACATACATACAGACATACATACATACATACCCACGCCAGGAGTACTGCAATACCCTCAGCCTGATTACATCAGGGGCTGAGGGTAAAAATTCCAAACAGCTTGGTATTGTGCATGTTCTGTTATTCTACAGCATCATGAACTGTGGTGAATAGATGGAGTTTTAAAACATCTTTAATATTTATGCCAGCACTTATGTCAATCCATGTATACACCACTTTGTGGGCAGCAATATGGGTTTTACCAAATCCCCATCGAGGTGTAGATATAAGATCTATTAACCCACCATACATACCTGCTTAGCAAATCCCCGCCAAGGTGTAGATATACCGTATTTACTCGTGTATAAGTCGACTCGTGTATAAGACGACCCCCCCAAAATTGAGGTTATTTTACTTGAAAAAACCAATTTCCGAATATAAGACGAGTTGGTTTTTCTTGAGATATCGGCCCTGCTACCATTCAAGCTTCAGCTGAAGCTTGGCGGTCATTTTAAAAGTGAAAAGTAAATATGCTTACGATATAAGATATTAGCCGTCTTATACACGAGTATATACGGTAAAACGTAAATACGATGTTCGTATTTTCGAAATAACGGATATCAGACGTAGCGGATCGATTTTGATTGCGTTTTAAATGATAAATAAAGGTATTTACCCAATATTATCACAAAACGTAATACGTCCTTTATCTTAGCGTCTGGGTGCCCACGAGACAAAAGTGGAGCGGCCAACATGTCAAATTGAACTTTCATATCCGTAGCTGATCGATTTTAATTGCGTTTAAAATGATAAATAAAGGTATGTACTTAATATTATCACAATTACGTCGAGAATTTCTCACCATCATTAATCTTAGCCTCAGAACAAAGCGTTTTCATTATTTATCATTTGAAACGCAATTAAAATCGATCCACGTGTGAAAGCATTTCTGTCAACAAGGGAAGACACGACTCAAAGCAGTGGAAACAATGACGAGATGCAAAACTGTGAACGCTGATAATTGAAATCAGTGAAAACAAAGTCAAAACAAAGCATTTCGAAATAATATGTTTTAAATGATATATAAAGGTATTTACCCAATATTATCACAAATTATTTTTCGCAAGAATTTCTCCACGATGTAGAACGTAATACGATGTACGTGACGTCCTTGATCTTAGCGTCAAAACTAACACGTGGTAGAATATTTCTTTGTGTGTTATAAAGCCAAAGATATTCATTATAGCGCTTTTAATTATTATCGTTTATAGCACTCGATCGGCTTTAAATCATCGCTTTGCAGGTCAAGAACAGAACAAAACCATCCATTCATTTAACATGCATTACGCAATACGAGGTCGTCATTTTAAAAAGCAGGAGTGACGGGGACAAGCTCTTATTTTTGGCGCGAAAACGATCAGTGCCAACTAAACACGCATTGAAATATTAATATATTGTGCAATGATGGATCCCTGGCTTCTCCTCTTGTTGCGGACGTGAATTAACGCGACGTCACGTACATGATATTTACGTTTTACTTCATGGATAAATTCTCGACCTGCGAAGCATAATTTGTTATAATATTGGGTGAATACCTTTATTTATCATTTAAAACACAACTAAAATTGATCCACGTGTGAAGGCATTTCTGTCAAGAAGGGAAGACATGACTCAACGCAACACGTGGTCGCAATTTTGAAAGGCGGAAGTGACGGGAAGAGGCTCTTGTTTTTAGCGCGAAAACGATTGTTAATATATTGCGCAATAATGGATGGTTTTGTTCTGTTCTCGACCTGCAAAGCGTAATTTGTAATAATATTATGTATGTACCTTTATTTATCATTTAAAACGCAATTAAAATTGATCCACGCGTGAAAGCATTTCTGTCAACAGGGAAGACACGACTCAAAGCAGTGGGAACAAAGACGAAATGCAAAACTGTGAACGCTGATAATTGGAATCAGTGAGAACAAAGTCAAAACAAAGCGTTTCAAGATAATAGACCAATAATATTGGGTAAATACCTTTCTTTATCATTTAAAACGCAATTCTCTGGCAAATCTGCAAAGTCAATGATCACATGTCTTGTGAGTCACGTGGCCAATCGATCCGCTACGTCACGGACATCGTATTTACGTTTTACTTTTACTTCTATGTCTATTAAAATTATTATTTAAATATATTGCACAATTCAATTCTGCCTTTGATGTCAGCGTTCACAGTTTTGCATTTCGTCAATGTTTCCACTGCTTTGAGTCGTGTCTTCCCTTTTTGACAGAAATGCTTTCACACGTGGATCGATTTTAATTGCGTTTTAAAATAATAGACCAATAATATTGGGTAAATACCTTTATTTATCATTTAAAACGCAATTAAAATCAATCTGCTACGTCTGATATTCGTTATTTCGAAAATATGAACATCGTATTTACGTTTTACCGTATTTACGTTTTACCGTAAATACTCGAGTATAAGACTGCTCTCGTGTATAAGACGACCCCCTAAACATTAACTAAGAGTTTTTGGAAAAAAACCTCGACTTATATACGAGTAAATACGGTAAGATCTATTAACCCAGCATACATACCTGCTTAGCAAATCCCCACCAAGGTGTAGATATAAGATCTATTAACCCAGCATACATACCTGCTTAGCAAATCCCCGCCAAGGTGTAGATATAAGATCTATTAACCCAGCATACATACCCGCTTAGCAAATCCCCACCAAGGTGTAGATATAAGATCTATTAACCCAGCATACATACCTGCTTACCAAATCCCCAACGATGTGTAGATATAAGATCTATTATCCCAGCATACATACCTGCTTACCAAATCCCCACCAGGGTGTAGATATAAGATCTATTAACCCAGCATACATACCTGCTTAGCAAATCCCCACCAGGGTGTAGACATAAGATCTATTAACCCAGCATACATACCCGCTTGGCAAATCCCCACCGAGGTGTAGATATAAGATCTATTAACCCAGCATATAAGATCTATTAACCCAGCATACATACCTGCTTAGCAAATCCCCACCAAGGTGTAGATATCAGATCTATTAACCCAGCATACATACCTGCTTAGCAAATCCCCGCCAAGGTGTAGATATAAGATCTATTAACCCAGCATACATACCCGCTTAGCAAATCCCCACCAAGGTGTAGATATAAGATCTATTAACCCAGCATACATACCTGCTTACCAAATCCCCACCGATGTGTAGATATAAGATCTATTATCCCAGCATACATACCTGCTTAGCAAATCCCCACCAGGGTGTAGATATAAGATCTTTTAACCCAGCATACATACCTGCTTAGCAAACCCCCACCAAGGTGTAGATATAAGATCTTTTAACCCAGCATACATACCCACTTAGCAAATCCCCACCAAGGTGTAGATATAAGATCTATTAACCCAGCATACATACCTGCTTAGCAAATCCCCACCAAGGTGTAGATATAAGATCTATTAACCCAGCATACATACCCGCTTAGCAAATCCCCACCGAGGTGTAGATATAAGATCTATTAACCCAGCATACATACCCGCTTAGCAAATCCCCACCGAGGTGTAGATATAAGATCTATTAACCCAGCATACATACCTGCTTAGTAAATCCCCACCAAGGTGTAGATATAAGATCTATTAACCCAGCATACATACCCGCTTAGCATATCCCCACCAAGGTGTAGATATAAGATCTATTATCCCAGCATACATACCCGCTTAGCAAATCCCCACCAAGGTGTAGATATAAGATCTATTATCCCAGCATACATACCTGCTTAGCATATCCCCACCAGGGTGCAGATATAAGATCTATTATCCCAGCATACATACCTGCTTAGTAAATCCCCACCAAGGTGTAGATATAAGATCTATTAACCCAGCATACATACCTGCTTAGCAAATCCCCACCGAGGTGTAGATATAAGATCTATTAACCCAGCATACATACCTGCTTAGTAAATCCCCACCAAGGTGTAGATATAAGATCTATTAACCCAGCATACATACCTGCTTAGCAAATCCCCACCGAGGTGTAGATATAAGATCTATTAACCCAGCATACATACCCGCTTAGCAAATCCCCACCAAGGTGTAGATATAAGATCTATTATCCCAGCATACATACCCGCTTGGCAAATCCCCACCGAGGTGTAGATATAAGATCTATTAACCCAGCATACATACCTGCTTAGCAAATCCCCACCGAGGTGTAGATATAAGATCTATTAACCCAGCATACATACCCGCTTAGCAAATCCCCACCAAGGTGTAGATATGAGATCTATTATCCCAGCATACATACCTGCTTAGCAAATCCCCACCAAGGTGTAGATATAAGATCTATTAACCATGCATACATACCTGCTTAGCAAATCCCCACCAGGGAGTAGGTATGAGTTCTACCAGCCCAGCATCATCAGGTGGCTTCACATGGAGAAAAATTGGGAACTTGATCTTATCAAATGTGGCATCAGTTAAGGATGGAAACATTCCTCCAACTCAAATACTCATTAATAAAATCGTATATTTTTTCATTAATTATGAATATGTTTATGAATACCATTTATGAATACAAGAACACAGTATTTCTATCTAATCTGATCAAAATTGTTCACTTTAAAAAGGATATAGGACATTTTTCAGCAAGTATTTTCTGGAAACCTGGTGCCGAAGAATAGCCAATGTAAGCGTCAGGTACATGTGCTGAAAAATATGAATTGTAGCCTGATATTGTTTGTAAATAATATGCCAAAGTGGGCATAGTAAAAATTGGAATAGTAAAAAAGTGAATTTCAAAAAAAGAAAAAACCTTGTTTCCACAGAAATCCTAGGAACAAACTAGTCATACTTTATTTGTCATAATGTCTCACTACATTTTGTTCATATTGCATCATGTGAAGTACCTTTACGTATTGCAAATGAGATTAAACGGTTGATCATATTATATACAAAGGGTTTAAATTTACAACCGAATATTAGTTTTTACAGAAAACATTGCATGTACTTACCTGATAAGAGAATTCTGGGGTCACAGGGGAAAAACGATAGGATGAGAGCAAAGACACCATTAGATGTTCCAGACACGGCCGGATTTCATGATCCTGCAGAGAAACCAATCCAGGATATATCACATGCATTAAAACCAACAATTACAATATGATATTGAGTAAAAAAAAAAGACTAAATTTTCAAAAAATTACGAACATGAATTTTCTTCAATTTGTATCTGGTTAATGAAGTGATGAATATGACACTGATGTGGTTTTTCATTTTTTTTAAATTGTAAAATCCACATAATCTAAACTCTTAACTTTTTTTAAAATTTCATCGTTTATAATGCATTTTCCAAAATACAGATTTATACATTTCTTTTAAATAAACTGGAATTAAATTAAATGAGTTTTATATTAGAAATCTGAACATAGTGTAATATCTCGGCGGGATGCCAATTGGTTTTGCCAAATAAACTTATAGATGTAGATGGAGATGTATTTGAAATTGCTTGAGTTTACCTGCATGAAGGCCCAGACCAGATTCAATGTTTCCTGCACATATGGTTGCTCTCCTAGAGCCATTTTAGAATCACAGAACTTTAGCAGGAATCTCAGCAAGCATGCTTCCACTATGTATGAATTCTTCTGCAAAAGGAAGCACAAAGATTCATCATTGATGCCTTTAAGTCAAAGATCAAACGATGTGGATGTATTCTTCAGATTTGCTTAATTTGTATAATCATATTACCATAAAACAAAAATTCAAGAATGTTAATTAAAGAGTTGACAGAATGGAGCATACTTTTTATACAGTAAAAAAAATCATTGACTGCTCATGAATTTCACCACATAAATGGTGTCTCATTCTGAACAAGATGACTAAATTTATTTTTTTAATACAAAAATATCTTCATGTCTGAAAGGAATATATCCAATTAACTTTAATTATGTGATCAGATTATAAATATGTAATATAATTCTTTTTTAAGTCACTAAGTTTTTATTATTGATGTTTATACTGAGCCATGTTGTAATACAGACTAATGGTGTGATCAGAACAACAATGGCTAATATAAATCTGTCAAAAATAGATGCCTGACGGAGGCTAGACAAGAAAATTTGGATTGTATACCTGATGGAGGTAGAATCAAAACTAAGCTGAATCAGGTAGAACGTCAAACGTTCCGTCAACAACGTACTATGACATAGCAAATCGGTTGCTAACGGCAGCTTGTCTGGTACTGTTGTCAAGGTTTTTGGTTCTACATTGCACGAGTTGAACCTGGGGACCATATCACAAAAAATGTCTGTTTTTTTGTGAGGGGTGAATCTCAAAAATCCCGGGAAACAGAAAATTGTCTCTCCTCAAGTTTTCTTTTTTAAACTTTGTCCGGGGGCACCACAGGTGGTACGGCCCACCCCCGGTTGGGGTCCTATAGTGTTCAATATGGCTGACAGGCTAAATGCCTGAATGGTTCACATGAGTGAATGAGGTTCATTTACCTCATAGATCAGGTAGTTTTTATGGGTCACATGGTGCCAGCATGAGTCGTCTCATATGGGAAATTTTTGGGGGGCCTTTAAATACAAAAATTTATACACAGGCTAGTGCCTCCCTAACATTTTCCATGGAATTGGTGCCCAGGGGATCAACAGTTTTCAACTGGTACATCCAGTGAAGTTCTCTTTTGCGTCTAAACTTGGTGGTTTCCACCAAATGGGGAGGTTTTTTGATAAATTTAATAATCTGAATTTTCATGTCATTTTTGGAATGAGGGGGGGGGGGGGGGGGTGTTCCAAAATGTTTCCCCATGGGAGTGGGTTCCTTCATAGTCAGGCTATGGGGGATACTCCCTGAATTTGTCACATGTCCAATTTTGTAGATATGATCATAGAATCGCTCCTTTAGAGAATTCTTGGTTTCGCCCACATATTGCAGGTTGTATCTGGTGCAGGTTACCAGATATACTTAATTATTGCAACCACAGCTACCATCCTCTGGGGAGGTATACTGGCGTTTGGTTTGAGTGCTGGTGATTTTGTTTATCCTGGGCCAGCATTAATTAATCTATCAATATAATCAGGAATGGCTTCACAGCAGATACAAGCAGATTACCATACAGATTTTCACTTGAGCCTTCAAACATAGGCCAATGGCCTTAGAGCAATGCTGATCACTGTTTTTTGGGAATGTTTGAGATTGTTTTCTGAAAATGCCTGCAAATTGCTTCATAAATGATCGTTTAAATATCTTCAAAGAAAAAACTTGAGCAGATGATAATTTTGGCCAATGAATATGCATGTTACATATTAAATTGGTCAGAACTTGCTATCTTGATTCTCATTAGTTAATACTTGTCAGGTTATGCACAATAGCAGACTCCTTGACAACTCAGTGATAGCTGTTAGATTTCTGAAAAGATCGTAACAAAATGGAAACAATGCTCAGCCGAATGGAAAATAGATAGAATTAGTCCCTAGAAAATACTACATCTTGACGACTTATCATTAAGATCTCTGACCTGTAGTTTCACAAGAGAAAATCAAAGTTGACAGACAGAATGACAGAGAATTCCCAAAAATAAAATGCTTGTTTTTGATTTCATTATCTACCCTATAGTTCAAACCAAACTTTTTTTAGACTTTCTGCGTGAAAGTTTCCAGGTATTAGTTTCAGTAATATTTTCATGTATTTATCTCCATTTTTATTACATATGATCACATTTAACAAAAAAGAACAAGCAAAAATTCCCCAAGCCCTTTCTCAGGGCATGTTATTGGAAACAAAGTTATTATTTGTTTTGGCCTTACCAGAAGTGGGGCGAGTTTGTCGAACAAATGGCTGGCCATGAGCATGAGTATGGCCCGTGGTGTTGGTGCATCTACTGACGGGGCAGGGATGCTTCCTCCCACAGCCTCACAGAGACCCGCAGACTCCATCTCCACATCCTGCGCCATCTGGTGGCTGCAAACACTCGCTTCCTCCCCCTGTAGAGACATTGTTATCAAGAGCATTTACAACAAGAAAAATTTCTTTAAAAAATAAAAATAAACCATAATGTGCAGTGAACATTGTATTTACGATTGTAAATGACATACTAGACTTTGTAATAATTGTAATGTTTGGAAGAAATGTACTTGTGCAAAAAAGAATCATCATAATCAAGAGGAACAGAATGATGCATTGAGAAGGTTTTAACAAAATGTGGACAAGATTATCAGAAGCACCCTTTTGGATCATACAAACTGATGAGGTTTTTTCAACACATTGACAATATTTGATCTGACCTAATGTGCTACAGCATACCTCAGATATATATATACCTTTATTTAAAAAAAAGGATTTCAGATAGATCTATACAGCACATTATAAAAAAAATGATAAACTACTATTCCCACTTCTTAAGTACAGAGTTTATGTATCTTGTGTCATAGAGATTTCAGGACAAGAGGTTGAGACAATCATTTATTAATAATAATTTACTCATTCTATTTCATTGACATGGACTCATGCTACAGAGGTAAAGTAAAAAGTGAAGCTGACATTTATATACTGCTGATTCCAAGCAATGTCTGCTCATAGCGGTTGATAGTAACTGGCTGGGATTTGAACCGGGAATCCCTGGATCTCAAGGCGAATACTCTACCAACTGAGCTGTTTCAGCCAATAAAGGTTTCAGAACATGGTGGTGACCCTGCCTACCTGAGGGGGATTTTAATTTTTTTTTTTATTTATTTTTTCTAATACCTGAGGGGGATGTATGAAGCTTGGCAGGAGTCTCTCCAGGCAGTCCATGAGGTACTGGGCCTTGCTCAGGCTGAGGGTGGGTGGATCCTGTAGGGCCCTGTACCCTTCTAGAGGGTAACGCAGTGGGGTGGCACCAAAGTTGGCTCTCAGGTTCTCCCCAAGAGATAGGCTCACTGCAGGGAAGTAGGCCACGCCTGAACCCAAATGAAGGTTTGTGAAAGCCTCACCAAGGTTGTGACCATTTCTGTGATGAAGAAATAGGGGAAAAGTTAATTGGTTATTATCACGCACTTTTCACAGGGTAAAATATCTTATTTCAGACTTTTCAATATGTCGTCTTTGACTCGAAAATTTAACAAATGACAAATTAGTTGTAATTTTAAAACCGGAGAGCTGAATGTGCAATGACATTTTGCAATTTTTAAATATTTTTTTCATCAATTCTTTTTATCAATTTTTTTTATGGTTTTACATTTTTTTACATTTGCAAATAATTATAAACCTTATAATTATTGTGATTAAAATTAAATTACTGTACACTTGTGTTTATTACCTGCAGAAGGTTACGGTTCCCTTGTCACAGTCAATGGCACAGCTGATGACATCACCGGTCAACCAAGCCTGGAACAATGTACTTAATATCAGTTACCCGGTACATTCAATCACTTTCAATATATATAACATATCATGAATAAGTCGAAATCAAGGGATTGCACAGAGCAAAGTAAAGTGGACTCAATCAAATTAAATAATGTTATGTGTGGAAATGAAAAAGTGGTAAAACATTTATATCTAGTGAAATTATCCCTTTTAAATTACATTGCCCAGTGAGAAATAGATGTCTGGCTACAAATACGGTAATTAAGAGAGCAGAGATTGGTGGCTGATCATCACTAAAAAAACAGAGCGAACATATCCTTCTTCAAGATCCCAAATTCAGTGTTAAAATTTTAAGTTTAACGGTGCAATTTCAGACATCAATTTTGTCACAGATAAGAATCCACAGTCAACTTAAAATTGAAAGATAAATCTCACCTCCCCATATTTGACAGTTTTCATGTTCCATTTGCGAAGTCTGTTTCCATCATAAGCATACGAGTCTGCTGTGTCTCCAACACCCTCCTACACATGAAATAATTCACATATATTCTTTATGAGGGACGACATAATGACAGAATCATAATTTTTGATAAGCTGACATAACATTGATTGTGTGTCAAAAAGCTAGCTATCACGGGGTAAAGAATAACACACACACAAAAAAAAAAACAAATAAATAAATTATAAAAATAAATAAATAAATAAATAAAATAAATAAAAAATTGACATAGTATAGGTGAGTCCTATATAAAAGCCTCATAGAAAAATATCTTTATGTAAACTTAGTGCCACCTGATTATCAGCTTCTTTTGTCCTTATCTGACTCTTTACTTTTGTCCAACTGTGAATGCTACTATGAACAAGTAACTTGTGACAAATACTGTAACAGTTGACACGGAAATCATAAACCAGATATGAAATCTTACCTCTTGTGAGAATTTACACTTGAGTGTGGCCCATCCAAGCTGCATCACTCCCTTAGATCCAAGCATGAGCTCGTAAACCCATCGGCCACGGAACACACACGTGTTGCCCCTGATTGTGCTAAAGTTACTGTGACTTGCCACCTAAAATCATGAAAACTGTGTTATATTTATTACAACTCATGTAATCTAGATTGTGCTAAATCTATTATGACTCATGAAAACTGGATTGTGCTACTGTGACTTGCTACCTAAAATCATGAAAACCGGATTGTGCTAGATATATTATGACTTGCTATTTCTATAAATATTATGACTTGCAACCTAAAATCGTGTAAACTGGATTGTACTATACTTATTATGACTTGCTACTTCTATAAATAGTATAACTTAATACCTAAAATCATGGAAACCGGATTGTGCTAGATATATTATGACTTGCTATTTCTATAAATATTATGAGTTGCTACCTAAAATCATGTAAATTGGATTGTATGAAAGTTACTTTGACTTCCTACCTGAAACCATTATAATCAAAATAATGAGGACGAATTTGAAAAAACCAAAGCAAACCTGAAATTTTTACAGGTATAAATCTTGTGACTTTATTGCTTATCAAGGATAATTTTTCAGGAATCTCAAATTTCAATATTATCTCATTTTTCATTTGTGTTATAATGTTGAGGAATTCTAATGTGGGCTGACAAATTTTAACAAGATACTAACAAAAGGCTTTGCTGTAAAAATGTTTTGGTTGAAACCCTAGAAGATCAAGTACCGTATTTACTTGTGTATAAGACGAGGTTTTTTTTACAAAAACTCTTAGGTAATGTTTAGGGGTTCGTCTTATACACGAGAGCAACCTGTGGACGAGGATTTACGCCCAAAAATTACGGCACTATGAGTTTTCATTACGAACATTCTTATTTTCGAAATAACGAATATCGGACATAGCGGATCGTTTTAACAGTCTTATACTCGAGTAATTACGGTAAAACGTAAATACGATGTCAAAACATAACGAATATCAGACGTAGCAGATTGATTTTAATTGCATTTTAAATGATAAATAAAGGTATTTACCCAATATTATTTCGAAACGCTTTGTTTTGACTTTGTTCTCACTGATTCCAATTATCAGCGTTCACAGTTTTGCATTTCGTCTTTGTTTCCACTGCTTTGAGTCGTGTCTTCCTTTTTTGGCAGAAATGCTTTCACACGCAGATCGATTTTAATTACGTTTTAAATAATAAATAAAGGTATTTACCCAATATTATCACAAAATGTTCGAGAACAGAACAAAACCATCAATCCATTTAAAACGCTATGTAGACAACAAAAAATAACCTATGTATTTGTTGTAACCATATTAGTTGGATTCCAAACCTGACCATGGAAAGTTTAAGTAGATTCTTAGTATGGATTTAAAAAACAAAAAATAACCTATGTATTTGTTGTATTTGTTGTAACCATATTAGTTGGATTCCAAACCTGACCATGGAAAGTTTAAGTAGACTCTTAGTATGGATTTTCATGTTGTCACCTGAGGACACGACTGTCCTAAGGGCACTTAACTTAAATTGTTCTTCTATTTTATCATTTGACCATAATGTGTTATTAAAAATATCCTTTTTTATGCCAATTTAAACACTCACCCCAAGTCTATCTGCTTCTATCACCAGTGTTCCGCAGTTTCCACTGATATCAAACACAACATTTTCAGGACCCAGACGACCCTTTTTAACACTGTCAGCTGATCCTGATCCAAAATCATCAAAAAAAGTAAATTACTCCCATGTTAATGTATACTTGTTTATTAATTACCAACTTTTAAAATCTGATTTGGTTATATAATATTAAATAGTCTGACATATTGTCAGTTTGAGCCAAACATCTATATGGTCAATCACGCATGACTGTGACCAACTAAGGTTCCTCATTGCTATTGCGTGACATCATCTGGTCATACACAGCTGTTGCTTGGCACAATATGGTCACGTGACCTAATTTGGTCATTTTATTTGGTCATTTTCATGATAAGTTTATTTGGTTATTTTCATATGGTCATATTTATTAAGTCAATTTTAATCTTTAACTGTTTAGATATGGACAAAGTAAACAAATATAACATATTTGTGAATATACAACAAGAGCATTGACTCTAAGTCCCCTGCACTTTAGGGATTGGGGAAATCAGATTGAGGAAAAAATGTCAGACCTTTCATGCACACAAGCCAAGTTGGCGACATGGTTGTCATGGCAATAGAAATTGACCAATCACAGCCATTATCTAATCAGATCAGAAAAAGGTCCCCAGGAGTGCATGTGTGCAATATCTAAGGTAAATATCAAACCGTTGTGGCTGTATCGTGCACACAAGTAATTTACCACAGAATAACGCACGGATGGACAGACGGGCGGATGCACACAGCTCAATTTAATGTCCTCCGCTTTTTGCATTGCGAAGAATGCGAGAACAAAAAGAGATAGCTATCATATTTTGCATATGAATATAAAATAGTATAAATCATATTTCTTCATCAAAATAAAAAATTTAAATTTCCCTGTCAGGAAATTTAGATGACCAAATCTGAGATTTTTAATATAATTATTAAATTGCCAATAATATTGCTTAATGATATATTTGTGTAATGTAACACTCAAGTAAAATATTGTTTACACTGTGGCCACCAGAAGACATTGTTTGCCCATAATTTCACACTTAAATTCTGTGAGCTACTTACCCTGGGGAACAATTTTCTGGTCATTTTCTAAAGATGTTATGGCAGAATCTAGATGAGATGACAAGTTCTTTAAATTGAATTCTTTTTCTCTGCAAATAAAATCAGACAAAATGTAATTAATTATTAAGAGTAAGTACAGCAGGCATGCATATATATGCATTCTACATGTGTAAAACAAAGGACAACTAGAAATTTGTGACAAATTCCATAAATGGTACTGTTATTGTAATTTCAATATTAATTCAAGATAAGACACCACAGATTAATGACTGACATGATAAGATTTTCTCAAATGGTATGAAATGTTGCATAAATGTGATTTGCAAATGTGTCAGATACTGAAACATGTTTTCGTATATGTCAAAGAATGATTCTTCAAACATAGAGTGATACAAGACTGATCCCTCCAAATTTAGCATGATGTGAGATTGGCCTTCCAAATTAAGCATGACTCCCTGGATTCCGACCTTTCCTAGGAGGTTCCTACCTTATCATGAGTTCATCTTTTGCAGGTCATTACACTGTGTTACTATCATGCCCAGATCAGACTATGTGTGTGCTGATCGTATGGATGAAAATTACTTCAATCATAAAGTCTATCTCTAATAAGCCTTAATAATAAATAAGCCTTAATAATAAATTTCTCTTACCTGTCGGTGGATGCCTGATCTGTTGATCCTACTCCCCAGAAGACATGGTGCAACAACTTCTGATGATTGCAGTCCAGTTTGACTGTCAAATACAAAATAAAAAGGGTAAACTCAAAACTCATGAAATCTCCTTCGAGCAGGCTATTTCACTTGTAACTTGTCACCAATTAAGCTACATATTCAAACATATAGCAAACAAGAAAAACTGGTGCTACACATGTAACATGGATGGGAAAAAAATTTAAACATAGGCATCAGAGATGCATCAACCCTCAGCCCTAGTAACTTACTGCACAACATTTGCTCCACACAATATTTGTGAACAAAACATCACTACAATGAAGTCTATTTCGCATAATTGTCCCTGTGACCTTGAAAAATAGGCCAAGGTCTCCGTCCATCGAACTCGTCGAGGTTTTCACCAGATGCTTATGTGTGTCAAGTTTCACGAAGCTGCCATTATTTGTTCTTGAGTTATCGCGATGACAAGGATGTTCACTACAGACAGACATACATACATACATACACACGCCAGGAGTACTGCAATACCCTCAGTCTGATTACATCAGGGGCTGAGGGTAAAAAATAAAAAACTTGGTAATTTTGTGTATGAACAAATTTTCTAGCACAATGGTATGCAAAGATCTGTCTTTTTAGTCTTGATTGTGTAAGTTCCTCTAATGTCGCTCAGGCGCTAACACTACTCATCGATCAGAACTTGCTTGTCATTTCTGTTCTAATTGTCCGATTTACATCAAATTTGAACTAAAGCTACTCAGAATTCCATACTCTATTGATTAGAAGGCATTTCCAAGCAATATTAATTGATAATTTTGTGCAGCGATGGACGACGATGTTGTCATTTTGCACATTTTGTCATCACACACTTCTTTATCTCTGTTTACATGTTATAGAAACGTATTCATATGCATGTGCATATAAGAACTTATTGCATGCACACAACAAACATTCCACAGTGTCGTCAGTTGCTTGGACCATATCAACCACAAAAAAATCAAATCACAAACCACAGGATATGAATACACCTTCCCCATGATTGTACTGATCACAGAATAACACGGATACTCGTGCTAGATCAGTTACCGCCGATGAAGTAGACCGTGACTGGCAGCGGCTACAAGGGTCCTCTCCAGCTTAGCTGCTGTAATCGGCGGTTATTGGTAGCGACGGAAAACTGGTCCCTCACGAATAGTCCCTCGATCTTTGATATATACTGGTTCTCGGTACTGATGGCAGTGGATATCAAAGAAGGACCATCTGTGTTACAAAAAGTTTGGAAAGACCTGTGTCAACTTCAAGTTTGACTCTGAGTAGGCTGGTCGCTGACAGACGCGAGTGAGCGTGACGAGAGGTTTTTTCATCAAAATCCACCAACTTTCGAGTCTGAGTCAATTGAACTTGAATGAAGTTGAGAACTCACCTTCTTTTTTTGACTTTGAAACAACACGAGCCTTAGCCTCCGATGACTTTTTGCTGGTCAAATGTTGATGGCTGTACTTATCATTTCCTCCCGTTGCCATCCTGAATCGCGATCATAAACTAAAATTAATGGTGCCAAAAGAAATATTTAGTAGCTCCCTCAGCTTTACGAAAATCAAAACACAGTGTTCTCCATTTTTGCCTAGATTGTAAGGTTGAATACAATTGGCTATGCCGACAAAACATTGTCCAATCAGAGAAAAGATCACAATAGATATCAAACAGGTGCTTTATTCCCGGAAGTGATTGGCAATTGTGGAAATAAATGTATTGCTTTTGTATTCTTTTCGATACACTTAATTGTTTGAACATTTATTAAGAGATGTTGATATTTTGCAACAAAGAAATAAGAGATAATGATTAAAATCGTCTGTCAAAATCTTGAATATTTGCCAAAGGTGATTCAATTGTTGACGTCATCGTATCAGATCCATACGCCTGGTGAAATTTTAAATTGGAATCAAGATTATCAATATCTTGACATATTTAGGTTTAAGAACATGACATAAAATGATTTAAAACATCTTTGCATATTTCTTACAATAAGACAATGAATACAAATAAATGAAATGATAACTGCAGGGAACTACTTTTTCCATAATTTTGGTCTGTGATTTGGTTTTTCGGAAGCCATCTTGTCATCGCCTCCAATTTGTCTGGATAGAGCAAATAAGCAATTACGTTTCTTTCGCCGAATTGTGTAAAGTACGCGCAACCATGGAAGAAGATTACGATGTGATCGTGCTGGGTACTGGACTGAAGGTATACATGTGTTCAGAATGGCTCTATGTTTAGCGAGAGTGGCGTCTTTAGTCGGTCTTTGACATCTGTCTCGGCATCTGTTCTGTCAGTTTCTGCTGCCAGGCCGTACACGGTGCAGCATTTTAAAATGTCGTGCATGATATTGTTTTCTGATAACCAATTCGATTCTTCATCAGTTACATCAAATTATTGCATTCAAACCTAAAATGTTTTCACGGGAATATAAACTAGACTAAATAGAAGATCATAGACAGTTGGGTAGTTCCATTTGCGCTGTCATGATTGAGGAAGTGGGTGTGTGCATGACAATGTCCATTTAAAGGCATTTTAATTTAATCGGTTAATATTGTTATAAAAATGTCAGAATTGCAGATTTTTTTGGCCAATAGTTTTCTAATGGATGTTTACACTATTAACCATTAGGCTTCACTGCTTTTGAGCTAGTTATTTTTGATAGGCAGTTCTGTTCACTGTCAGCTAGCATAAATCCTGTGTGACTAACTCTTGTCCCTTGCCCATCAAAAACTGAGGGAATGCAAGAGTTACTTACCATATTTACTCGTGTATAAGTCGAGGTTTTTGTCCAAAAATTCTTAGTTAATGTTTGGGGGGGGGGGGGTCGGATTTACGCCCAAAAATTACTGCACTACGAGTTTTCTTTACGAACATTCTTATTTTCGAAATAATGAATATCGGACATAGCGGAACGATTTAAAAGTCTTATACTCGATTACTTACAGTAAAACGTAAATATGATGTCAAAACATAACGAATATCGGACGTAGCACATCAATTTTAATTGCATTTTAATTAAATGATAAATAAAGGTATTTACCTAATATTATCACAAATTGTTCGAGAACAGAACAAAACCATCAATCCATTTAAAATGCAATTAAAATCGATCCACGTGTGAAAGCATTTCTGTCATAAAGGGAAGACACGACTCAAAGCAGTGGAAACAAGGACGAAATGCAAAACTGTGAACACTGATAATTGGAAACAGTGAAAACAAAGTCAGAACAAAGCGTTTCGAAATAATAGACATCGGACGTAGCGGATCGATTTTAATTGCGTTTTAAATGATAAATAAAGGTATTTACCCAATATTATCACAAATTATGCTTCACAAGTCGAGAATTTCTCCACGAAGTAAAACGTAATACGATGTACGTGACGTCTTCGAAATAACAGACATCAGATGTAGCGGATCGATTCTAATTGCGTTTTAAATGATAAATAAAGGTATTTATTTAATATTATCACAACTTACGCTTTGCAGGTCGAGAGCAGAACAAAACCATCCATTATTGCGCAATATGTTAATATTTCAATGCCAGTTAATGATTGTTTTCCCGCCAAAAACAAGAGCCTCTCCCGCCTTTCAAAATGGCGATCTTGAGAAATTGACAGAAATGCTTTCACGCGTGGATCGATTTTAATTCTCCACGTCCTTGATCTTAGCATCAAAACAAAGCGTTTTCATTATTTATCATTTAAAAGGCAATTAAAATCAATCCGCTACGTCCGATGTCTGTTATTTCATCGTTTAAAAGTAAAATGTAAATATGATGTGCGGCAGCACGAAGAGAAGCAATCTTGAGAAATTGACAGAAAAGCTTTCACACGTGGATCGATTTTAATTGCGTTTTAAATAATAAATAAAGGTATTTACTTAATACTATCACAATTACGCTTCTCAGGTTGAGAATAACAAAGCGTTTTCATTATTTATCATTTAAAACGCAATTAAAATCGATCCGCTATGTCCGATGTCTGTTATTTCATCGTTTTAAAGTAAAACGTAAATTCAATGTGCGGAACACGGTAATTTCGATGTGCGGAACATGAAGAGAAGCCAGGGATCCATCGTTGAGCAATATATTAAATATTTCAATGCGAGTTGATAGACTCAAATTGTTTTCGCGCCAAAAATAAGAGCTTGTCCCCGTCACTCCCGCTCTTTAAAATAAAGACCTTGTATTGCGCAATGCGTGTTAAATGAATGGATTAATTTGTGATAATATTGGTTAAATACCTTTATTTATCATTTAAAACGCAATTAAAATCGATCTGCTACGTCCGATGTCTATTGTTTCGAAGCTCTTTGTTCTGACTTTGATTCCAATTATCAGCGTTCACAGTTTTGCATCTCGTCATTGTTTCTAATGCTTTGAGACATGTCTTCCCGTTTTGACAGAAATGCTTTCATACTAGTATTACGTAATGCATGTTAAATGAATGGATGGTTTTGTTCTGTTCTCGACCTGCAAAGTGTAAGTTGTGATAATATTGGGTAAATACCTTTATTTATCATTTGAAATGCAACAAAATTGATCCGCTACGTCCGATATCCGTTATACTCGTATATAAGACCGTTAAGATCTTGTATTGTCAGCATATTTACATTTCACATTTAAAATGGCCGCCAAGCTGAAGCTGAAGCTTGAATGGTAGCAGAGCCGATATCTTGAGAAAAACCAACTCGTTTTATATTCGGAAATTGTTTTTTTTTTCAAGTAAAATAACCTCAATTTTGGGGGTTCGTCTTATACACGAGTCGTCTTATACACGAGTAAATACTGTATCATTGCAAAGGTAATGTTTCCAAGGTTTTGCACACAAGTATCCAGTTCAAAACTTTCTACTAATTTAATTAATGCTGGTTTACCTTTTTCTAGTATTATTAAGGGACTGTCTCTGTCCACATGTATTTTGAGTGGTGGGAGCTTCCAACCACTTATATACTCTATCCACATTAATGAATATATTTAAATATTCATCACTGATAATAACTTTCATTGAGCAGTGTTCGAAATAGCAGTGGGTCTGAAAGCGCAAGGTGTAGTAAATTTCACATCGGGCTATCAGTTTTCGCTGGAAGCTAGTCCTTATGACTTCTAAGAACATTTAAAACAATTATTAAAGCCAAAATCTGAAGCGCAATATGAATTTTGCCTTTGCAGGCCATCGCTAAGACATCATATTCACTGATCAATGGAGAACCCGCGCCATCTTAAATTTCCAAAGTGTCCAACAAAACTTGTGATTGGTTGAGACAAATTTTATGAACATAGCATATTTATACGAATTCTTATTGGTTAAAAAATAACCAGGGCTTGACATACGCACTGGCCCGGTGGCCCAGGGCCACCAGATCCTCTGTTCGGGCCAGTGAATGCTCTGATGTAGTGGCCCAGTTGGGCAACCATATTTTTGGTCTTTTAGTGGACCAAACTATCTTGATTTTATTATTCTAATCCTCGATATATATCATATCACGATAGAAATCTGATTATCACCCTATTATCCTAAGAAACTTCGGGCCACCACTTCTCATGCTTTGGTGGCCCAACTGGGCCACCAACATTTTTCTCTTTATGTCAAGGCCTGAATAATGCGACTCAACATTTCGATCCTAAGCTTTTACTTGATGCCACAAAGAAGGAAATTACGATTCATGTGAATTTTAAACACTGGATGTTTGAGACTTTATTGCTGGCTTTCTGTTTTTCTTCTGGGCTTTTTAACTTTCAAAATAATTTGGGCCCTGATTACTTTTTCTTATTATTTCATACACTGTCACGGAGTTCAATGTAAAGGGTCAGCAAAGGTTTTAAGTATCAAACAGCCTTTTCAGAGGAAATTATGTGAGTTTTGAGTCCTGATAAGTTAGAGAATTATTTTGTCATACAAGAATTTGAGTACATGTCCCTTTGTCATGTATTTCATAACCTTCGAAGAAAAATTGAGTGCCAACCCTGATAGTTGGAGAGGGGCTCTAGAACTGCATTTATCTCACCAAAATAATTCTTGCCAACAGAGAAAAACCTAGCCAATTGTTCTAATTGCTTTGAAATTTGACAGGCACATTCTTTATACCAATAGTTCAGATTAGTTTGATGCTGAAACTTCCATGGTCTTTTGACCTCTCAAATAAGGTCAACATCAGATTTAGTCCAGTCAAAATATGAAATGACCCAGAACAAATTAGAACAGAAACCATTTTGGTGTTATTTGTCTCAGAATGTTACCCAGATGAACATACAAAAAATCTACCAAAATCAACTAAGTGGAACACCACCTAATTTGCATAAATTCAAAATGGCCGCCTCTCATTGATGTTTCACCTGATTTCATACTTACATTCAGGTTTTTTTGTATGATTAAAGGTTCCTTGCACACTGAAATAATATCCTTGCTGTTGGTGTAAAGCTGCTATTTTAAGGCCATGATAAGGAAATAAATAGCTTTTGTAGTGTTTCTTGTAATGTATTTCATACGATGCATACATCATTTTGCTATGAAATACATTGTTTATTCTGTACATTAGGTGACCTTTATGATGGAAGGAAAAAAAGAGTATGCATTAATACCAGTTAGACCAAAGGACTTTGACATAAGTGTTTCCACTATTTGTGAACAGCATGATGAAGACTTGGCCAAAATATAATTTGTTAATGACATACATGCTGCCAATGCTGTCAACCATCACTGTGGCATGCAGCACCAATTTCCACAGAGGCAAGTCAATTCCTCACAAATTCCAAATAGGTGACAAGCAGACAAAAGTGACATCTAAGGAGTCCAAAACATGGATTTTGATTGTTTGTTTGTTTGTTTGGGGTTTTACATCACTTTCAACATTATTTCAGTCATTTGTGATGAGACCTACTTGTAGCAGATATAGTACTGCCTCACTGAGTGGCATGTCGCAGGTCCTTGACTTGACAACCCACCCAGTCACATATGTACAAGGACAACAGGTCAACCCTTTAGGCATGGGCCTCAGCTCATATGGGAAATTGTATCATGAGCTCAATCTCGGCACGGCTGGGGTTTGAACTCACAACCTTTGGATCACCACAGAGGAACTGGTGCTAATAAGCTGGTGCTCTAGCCAACTGTGCCATGGCCCGTGGTCCCAAAACACGGAACAGACAGTGAATCATACAGTCACAAATACATGAAAAAGCAAATAATGAAACATTATGGAAAAAAGTCATCATTACAGAAATTAAATGGGAACCAAATGTTGTTACAATGTGGAGCACTGCTGCCAATATCCTGCATGATTTTAATTCAAACCAAAAGCAGGATAATTCAGAGGATGAAAAGTTTAGAATAATTCAAACTGCAGCAAATTTGATCATGTGTGACAAGGGTGTCCGAGTGAATTTTGTAGTGTGGCGGGGGGCTTGAAAAAAAAAATTCCTGAGGGGGGGGGAATGAATGTTGATGTCAAGCGAGGTGTGTGGCACCACCTCCCTTCACTACCTTTAGATGTCCATATAAATAATAAGCATTTATGTAAAATAATGCTATGGCTGTGGACACATATAAAAGTTCTTATTCACACATACATAATTTGAAATATCAGTTCAGATATTAGTTATTTTGTGCACTTAATTATCAATAGTCATATGAATAGTCATAAGACCATTTAGCCTCTTCTGTGTCATGCTGGCACTGAATGATTGTTCACTGGTAGCATTTGTTTCTGGCATTACAAGAATTTCACTGTGTAGAGAAGCACCATTAGTAAACATAAAATCAATTATGGAATTTAATGTTGGTGTATTCTTTTCAAGAACTATGTTGCTTTTTAATGTGTCTATTTGAGTTTTCAGTCTCTGTGCATTAATGTCTGAAGCATACAGATTTGTCACAATTGTGAACTTCTGGTCATATGTATTACCAGCAGCAGCCTTGAGCAACAAATTTTATAAATTAATATAATTTTTTGTTAGCCTGGATGATCAAGTCTATCATCAGCATTGATTATGAGATCTTCAAAATCATAACTTCATAATAGATTTTTCTGTAATGTTCCTGTGGGGTGCTGGGGTGATATGTAGGCTCTAATCCACTGTCCAAATGTCCAGGTATAGATTTTCATCTAGAGACCTGGGGATTACATTATTTTTCACTTTGTTCCAAAATTGATCAAATTCTGTGTCTGTCCTTTTAGTTTTGAGTGTTATAATTGTTGGGCCAGCCATTCTCTAGCCTTCAGCTGCTGACACTGATGGACTTTGACAGATTTTACTAAGATTATAACTGTGTTTCAGAATGTTTTCTGCCAACAAGGCTCCAATGATAAAGTCAAAACATCTCATGTACACATCTAATACACCTCTAATTCTACTGCACATTTTAGAATCTCTAACATATTCTAAAGCCTCTTCCCAGACTTCATTTTGGTGTATGCTCAAATTACATGTGGCCACAAAATTGTGATACAAGCAAGCTATCTCACTAAAATCAAACAAAATACCCCAACCGTGGTTATTGTGTTTTGATGAAAGTGCCAAGTACTGGCTGTACTCTTTGGACCAACAGGTGGTCACATGTATAGAAGCATGTGACAGGCCATGGGCCGTGGCACAGTTGGTTAGAGTGCCAGCTTATTAGCACCAGTTCCTCTGTGGTGATCCAAAGATCGTGGGTTTGAACCCAGCCGTGCTGTTTCACACATGAGCTGAGGCCTATGCATAAAGGGTTATCCTGTTGTCCTTGTAAATCTATGACCAGGTGGGTTGTCATGTCAAGGACCTACGACATGACAATTTAGTGAGGCAGCACTATATCTACTACAAGTAGGTCTCATCTCGAGATGAATGGAATAATGTTAAAAGTGATGTAAAAACCAAACAAACTATCCTTTTTAATAACTTGTTATTGTAGAATAATATGTGTTGTAGAGGATATCCCAGAAAAGATGTAAAACAGACAGATATAATCAGAATACAAGCAAAGTGCTAATTTTCAACTTATTATTCTACTTTTATTGGTCATTTTTGAGAGGAAGAGTACAAAATATGGGTATTAGCAATCTGAAAAGTTTCCCAATGGATTTCTAATGTCAAAAAAACATAAAATGGACTACTGGATTACTCAAATATGTAGGAGCCATAAAATACTATATAATTTTTAAGATTTGCCCTGCCATGTGTCGGCCATTTTGGATTTATGCAAATTACGCATTGTTCCACTACTTGTATTTTGGTAGACTTTTACTATGTTATTCTCTTGGCACTTCTGAGACATTTTCTATCAGTTTCATTTCTGTTCTAATTTGTTCCGGGTTAGGCCATTTTTTGTCATATATTGACTGGACTAATTTGCATGTTAGCACAATAGACCAGTTACTCTAATTGTTTTGGAACTTTACAGGAAGGTTCTTGACATCAACATCTTATATAACAAATCCACATCTTATATAAGAGTTCAAAGCTGATCTTTTTATGACTTTTTGACCTCTCAAATAAGGTCTAAATCAAATTTTCTTTCAGTAATTAAAACCTTTGCCCCTTGCTAATTCTCCCAATCTGCTCTTCACTGCATTTTCCCAGAGCTATGATCGTATTTGACCCAATTCTTTGCACATTGCAAAATTATAAGGGTGATTCATCTTTTGGTTGCAAGGCAACTTGATAAAATAGCAGTGCTGAGTTCCCATCCTTATCATTGATGACATGCTAAATACAGGTCACTCAACAGTCTTTGCAGCTTCTGTTTAAATTTTATATAAATTAATGAATATACTTTTTACATGGCTGAATGAATCATTGGCTTCAATTTCCGTTAATTGAAAAGGTTTTCATGGCAGGGGACCCATAGCCAGTTAACAGCTGACTGAAAGAAAATATATATTTATATATAATGGGAAGTATTTTAAAAATTATTATTATGTATTAATGCATAGGCCTGGACGCGATGATTGACTGTGGGATGATTTTGATGATGTTGGATGAGGAGCTTTAACAAGTAGGCAAATACCAAAGGTCTTTAGCAAAGGTCAGCCATGCTAGAGATATTGCCAAGGCCTCATATGGTTAATGTGACAAGCACATCATAAACATCTGTTCCCTTTTTTTAAAGGGAATAAAAATCTAAGCTCAAATCAGTTTACCCCAAATTTACAAATTTATATTTTGGAGATAATCTTTAATGATTAGTGCCAATTTTGGCCAAAGAAAGTCATACAAAGCCAGATTTAGACAAATCAGCTGGTTGACAATTCATAGGGTGATTGGTGTGCTAAACAATAAGAGTGTCTCCGATTGCCATTTTATTTGTTTTTACCACTGCTTAGTGTCACTGTACACTGTAGATATTTGTTTTCGAGTTTTCTTTTTGTTTAATTTTATATAATCTGATTGTAATAAAAAGGAAATTAAAATGTCTTTTTGAGTTGCATTGTCAATGATTATATGATCAACAAATAATTTTTGACGTCATCCATATCATTTTTAAGTACTATTCATTTCTAAGTACTATTCAATAAAGTACAATTCCAGGGATTCTGTACACAGTCAGTGCTGGCCTTGACATGAAGGACTTTGGTAATTTGCTGGATAAAGGGTTAATATACAAAATACAAGAAATAATCGCTGAGATTTGTGCAAGATATGTATATTTTTCTGATTTCCAATGTTATTGTTTTATTCAGGAATGTATCCTCAGCGGTATGTTGTCTGTGAGTGGCAAGAAAATACTCCACATGGACCGCAACAATTACTATGGTGGAGAGACAACATCTCTCACTCTTGATGTGGTATGCACCAAACCTTTCTCTCTTTTTTTCTTTCTTTTTTTTCTTTTTTTTTTTTAAATATTAGTATGGGTGTTCCCCAAGAATCTGACTCGTGCCCTTGACAAATTTCCAACTGGTTCACTCTTAATATTAATTTATTTTGTATTTTTTGTATTTTCCACCCTAAAAAAGGTTTCAATATCATGTTATAATCTAATTATAGGAAATGATGAGTTAATTGAGATTGTTAAGTCAATTGTCTTGGCATATTTTTTTATGTAAAATGTTATGATTTTTGTAAAATCTCCAACATTTATTTGAAAGTATTGTATATTTTATTGTTGAAAATAAAATATCTCAAAATTTACTTCACAAATCCATAATGTAAAAACAACATATTCAAATAAATCATATTACAAATGTTAATACAAGCTTTCGAAAAAATATGCTCAAATACAGTGCAAAACTCCAACATAATAGCTGATGATATGCTTCAATGTGATAATATAGATTGTTTTACAAACAAACTTAATGTTAGAGGAACAGGGACACTTCTTACAGAAGATCACAACTGCATGAAATGTGTTTTTGACTGATGCTAAGATACCAAAAATTATAACCTCACTATTCCATAGATATGTTGCTAAGATACCAAAAATTATAACCTCACTATTCCATAGATATGTTGCTAAGATACCAAAAATTATAACGTCACTATTTCATAGATAAATAGCCGCAGCACCATTATGACAGTATTGCTCCTTCAACTACATGAAATAGTGCAACTTCATAGCATACTAAAGCCAACTAAATAGGTAATATATTTCTGTTGAGAGGGGAGCAGTTTACATACACACATGGAAACATCATTTAGTGATCTTTCATGACTAATCCATTAGCCAGTAGCTGCTGCATTAGACTTCATCACTGCCCAGTGATGCATAATTAGAAGTCAATAAAATATCCTATTTTTCCAAATTTCCAACAATTTTTTTTACAAAATTGAGAATATTAGCAAGTTTAATAATAAAAATTTAAGAACAGATTTACTCTAAATGTTGTTCTATTTAGTTTAAATACAGGGCATTTTGATTAATGTTCTATATTTGAAATATCTAAATTTCTTCAATGTTTAGGTTTCAAAAATAACCAAATAGTGGCAAATGTTTACATATATTTAAGTCTTTTAATTAAGAAATTCTGTCTATTTGAATAAAAAAACATAATTCCTGCTAAACACAAAATGTTATTCAAAAAAAACATTTTGTTGTGAAGATATTACTCACATCTTTTCGTTATTTTATGCACTCCATGCCATTGTTTAGTATTACATTCAATGCAGGCCTTGACAACAACATTTTTGATGCACTTGCCCACTGGGCAAATAAAATTCAAAATTCACTTGCCCTGGATTTTATTTTTCAGGGCAAATGAATTGCAATCCAGGGCAAGTAGATTTTCAATAAAATTCCGCCCCTATATTTGAATTCAGTGTACAGCTAATACTCATAGGATTTACACATTCAAACATGAGCTAATATTAAGAAAATAATGCACATATTACCCATAGAACATATAATATTTGGCATGAATAAGTTGATATGAATAGTACAAATTGTTAAACAAAAAATTCACCCAGTGACCTCAAGTTTGTCTATTTTTTGTGCATTTGCACAAGGGCTCGGCCAAGGGGCAGTGAACATTAACATGAAAAAGTGAAACTCAAAATATGTGCTTATTTTAAATTGTACCTTATAAACTACAAACTCTAGTTTCTGAAACTTATTTTCCCTCTACCCTTATTGGCTGCGAAATAATCACAATTTGTTTAAAACCCTAATGGAGTTCAGTTTTTAAGTTTTAAACAAAAGCAGAGAAGAAATGTCCGACATGTGAAATATACTTCAGGGCAAATGGCTTAAGTCGAGGCCTGCTATGATAAAAATTGTAACACAACAAAGATATTCCACCTGAATTTAGGGATCAAATGAAAAAATATGTACATACGATAACACATCACAATTTAATTATTCCCACACAATTTATGTATAATATACAATTAAACAACGATGGCAGTCTATTTTGCACACATGGGAGAATATTTGCAGAATTCAGAACTCTTCTCACAAGATGTTAAACAGTCGGTCTGACATGGTCAGTAACATCATAATGTAAATATATTGAGTTCTACATGGGTGGGACATCTTGCAAACTCTGATTGCCATTTGATATTTTTCTTGTACCTTTATTTCCAGTTTTTTGAAAAATATCATAGAGGAACACCAGACAGTGATCTCTTTGGAAGAGCTCGCGATTGGAATATTGATTTGATCCCTAAATTTATTATGGCCAATGGTAAGTTACAGTTACTGATTTTTGCAAAAATAAAACAGAAAATGTTAATGTTTTATTATTGGCATCATTCACATAAAAAATGTAGTAATAGTGCAGTAATAACCTTGCGAACTAGCTTGATTTTGCATATATAAATATATATGTATATACACACACACACATGTATATTTATATTTAGGGGGGGGGGGTCCCAATTAAATGGCAGCCTTTATCTAACCTTTGCCATCTTGTATGATAGTGATTAAACAAATGAATTTGCTGTTTGCAGGTCAGTTGGTGAAGCTGCTAATTCATACAGGAGTGACCCGTTATTTGGAGTTCAAGAGTGTGGATGGCAGCTTTGTTTACAAGGGAGGAAAGATTTTCAAAGTTCCTGCAGATGAGAAGGAGGCCCTTTCAAGTAGTAAGTAGGGTGGAACAAGAAGCTATATATACAAACAACTTTGATCACTTCAAATTTTCAGAAGGATACTTCATTTTTATCAAATTTGTTTGTTTTTGGTTTAACTGAAAGTGATGATTAAAATATGTAATAGATTATTAAAATACCGGTTAGACTTTTGTGATTTTATTCAGAATGTTTTGAAAAAAACTTCATGATGTTAATTTTTCATGTCCTCCTCTTCACTATTGTTATTTGCAGGTTTAATGGGTCTATTTGAGAAGAGGAGATTTAAGAAATTTTTGGACTTTTGTCAAGAATTTTCGGAGGGAGGTTGTCAAACACATAAAGGCAATGACTTCACCAAATTCACAATGAAGGACCTTTACCAGTACTTTAATTTGGATGAAAATACCCAAAGTGTTGCAGGACATGCTCTGGCACTATATCCAGATGACAAGTGAGTCACCCTTAAGCATAATTTATATTTAAAATTCACAGTATTTTAAATTATCTACAATTACCGTATTTACTTGAATATAAGACGAGGCTTTCGTACCCAGTGATTTACAGCAAGAATGATTGACTATCAATGACGTGAAAAGTAAATAAACTTCGCTCATACTGTCCAGATAAAAACTCCCCCAACGGCGATATAATTAAAATCTGTCTTTTAATAGACATAGAAATATATCAGTTTAACAATGTTTAAATATGCTTACGCAACACAAGGTCACCATTCTGAATAGTGGAAGTGACTGGGAGAAGCTCTTATTTTTGGCGCGAAAACGATAGGAGCATATTAACTCGCATTGAAATATTAATATATTGTGCAATGATAGATCCCTGAGTCTTTGTATTGATATATTGTGCAATGATGGATCCCAGAGTCTTTGTTTTTATTTAGTATCAGGGATCCATCATTACGCAATATATTGATATTTCAATGCGAGTTTATACGCTCCAAAATAAGTGCTTCTCCCAATCACTTCCGCTTTTCAAAATGACGACCTCGTATTGCGTAAGCATATTAAATGGATGGATGGTTTTGTTCTGTTCTCGACCTGCAAAGCGTAACTTTATTTATCATTTAAATCTCAATTAAAATTGATCCACTACATCCGTTATTTCGAAAATATGAAAGTCTGTAATGAAAGCTTTGTTTTGAGGCTAAGGTCAAGGACGTCTCAGACATCGTATTTACGTTTTGCCGTAAATCACTGTGCACAGGTCATCCTCGTATATAAGAGCTCTTGTTGCATAAGCATATTTTCGTTTCACTTTTAAAATGGCCGCCAAACTTGAATGGTAGCAGTACTGAGTTCTCGAGAAAAAACAACTTGTCTTATATTCAGAAATTGATATTTTCGAGCAAAATAACATCATTTTTTTTGGGGGGGGGGGTCGTCTTGTATACGAGTCGTCTTATATTCGAGTAAATACGGTAGACTAAATCAATACATACGCAAAGTTGTCTTTAGTTATTGATACACAATAGTTTTTAAGTCAATAATGCAATTAAAAGAAAGAAGACTATATTACCAAATATGGGAGTCACTTTCTGCTTATTTATCCTGATTAGTAAGAGGCATGTAGATTGTTCTTGCTTCTCAGGTCATTTTTTTTTTATATCGCACACTAACTAATGACATGCTTTAAAACTATCTGACCAGAACAGCTAATTTCTTTTGCAGGTATAAAACTGAATTATTTTCAACCACCGTCAACAGGATCAAACTGTACAGTGAATCTCTAGCTCGTTATGGCACGTCCCCCTATCTGTATCCACTGTATGGATTGGGTGAACTTCCACAGGGATTCGCCAGGTAAACATTTTACCGCTAGTGTTGTCCTTGTCATTTATTGTTATTTCTATGCCCTGACTCCATCCCAGTGTGCATTGAAGAGCCTGTTAAAAAAAGTGTGGTACAATAAATTTCAACAAAATCTTTGTTTTGTGTGATATTGCATCATTGACAATTCTTTTAAAAAAATGGAAAAAAATGCAAAAGAATAAAAAGATAAGAGAAAAAAAAATCGTTTGAAATTCACAAATAAAGCAAATATTGAAATAACTAATAATGATATGATGATCACATGGGTTTTTATTACTCCATGTTGCTGGAGATCTAACATTATAAGTTGGGCATTCTAACTCTAATTCTGTATGAATGGATGTTGTATATCTATCTGTATCACATTTGTTTACCATTCATCTTGCCTTTGCATTATCAGCTTATCTGAAAATCACCAAGTTTGTGTTTATACTTTAAATGAATATCATGAATCTATATGCTCATTGTTGACCATAACCAAATTCAAAGGTCACGGGGTCATGGTTTGTAACAAAAGAAAATATTTATGATCCTTTGACAGCATGAAACGTGAATCTTATCTTTTAAAATGATAGCAAAATTGAATTCACTTTTTAATGAGTCACATGCATTTCTTTTCAGGCTTAGTGCTATCTATGGAGGAACATACATGCTTAATAAGTGTATTGATGAGATTGTTTATGATGACGCCGGCAAAGTTATTGGAGTGAAGTCAGATGGTGAGATGGCTCGGTGTAAGCAATTGATATGTGATCCCTCATACTGCCTAGACCAGGTTTACAAGGCTGCACAGGTGAGACACTGCTACCTAGACTTTGGTGCCTGAACTTAGAGTGAAGAATAGTCATTAAACTTTTTAATTTTAAACTTATATTGCGCTAAGATTTATGGCTTCCTCAAACTTCAGGGGTGGGATAGCTCTGAACCAATCTGGGCCGTAATCGAAAATATCTGGATGGTATGACGTCCTACCATTGTTCTGAACCAATTCTGAATCAGTCTGAGTGTTTCTGTTATATAACGACTTTTTTGTGTCTCACAAAAGGCATCAAAATCGTATCAAATTCATTACCAAATTTAACATATTTCATGACAGTTGCATGTGTAACAGTGTCTTGTTACTAATAGTGTAAATTTTAAGATCAATCTATAACGTTTTTACGGTAATATTTGTGCCCCCTGTGTTAAAATTACGCAAACATCTTGTTGAAATGCAGCTCTTATATGTGTAACCAATGAATGTGTTATTTTCTTCAAAATGTGGGTATGATAGTCGATATACAAAGGTTAAAGAAAACAACTTTTTCAGTCTAAGCCATTATCCAGTGTATGGCAACGCTCAGATGCCACTCAGATTAGTTGCGATTTAGTGTCCAGCGATGTTGTGAGCATCCAGATTGATGCAGTTTAGCATCCAGATCAGTTGTGAGCATCCAGAATGATGCGATTTGCACAGATTGGTTCAAATTTACTGCACAGATTGGTTCAGAGCTCTTAATATGTAATAGGAATTTTGATTGGTCAAAGTCAAGGCTGCTCTATGAAAGGATTTAGATGATCATTTATGGAGCAATTTCCAGAAAATGTTCAAAAACATGACAAGAAAAGCAACGATCAGTATAGCTTAAATGCCATGCTCAGACAATGCCTGCTCATAGCAGCCTATTTTTAAAGTTATATCAATAAAAAGGTTTATTGAGTATTGCTTCCTTCCAGGTGGTACGCGCAATCTGCTTTATGAAACATCCCATACCAAATACGGGTAATGCGAAATCCTGTCAGATCATCATTCCAGAAAGCCAAGTCAACCATCAAAGTGGTATGTCAATTATTGTTGATTTTTTGAGCCCATTAAAATGATCACAGTTTAGAATTTCACCTGTTTTCGTACTTTGTGGCAAAAGATAAGAAATGTTTTATAAATTCATGGGCTCAGTTAATCCATGTCTTGCAGAAATTTAAAACAAACTTTAGAGAAAAGTAAACATCCTGAAGTACATTGTGAAACAGAACTGAGAAAATATAATGTCATGTATGTTAATGATAACTGTTACTGCATGTTTTTATGTTGTTGTTTTTTTCAGACATCTATGTGCTTCTTTCAAGCGACAAGCACCTGGTGGCAGGAAAAGATTGGTACATTGCCATTGTTAGCACCACAGTGGAAACGGATAACCCTGAGGCAGAGCTCAAGCCAGGATTCGATCTCCTTGGACCAATAATAGAGAAGTAAATGAGCTATTTAATGTACATCAGCCTGAAAGTCTATGTATGCAATAACATGCACAAAGAATAAAAAAAGACCTTCTTAGGTTACCTAACAACAGTGTCTGAAATATGGTTTAAAGTGTTTTGATGAGTTAACTGATAGAAACTAGTTTTTGAAAGAATTATCTTAAAAGTTGCTTGCTCAACTTTGAATACTGGTGCTAGATTGTTTTTACCCTCAGCCCCTGATGTAATCAGGCTGAGGGTATTGCAGTACTCCTGGCGTGGGTATGTATGTATGTATGTATGTATGTCTGTATGTATGTATGTCTGTAGCGAACATCCTTGTCATCGCGATAACTCAAGAACAAATGATGGCAGCTTCATGAAACTTGACACACATATGCATCTGGTGAAAACCTCGGACGAGTTCGATGGACGGCGACCTTGACCTATTTTTCAAGGTCACAGGGACAATTATGTGAAATCCCAAGAATCACAATAACTCAAGAACGAATGATGGCAGCTTTATGAGATTTGACACACATAAGCATCTGGTGAAGCCCTCAGAATTTTTCCTATGAAACATGACCTTCACCTACTTTTCAAGGTCACAGGGACAATTATGTGAAATCATCTTGTCAGCGCGATAACTCGAGAACAAATGATGGCAGCTTCGTGAAACTTGACACATATAAGCATCTGGTGAAAACCTCGGACGAGTTCGATGGACGGTGACCTTGACCTATTTTTCAAGGTCACAGGGACAATTATGTGAAATCCCAAGAATCGCATAACTCAAGAACAAATGATGGCAGCTTTATGAGATTTGACACCCATAAGCATCTGGTGAAGACCTCAGAATTGTTTCTATAAAACATAACCTTCACCTACTTTTCAAGGTCACATGGACAATTATTTGAAATCATCCTTGTCATCGTAATAACTCAAGAACAGATGATGGCAGCTTCATGAAACTTTACACGCATAAGCATCTGTTGAAAACCTCAGACTAGTTTGGTGGACGGTGACCTTGACCTATTTTTCAAGGTCACAGGGACAAATATGTGAAATCCCAAGAATCGCAATAACTCAAGAACGAATGATGGCAGCTTTATGAGATTTGACACACACAAGCATCTGGTGAAGACCTCAGACTTCTCATGGTGGACCATGACCTTCACCTACTTTTCAAGGTCACAGGGACAATTATGTGAAATCATCCTTGTCATCGCGATAACTCGAGAACAAATGATTGCAGCTTCATGAAACTTGACACACATAAGCATCTGATGAAAACCTCAGACATTTTTGTATGGAACATGACCTTCACCTACTTTTCAAGGTCACAGTTACAATTATGTGAAATCCCTATCATTGCTATAACTCGAGAACGAATGTTGGCAGCTTTATGAGACTTGACACACATAAGCATCTGGTGAAGACCTCAGACTTCTCTTGATGGAACATGACCTTTACCTACTTTTCAAGGTCACAGGGACAATCATGTCAAATCCACGTCATTGCAATAACTTAAGAACAAATAATGGCAGCTTCATGAAAATTGACACACATAAGCATCTTGGAAGTCTTCACATGAGTTTGATGGACGGTGACCTTAACCTGCTTTTCAAGGTCACCTGCCCATCTCAATAATTCTAGAGTAAATGATGACAGTTTCATGATAATTGACACACCTAAGCTATCAAAGGAAGTAGATTTTATGGTTTTTTTTTACCCCTGCATCAATTTGCCTTGGTGCAGTGACGTTTTGTTCACAAATATTGTGTGGAGCGAATGTTGTGCAATGAGTTACCAGGGCTGAGGGTTGATGCATCTCTGATGCCTATGTTTATTTCTTTAAAATGAAATTGGCATATTTCAATTATTGACATACCTGAGGCACCAAACATCAAGGTGTTTGAGCAAGGTTGGGACATAAGACTATACTGTAGAATTCTTGGCAAACTAGAAGCAACCTACATTTCTGTATTGTATTTTATATTAATGTTAATGTAAAAAATTGTACTATTCCTATTTTAGGTTTGTGAGTGTAAGTGATGTGTTTAAACCTACAAAAGAAACAAAAGAACAGGAGAAGAACACACAGGTAAAATATACTTATTTACTTCTTAAAAAATGTATTTTCTGAAGGATGACTTTCACTTCTCTTACACTTTTGTTATGTACAGTTACTGTTAACATTTTTTCGGCGGGTTCTGTTAGTGTGACCGGACAAGGCAGACATGATGTATGGTGGTTACAAATGTTATACCATCATGGGGCACTATCCTATCACAACTAATTTATAAACACAGGGGAATGCAACTGAAAGCATTGATCCTTTGATACAAAAATTTGCAATTCTGATGGTGTAGTCAGTTGGTGGGACTTGTATAAATAACTGTTGTAACTTGTATCATAAAATAAAAATCATAATTTAATATTTATATAAAAATATAAATTGATTTTGATTTGATGAGGGCCATTAGTTGAACACAACTTTTTATGAGGTGAAATCATAAAGATAGATTTAAGAGAATTGTTGATTAGGTTGTTGAACACGCCTTTTTTATGAGGTGCAAGATATATAACAAAAATGATTTGTATTATGATATCATGAAATAGTTTTGACCAGAATTGTTAATTAACATGTTGAATAATACCTCTGCTTTTTAGGTGTTTATATCCGAGTCCTATGATGCGACAACACACTTCGAAACAACATGCATTGATGTGTTGGACATCTACAGGAGAATCAGCGGCGAAGATTTTGACTTCTCAAAAGTAAAACACAATATCACCAGCGATGACTGAAGCTGAGGGCCAGCTGTGGAGGGAGTAGAGTCTTCGTGGACAGTGCAGTATATATATATATATATATACATATATATACATATATATATATATATATATATATATATATATATATATATATATATATATATATATATATATATATATATATATATATATATATATATATATATATATATATATATATATATATATATATATATATATCTGCTCTGTAGAGTGCACTATCTCATCTCATCTCATCAAATTTCAATATTTTTTTGCCGAAATGCTTTTTTCAGTGCCAGTTGGTTTGAGAAAAAAGCTGTTAAAGTTAGAGATGATCTAGCTGGACAAGACACTTACATCACGGCGTCTGGAACTCAAATTTGAATTGTCATTTTCAACGTAATTAAGAAAAACCATACTTGTGGGAAATTGTCAAGGTCATGTTCATCATGTTATCATATTTTTCAGTCAGAAATATATTTGATTTAATTGAAACGTATTTACAAATTAACAGTTATGTGTACAATCTTCACATCAGCTTATATATTTAATGTTTGATTTATTACTTTAAAGTGTAGGGTTTTCACTTTTTTTACGGCCACTAAATTGGTGTACTTGCGTTCATAGGTGTACAATTTGTCATGTGAAAAAAATATGATATTTGAAATTATAGATAAAGAATAAATTTAATGATTGGAACATAAAGAAAATGATAACTGCTTATGTATGATAACAAAAATGATCGTGTTCTGTATTGGTCACTGCTTTGTTTTACAAAACATTCCTTTGTGTAAATATGCCGGGTCACAGTGTGTATGAAATATGTGGGGTGGTCAAGAAATTAGCATCTCCAAAAAGAATAAAAAAAATAGTTAAAAGAAGTTTAAAACATCCTCTTAATTAAAATTGCTATACCAAAGACTACAAAGACAGTAAACGGAAAACTTTTTTTTTTTTGAGTAATTTAATATGGAGTGCAATTTTCTCACCACCCTACAATATGTATCCTGGTACCCTGGAGTTCTGATTACAAAGAGCAGAATGGTTAGAACATGCTCTTGTACAGCAGTTTATGAAATCTACATAAACAGTGTGCAGCAACTAAGTCATTGTCTAATGTTAAAACAGAATATGGTAATTTCTATGTTAACAGGCCAGCATAATGTTGATATCTATCTCAAAGGTATGTTATAGCTCAAGATAACTGTTGTCATTGTTATGCTAAGAAATCGAAGGACTAAACTTGTTTCATCGTACCAAAATGTACCAAAGCTCTGAACAGTTCATGCATCACATGAACATGACAACAGACCACTTATACACTGCTCCATGTCGATGTCATGATCTATTGCTAGAAACATAATTCATTTCACTGACAATGAATATCTTGATCATTGCAATGTGTTTATTTATGACTGAATGCACAGGGTCATGGGAGTTGTCTCGTGGGATGAACAAGGGAAGTTGTTTCATGGTTTGCGCCAAGAGAAAGTGCATGCCTGTTTGATTAGGCAGGTGGGAGATATATTGTGATGTCATCCAGGCATATAGTAGTCTGTGCACTTGCTGAGAGCAAACGCTGTGTTTTGTCAGGGTATTTTTGATTTCATGTCCGATACAAATCTGGATGATAGCCGTAGTTATGAAATGTCCTCACATCGGTTCATTTTAAAATGATAAGAAGTATGTGGTTGGATGCTCATTTAAACTGTGCTTGATGATTCAATTATGAATCTGCATACAATATAACTTTGGCAAACGCATTGTTGATGATTTAATCTCGATGAATAGCAAGACATCATTAATTGTTGAATTCATAGCCCGTTCACTTCCGCCATGTGTTCCCATTTTAATGGGTACAAAATCATGCGAATTAAATTCACCACACTGTCATGTAATTATTGCTGAAAAAAAAAACACAAAAAAAAAACACAAAAAAAAAACACAAAAAAAAAACACAAAAAAAACAAGCGTTTTGTTCAAGCGAAAGTGTGCAGCTGGGATGTAAATTATATTATAATATCATATAAATTTGATATAGCTGTCAGTGGTATATGTTAGCTGGAATCAATATATTTGATCGAGCTATTGATGAATGTGTGCAGCTGGAGTCAAAATATTTGATCCAGTTATTTATGAATGTGCAGCTGGATTTAACATATTTGATCCAGCTATGAGTGGGTACAGCTGTAGTTAACATATTTGTTCCAGCTTTAATGAATGTGTACAGCTATAGCTATCATATTTGATCTTGATTTAATGAATGTGTACAGCTATAGTTATCTTATTTGATCCAGCTGTAATGGATGTGTAAAGCTATAGCTATCATATTTGATCCAGTTGTAATGAATGTGTACAGCTATAGCTATCATTTGATCCAGCTGTAATGAATGTGTACAGCTATAGCTATCATTTGATCCAGCTGTAATGAATGTATACAGCTATCATTTGATCCAGCTGTCATGAATGTGTAAAGTTATAGCTATCATATTTGATCCAGCTGTAATGGATGTGTACAGCTATAGCTATCATATTTGATCCAGCTGTAATGAATGTGTACAGCTATAGCTATCATATTTGATAAAGCTGCTTGTTGTGTTGTATGTGAATAGCATATAAACTAAACATCTTGTCAAACTTTAAATCTTAACCAGACTACCCATGCTCCATTTTTCTTTTATTTTTTATGTATATAAATAGAAGATTTTAAAGGAATGTTTGTGGCCATCCCAGCAGATTTTCTTAACATTTTACATTGATCCATAGATATGAAATGTGAAATCTTGCCAACGAAAAGCAAGAAATTGATGGGCTTAATAATGTGATAACATCTCAGGACAGTAATAACAGTCCCAATTCCACATATATTCTTGTAGATACCATGTTGCCAAATTGTTATTGCTTTATCATTAGATTCAGAGATTGTCGGTGAACACATTAAAAACTTGAGTGACCAGATCTAGTTTGAAGTGAAGACAAGAGAGCTGCAATCACTGGAGCATGAATTTTATCCTTGGTTCTTGTTTATGTGCAATAGTATTTATCGGTCTGAAATTGCTGGTTAAAATTGAAAGATTCACAAGTTGCCAAAACGTGTTGCCAGCATTGGGTATTAATATAGAAACAATGCAGGTAATGTATGTATCCAGGATGCTCTTCTCTCCATCATGTTGTGTGCTTCTCAAAACATTGATGTAATGTTCTGCATTTCTTTTTCTACTAGATACTAGAGAGAAAGGTTGCACATCTATATTTAGGTTATATTTCCTTTGAAAGTATAAATCATTATATGAAGGAAAATGTCAGTAAAACATACACATGTAATGAAAGAGAAGTGGCATTCATTATCTAGTTAGTGTGTTAATGTATTGTATTATGGCTGGTCTGCCTAATTGTGCAAAGAATCACAAGGATTATTAATTTACTGTAATTCTATGGGAACCAAACAGTGTAATAAATGCTGTCATGAACAACAAACAACTTGCATGTCTTTTATATACAAGGAAACAACCAACCCCCCGACGCCCTGAGAGAAATCCTAGCAGAACTGCTGGGAATCCCCTAAGAATAAGTCATTCTACAAGGCAAACCACACCTTGCTCTAAACACCAGGATTTCAAGATTTATTTAGACAATATATTAAAAATAACAAGAAAAGCAATAACTGAGTAATCCAAAAAAAAGAAAAAATTGGAAAATCAAGTTTTTCTTGATCGAATCTACTTCACCCAGCAGGTTATAAATCATCATTTATGAGAATACATAACCAAAAATGATAAAAAATCTATCAAGAATCGTGAAAATATCCCAAAACACAGCAGGTTACATACATCTATGTGCAGTCAGGATCAAGCTCCCGTTTTTCTTGTGAAAACTTGCCTTCTCTTCACAAGGAATGCCTCGTTTCATTTCCGTTTACCACAGGCCTGTATTTGAGTATAACATTAAATATTGGCCTCAAAGTTCTGCTGATCATTGCTTTTTTCCAATGTTTATAAACATTTTCTGGATGGCTGCAACTTGCTTTATTATAAATCATTTAATTCCTTCTCCAGACAAAAGAAGGGTTTTCTTTAAGGCAAGACATTAACTGTCTAGTTATCTTTGGAATACATTATATGAGCTCAGTTTGTTTAATTCTGGAGTGGTAATTTTCAATCAAATATGGCAGCCACTACTCCGTTACCACCACCTTCCCTTTTCTGAAAGTCTCAAACTGAAGTTATATTGAGCTTACAAGAATGAGGCACTGGATGTTCTAGGTGATTGATATTTTAATGTCGATGCTAGTCATAGTATTGCACACCTAATATCCCACTGAAAGCTATTGATTTTTTTTAATTCATAAAAAATTTACAAAACATCTAAGAATCATGAAAAATAGAATTGATTGTAGTTCCTTAAAAGAAATCTGTCACATTTGATGTTCCTGGCATCACAATTCACTTGTGACTCTAAACTTTCAACTTTTTCGCTCGCGTTTGTTTTGACTTTAGGTCTGAATGTTCGAGGTTTTGATATGATTAAGCTGTAAGTCTATGGAGCTTACCCCGATTATCGGTCCATGGCGGCCATGTTTTGGCTCATTAATTCTGCTTACACCGTCAGATGTCGCTTTTGTTTGAGAAGTGATTTGTGAGTGTGTGGTAGAGTAAGAAGATTTTGCCTTGGGTTTTTTTTGCCTTGAGATTTTGCAAACTTACACGAGCTTGATTTTTTTAAATCAACACTTGTTAATCATCCATAACTGTCCCTTACTCCACTGTTTCACCTCCAAAGTCAGTTATGTTCTCTTTAGGGAAAAAACATGTCCTGGTCTCTTAATGACAAGCTTTCTCTGTCCAGATAAGGCCTAAATTTGTGCTGAAAGGTTAGGAGGGAAAAAAATACACAATTGAGTATGGCAAGTGTGGTACCACTTTATTTGAAGGTGACGAATGCATAAACATCAAATATTTATGAACTCATAGACACTTCTGTATAAACTGATCAATCTGTAGCATACATGAGATACTACTGCGGAAATTACCTAAGTCCATTTCAAACACTTCTCAAACATGATCAGTCCATATTACCGGTACATTGATATTTTATAATAACAGAATAACATATTTCATTAATTGATTATATTTTCCACTCTATTCTATGTCTTCCTGTGAGAATCATTGATGAACTTCGATTGAATTCATTTTCTTAACTTTCTTTAAATGTATTGTTTTTTATGATTTCTTTTTTCTCTTCAGCCCACAGTTCAGGCAACATCCAAAATACAGGCAATTGTAAAAACCAAATAAGTTAATTTCTATGTTACTACTAATATGAAGAAAAAGTCTCAGAAATGTGGCACAGCAATATCATATATATATATATTCCAGAAAATATAATTTTAAAAAGAAAAAAGTACTGAAAAAAAAATTCAGTCATAAAAATTTACCATATTACCAGTGACAAAATATTCTCCAGTTACCTTCCTTTGGAAAATATTTTCTACTCATCACGTTAATGCATTTGGCAACCTGCAATATCTACAAATCATTCCTCATCCAAGTTTTGTGCAATAAAAACCGATTTGAAAGGAACACAATTTCCCTTAAAAACTTCCCCATTTGAAAACTGGCCTATCTAATCTATTAAAATATTACATATCATGAAATACATGCAACTTAAATAACAATTAGCAAATTTTTCTGTACAAGATAATATAATTTCAAATGACAATTATGAAATTGAAAATAATAAAAGCAATAATATACCCATTAAGCCTCCAACATTGAACCTTTCCATGATTTAACCTTATAACAATGTGTTTCATTATCTTAAGCATTTTTTTCAAATTCAACTGAATGCCATATTAGCAATGATTTTTATATAATTGTTTTCACATTCATTTTACATTCATTTCTTATGTCAATTCATAGAGTAGTTTGTGTCAGGGTAAGCACCGTACAAAAATGGCAAGCATTTATATATTTCGATATTTTCAAGTGAAATTATAGATCACCACCAAAATCATTGATTTCTGAGGGTGAAAGGTTCTTAGTACGATGAGAGAGTAGCTTTAATAAGCTAGTCCAAATTATTATCCTTCACACAAATTTCAGCAATTTGTTCAGACCAGGATGGAGCATGATGGAATATCAACTGACTATATTGTTTTCTATGTGAAATTGATTAAATCAAAATAACCCATTAAAGTATTTACAATCTTCACTCAAAGAATTAACATATTAAGCACAGTTAACTTGATAACATCAAAGCAATAACAAGGCCAGAATCCGCAAGATGTGATCATTATGCATTAAGCCTGTAACAGATTTTGAGGCATTTCTTAAATAAGTTTCAGCCACCATGTTTTAGTGCTTTCACGGCTTGGCTACCACTATCACAAAAGATTTCACTGCTGGTACAATACCTGTAAATGCACTCACAAGACTACCTATTCTTGATTAAATCTTGAAAATATACCATTTCCTGATTCAAAGCATCATGCTATATCTTGATTATATACCATTTCCAGATTCAAAGCATCATGGTAAATCTTGATTATATATCATTTCCAGATTCATAGCATCATGGTATATCTTGATTATATACCATTTCCAGATTCAAAGCATCAAGGTAAATCTTGATTATATATCATTTCCAGATTCAAAGCATCATGGTAAATCTTGATTATATACCATTTCCAGATTCATAGCATCATGCTATATGTTGATTATATAGCATTTCTACATTCAAAACATCATATTTCTGAACTGGTGTCATTGCCTG
This sequence comes from Amphiduros pacificus, assembly GCA_949316495.1. Lineage (NCBI taxonomy): Eukaryota > Metazoa > Annelida > Polychaeta > Phyllodocida > Hesionidae > Amphiduros > Amphiduros pacificus. The sequence continues at coordinate 12,306,808 of OX439009.1, read as the reverse complement.
ACAACTGCAGTGAATTGTCTTCAAGTAGAAGCTGAAAAATATATTTTGATTCCTGAACGCCTCAAATAATATTGTTCAACTCATCATTGTACAGTAAAGTCTGCATATATGTATGAGGAGATTGCAGTTTATTGCATGGCTATGATTGGCCAATATAGCCACCATTCTGGCCATTTAAGACAACACAATGCGATTGTGCTTGATTATTGTAAAGATACCTTTTAATCATCTCTTTGCATGGGTAAACAGATGTTTAGTATGAATTGTTGATTTGTCAAATTCAAGCTTTGGTGCAAATGATGGCTTATTCTGCTATTATCTATGGCCATATAATCCAATTATAGCTTATTCTCCTATCATATAACTGTTCTCATGCAACACCATCAATTATACCAGGTCATATTTCTAATCTAATATAATTGTCATGATGCAACATGACCCAATTATATCATGTCTTGTTGTTGACATAATTGCCATGATGCAACATGACCCAATTATACCATGTCCTGTTGCTGACATAATTGCCATGATGCAACATGACCCAATTATACCATGTCCTGTTGTTGACATAATTGCCATGATGCAACATGACCCAATTATACCATGTCCTGTTGTTGACATAATTGCCATGATGCAACATGACCCAATTATACCATGTCTTGTTGTTGACATAATTGCCATGATGCAACATGACCCAATTATACCATGTCTTGTTGTTGACATAATTGCCATGATGCAACATGACCCAATTATACCATGTCCTGTTGTTGACATAATTGCCATGATGCAACATGACCCAATTATACCATGTCTTGTTGCTGACATAATTACCATGATGCAACATGACCCAATTATACCATGTCCTGTTGTTGACATAGTTGCCATGATGCAACATGACCCAATTATACCATGTCCTGTTGTTGACATAATTGCCATGATGCAACATGACCCAATTATACCATGTCTTGTTGTTGACATAATTGCCATGATGCAACATGACCCAATTATACCATGTCCTGTTGTTGATATAATTGCCATGATGCAACATGACCCAATTATACCATGTCCTGTTGCTGACATAATTGCCATGATGCAACATGACCCAATTATACCATGTCTTGTTGCTGACATAATTGCCATGATGCAATTACAGCTTTTTTACTGCTAACAATAATCAATAATTGCCCTGTGTGCTGATGACAGGATAAAAATAACTAAAAATAAAGCTTTAAAGAGCAATGTTTCGATTACTTCAACCTTTACATAAACCAAGATAATATTATATGATCTATTAAATGAAATCATCGTCATGACAACTCATAAAGTACAATAATTATGAATAAGCAAGTAAATAAATATCGACACATCTCACCTTAATAAATATGTGATTATTATAGTATCACTTGATAATATATATATATAGATAATAGGTTTGTTTCATCACATCAACTTCCATAATACATAATCTATCTTAAGTTATCAATATTTGTCATTTTTACAACAATTTTTTTTACTCTTGTTATATACATGAACATAACATGTTTATATCTTAACTTCTGGGTAATTACCTTTTTTACTCATCTACAATGACAACATATATGCTCTGATAATCAGTGTGATGGTACATAAAAAAACTTAATCTGAAAAAAATCTCTTTGGCAAAATTGTTCATTCATATACACTTTTTACTGAAAAATACATGTCTCATGGTTATCACATAACTTGCATGTAAAACTTTTAATTTAAATCCTGCCAAGGTTTTTATTTAACCACTTGATCTAATATTCATTCTCCCAAAACATTGGATAACATTTATTTTGGATATCATACTTTATGACCGTTAACAACCAAATAAAGAGTATATATTTATATATATTTGACAATGGTCTAGTAAGGAATATTGTGTGCATGAAATGGAAGTTGCTTTCACATTTCTCCCTAAATCTTATTTTTACTTGTCAAAGATCACTGTAATGATGACTGTTTTTTATTCACTTTAAATTTCAATATGTTTGCACAAAATTATTTGTGACCAAATGACATGCTGTTGTGTTCTAGTTCTGATATCTGATGACATCTTCACAATTTAGATACAAAATGATCCCCTATAATCATGTTTAGATGATCCCTCTGTGTTGTAGCTTTCTTTGTTCTTGTGGAACTTTCTCTGTTCTTGTAGAACTTCCAGAAACATGATGATCCCTCAATTGTGTGGTTCAAAAACATGCTGATCCCTCTGTGACAGGGCTCTTGTTTAACATGTCTAGTAGTCAATACAAAGACGCTTCCTGTTGGTGAACAACCAGTTGTGGTAGTCATTCAGCTTGTGATCTGTGGGATTCACCTGAAAAACACCATTCCTCTCATTACACCAGGTTACAACATCTACACACACCTTAAATAATGCCCTTTTATGAATATATGAATTTGTGAAAGTGTATAAATAACATAAACTTATTGTCTTTTTTTTTCATTGGCTTAAAACAAGTCCCTAAAAACATATTTGTTTATTATTAAAGAAAATATATGACTGTACATACAAAACTAGATAACTTGTGACGAATGTCACAATCGGTACTGGCTAAAGCCGGGTTCCTTAATACTAAATACATTGCACTGGTTGATATCTGACATAATGACAAGGTCTTTTCCTCTGTGCTGTAGGCTGTTAAGTGCACTTACACCCTGCTATCTGATCTAATTCATAGACCCTGTTAAATATCAAGACCCCTGCCCCATCCCCATGCCAGTGGCCTGATTACAGATAACAACATAATCTACTGTGCCTTGTATAACACCACACATATTGTCATTTCTTCCCAGATTGTTATTGGCTTTGTTGGACATTAAGTTTCCATGGAGGGGGACATGCTCTGTGAGCTGCTGCTTAAATGCCTTGACTTTATACCACGCTCAATACCAGCTACAGCTAAGTCAGTGGTTAGTTGTAGCCCTGGCACAAATATAGGTCAATCGCAAAAATAGAGACTATAGAGTGCTGTGTAAGTGATAAGGATCTGATTGCCGTACTTAGTCACAGTTGGAATCTAAACATACTCCTTACAAAAAATGCATGCAAATTTATGAAAAACAAAAACTTTTGTTTTTTTTCTGGCCTCAGCTTCATTCTGAGCTTATTTGATAAAAAGCTTATTTAAATAGCAATACACAACAGCAGTGACTAACCTGCTTCCATTCTTTGACACAGAATATCCTGTAGGAATCATTGCCATACTTCCCAATGCCATGAAGCTCTATTGGGTACTTCCAGTCTTTGTACAAATACTCTCCTGCAAAAGCATAATGTATATATTTAAATATACTCATACTAACTGTCAAATTTATTGATCCTGCTTGTTTAAAGTCATTATGCAGGTCTGGGCTGCTTGATTTGTATGTGTTGAAATTATCTCTTTAAGGTGAGGTTTTAAATTATCTTTTTGAAAGTTTATATCAATATTAAATTATCTGTTTGAGTATAAATCAACAGTATCTTCTCGTAATTTAGGTGTTTAAACTATCCCTTTGAAAACACATCAACATTAAAATCAACCTCAGTATCTTCTAATAGTTTGGCCTTTCCAAATCCTAATAACCCACCTGAAAATCTGACGAGTATTTTAGCTCTTTTTTCATTGAGACCCAGGGGACGCAGAAGTTCTGCCATCTCTCGCCAGTCGCCATTCATCGTGGCCTCTGCATCTGGCCACCTGTCAAAGAACTTCCACAATACTGGAAAGGCACATTTTCCTATAAAAAAAGAGAATAAAAATTTATTTTATATTTTTTGGTTTTGTTAGAGCTGTATATCACGTCCCTGAAGTGAAATGGTTAAGTTTAAGACAAATACGCCATAGCAAGTCCATAACCATATTTTCCATGGAAAAACAATAGAGATTTACCTGTAGTTCTATTGAGGAATATAGTGGCAACCAGAAGCTTCCATGGGTTGTGAAATAAAGACTCTTGGACAAGATTGTAAGGTGACTTGGGTGGAGTCCAGGTCTCGTCTCGGTACAGTCTTGGGGGTGGTAAGCCCTTCTCCTCAAAGTAATGACTCACCTGGAAGAAATCGATATAACCAGCATTTAGTTATCAAAGAAGGTTGTTTCCATTCAAAATACATCAGGTATGGAGCCAAAAAATCTTTAAAAAATTTATTTTTTTAAATTGCTGTTATTTTATGCCACCTGAAAATTTATTTTTTTCAATGCAAAAACATCCATTCATATGCATGCAAGATATGGGAGACTATAACCTTGGGAGAAGTTGTATTATCAGGCAGGTCATCAAACCCATCATATTCTCCTGGTGGTGGGTTGTTCTCCTCTGAGCTGTCTGACATTGCATCTTCATCTAAACGTTAAAAGCACAAATCAGTAATGAACATCATACATTTCGTAGTAGTTGAGGTAAAACACTTATAAAGATGATCACGGCTCGGATTTGATTTACTTGATTTACATGATCAAATTGTTGCTCAACCTAACCGGACCCATCAGTTTTTTTGTTTATAAGCATCTGTGAGAGTGATACTTAACACCCACCTCCCTACACATATACACACACACTAGGGTGTTTCATTTTTTGGACTTTTTTTCCGATCAAGCTGCTCATTAAAAGAAATGATCTCTGATATGTAGTAAACCCACAGAAAAAATTTAAGACCAATCGATCAACTTTTAGACCCCCCCCCCTACCACCTTGTATGTTTGACCTCGGAAATCAGTGCTCGGTGGCCATTTTCTGGTTAAAATTCAAGTCTCATTGCCTCACAATTTCATTTTATTCAACTCAGGTAGTGTCTGTGTCACACAAATGTAGTTTTAAAGGTTACTTAATATTTCAAGATCATTTCCATTTAATTTGGGTCAAAATCATTCAAATTCAAGACATTAATTCTGAAAAATATACATTTTCAAATTAATTTCACACTCATATCGGATAAATTTTTCACATTATTTCCACATTAACTTCAAATTGAGAATTATATTATAGTATAAAAGTTCACAGATTTGTCTCTATATCATTTTTAGCTCTGCTGAGACTCACAGAGCTTTAGGAGTGGGGAAAATGTCTGTCTGTCTGTCCGTCCGTCTGTCAAAATTTCTTTGAAAGTCTTCTTCTCCAAAACTACCAGTAATATATGTTTCAAATTTTATACAGAGGTAGACATTGAGGCAAAGATTCAGATTCCTTCAAATCTTAGTGATGTCACCATTGACCTTAGTGCAGTGACCTCGAGGTTAGAAATTTGGTACTGAGCATATTTCAGCAACCACTTAAAAGTGAATAAACATATGTCGATGGCCTTAGGGCTATGATTATCATTGCTTTTTTGTAATGTTTGTGAACATTTCTTCCTAACAGATCATTTAACCAATTCAAGAGCAGAAGATGATATTTACCAATCAAAATGCATATTACATATCAAATTTGGCCCCAACTTGTTATCTCAATTCTCATTGGCTAGTATTTTTTCCTTGACAACATTTTGGGCTAAGATTATAGAAATTCAAGACATTAATTCGGAAAAATATACATTTTCAAATCAATTTCACACTCATATCGGATACATATGTTCACATTATGTCCACATTAACTTCAAATTGAGAATTATATTTTAGTGTGAAAATTCACGGATTTGTCTCCATCTCATTTTTAATGAATTATGGAATTTTAAGTCTGTGTGAAGAAGAGACATGGACAATGAGACCTCTGTGAGCTCCCTTCTTTGCAGAGTTAGCTTAATCCTGGATGTACTTCACTCCCATTTCTGCTGCATCTTTGACAAATGCCATTACTTTTACAATAGCTGCCATTTGTCTGTATTCCTCATCATCTTGCCAGTGCTCTGGTGGTAAATGGAGCTATCTTCCATCCATTCCTAGGTGTTCAAACAGGAGCCATGACTGTGACCCAATTGGGGAGTAGTGAGACATTTCCTTGGGAAGACTGGTTTTTCTGGAATGAAAAGAGCAGGACTAGGCATAGCTTGAAGTTGTGTGGCAATGACAGTCTTCATCCCATCATTCAATGATCTGTCAAACAAGACAAATACCACCAAAGATACCAAAAATGACAGATACCACAAATGAATTAGCATAGAGTTCTTGACCACGACAGCTATGGATGATGCATCAACCGCCTAAAATATATGACATAACATGTTGTAAGAGAAATTGGGAGAAACATTTATATCTAATGTTAAAATGGATATGCAAAAGATAAATTTCAAACTGTGAATTAATAGCCTCAGAATTATATCACATCTCATAGTCACACATATCCACCCACAGCTGGAGATCTAAATTCGGAGCTGGAGCAACCGAGTGTATCTGAAGAAACTAAGAAAAGTGTATCTGAAGAAATGTGCTGGTCTAAACTATTATTGCCAACCAGTATTTCAGGTGTGATGAGATCTTGTCATGTTTCTTCAGCCAGTTTTGTCATATTTATGATATACAATGCTGAGGCAAGAAATCAGGCATGATGAAGAGAATGTGGAGCTCGCATGGCAAATTTGTCTATGCCTTGATCTTATTCAACAAAAGGTCTCATTACACCTGCAATACTGGCTGACTTTGATAGGATGGGCCAGTACATTTCCCTGTTCCATGGACCTTGGTTTCTTTTGGCATGCTTGGCTGCTCCAGGTCCACATTTTAATCTGTGGCTGTGAGATATGTGTGACTATCAGATGTGTTATGATTCTGAGGCTATTAATTCACAGTTTGAAATTTATCTTTCACATATCCATTTTAACATTAAGCATAAATTGTTCTCCCAAATTCTCTTACACCATGTTATGTCATATATTTAGGCAGTTGATGCATCATCCATAGCTATCGTGGTCAAGAACTCTATGCTAAGTCATTTGTGGTATCTGACTGAGTAGTATTTGTCTTGTTTGACAGATCATTGAATGATGGGATGAAGACTGCAATTATCACACAACTTCTAGCTATGCCTAGCCCTCTCTATTCATACCAGAAAACCATTCTTCCCAAAGAAACATGCTTGAGCAGGGAAATGTCTCACTACTCCCAGATTGGGTCACAGTCATGGCTCCTGTTTGAACTCCTAGGAATGGATGGAAGATGGCTCCATTTACCACCAGAGCACTGGCAAGATGATGAGGAATACAAACAAATGGCAGCTATTGTTAAAGTAGTGGCATTTGTCAAAGATGTAGCAGAAATGGGAATGAAGGACAAATTTGAAACATATATTACTGGTAGTTTTGGAGAAGAAGACTTTCAAAGAAATTTTGACAGACGGACGGACAGACAGACAGACATTTTCCCCACTCCTAAAGCTCTGTGAGTCTCAGCAGAGCTAAAAATGAAATGGAGACAAATCTATGAACTTTCATACTATAATATCATTCTCAATTTGAAGTTAATGTGGAAATAATGTGAAAAAATTATCCGATATGAGTGTGAAATTAATTTGAAAATGTATATTTTTCAGAATTAATGTCTTGAATTTGAATGATTTTGACCCAAATTAAATGGAAATGATCTTGAAATATTAAGTAACCTTTAAAACTACATTTGTGTGACACAGACACTACCTGAGTTGAATAAAATGAAATTATGAGGCAATGAGACTTGAGTTTTAACCAGAAAATGGCCACCGAGCACTGATTTCCGAGGTCAAACATACAAGGTGGTAGGGGGGGTCTAATGCCTCAGTCACATTTGCACCGGGCGCCGGCCGGGCAGTAACAATCGGCCGACTTCACAGTCTGCCGGGCGCCGGGGAGTTTATAAGCAACAATCTGAGATATGCCGTAGCTGTGGTCACATTATTAAAGGGCACCGCACGGCACGTGCAAGACTGAATGGCGCAGACGTCTGCAGGATATCTTAAAGACGTCTGGATCATTGACAGACGTCTGTAGGATATCCTAAAGACGTCTTTATCATTGACAGACGTCTGAAAGACATCCTAAAGACGTCTGTCTCATTTGACAGACGTCTGAAAGACATCTTAAAGACGTCTATGATATATCGCAGGGAGCCTGTGCGATCATCTGACGATGATCTGTGAACACATGAAATAAATATAATCCTATTTTCACCGCACGATGCCACCGGCAGCCCTAAGATAATCTGCGGATGTCCCTGCGGGACACTGCCGGGACACTGCCGTGCACTTTAAGATGATATTTGCTGATAAGACATCGGGGAAACGCCGGCAACTTTTATGTTCCAGCTAAAAGTTCCCGATGACCCGGCCGACGTCTTAAAGATGCCCAATTGTGGCCGATGATCTCCCGGTGCCCGCACGGCAATCTGAAATGCCTGCCGATTTGGTAAAAAATTCCCATCGGCCGGGCATCTTTACTGAAATCGGCGCAAATGTGACTGAGGTATAAAAGTTGATCGATTGGTCTTAAATTTTTTCTGTGGGTTTCCTACATATCAGAGATCATTTCTTTTAATGTGCAGCTTGATCGGAAAAAAAGTCCGAAAAATGAAACACCCTAACACACACACTAACACACACACACACACACACACACACACACACACACACAGAGGTAACTTACCTTTGATGGGGCTACTCCAGCTAACACTTCTGCGTGGACTGTTTACCTTGCGAGGAGTCAGTCTATTCGCTAATAGCCGGCGTGGAGTGTTCAATCCACACGGACTAACACTCTCCTCGGCTGATACTGTTCTCCTCGGACTTCTCATTACTGGAGTCCTTGGGCTGTCCATTGAGACTCTTCTGTTTGGTGTCTTAGGACTTGAAACGTCCTTGTGGTTTTTGGAAACAGATTTGCTTGGACTTTTTTGGCTCCCACCTTCCTTTGAAGTCCTCCTGTTGGGGCTTTTAGTGATAATTTTTTCAACCAACTTCTGTGGAGTATGAGGCTCTGAACCTTGTGACTGCCTTCTGATAGTTTTTCCTGTTTCTGTGGATTTTCTACGTGGACTTTTCACAAGAGAATGTTCCTCGTGTGGACTGCAGCACCTACAAGGGCTTCTGCCTGCTGAGGCCCTCCTTGGGGTGCTTCTTACTGAGGATGGACTTGCCATCTCTGAAGTTGCTGACAACTGCTTTTGGGGAGTTTTTAAATTTTCTTCATCTGAGGTTGTTTGAATTTGTTTCTTTGTTGTTTTACTCTTGGTATCCTCCTTTTCGGCTTTGGAATTGTTCGCTGGTTGTTTAATCACCTCAGAATTTTTCCTAGCTTTCTTTGCTGGTGGCAACTCCATGTCCTTTTTAGTCTTTTTATCTTGTCCATTATCCTCTTTGAGTATTTTTTTTATTTTAGTTTTTCTCACATTTTTTTTCGGTAACTCTTCTTGTTCTTCTGTCTCCTCTTCATCACTTGTAGCACTGCTCTTCTCCTCTTCCTCTTCTTCTGCACTTTCCTCTTCTTCGTCACTTTCCATTTCAACCCTTTTCCTTTTCAAACCAAATGTTGGAAATTTCATCTTCACAACTAGTGGTTTATTTTTTGCATCTTGTTCTTTCTTACTTTTCTTTTCTGGCACTTTTTTGTTCACTTTAACTTCCTTTTTCTTTTTGGTTATTTTCTTCTTTGGAGACTTTGCTACAGCCCTTGCTTTCTTTGGTGGTGACCCACAGTTCACATTTCCTCGGACAGTAAAATCAAACTGTTTCAAGTCTATTTCAATGCCTTCCTTTTCTAAGTACCATCTCTGAATCTCAAATTTTGACCGGAATTTTTTCCCCACTGGGCTATAATAAGAACAAAAATGTCAAAATTCCAAATGATAGGAAATATTGGTATATAAATCCAATCATGAATATCCTGTATTACTTATTTCATGTTTTTCGTCACATTCTTTGCATTTGCAAAACAATGAAAGACATAGCAGTGATTTGATTGAGTGTATTAAGTTCTAAATACATCCTGTAAGAAGATTTATTGAGTTGATGCAGTTTATTATTGGAGCTTGATTTAGGCCTAAAAAACAACAAAACTTTACTCCATCAGTAATTTTCCAGGGCCTTTTTTTATTAATGATTTACTTACCTGAAAAGATAGATGTCAAATTTTCCTGCCGATACCCCTGTAGTCCTCTGTGTTACCCTCCTGGTCCATCCCGGTGGCAAACCTTCTGTTTGTTTTGCATCAGCACTGCCATAACTATGGTCCCCTCTGCAAGCACACCATGCAAGTCGCCTTTTAGCACAGAGAACAGGGTTTCACATTAAGCACTGGCTCTGGCTAGGTGAGCAAAGCTCCGTGGAGAAGTCAGACTCGGCCACTCTGTATCAGCTCAAAACTCACTTTGCTACCCCCCTACCCCCCAAACCATAAATCAACATTATAAGTGGGCTTAATGAATCTCTTACTTTGGAGATGTTGGAGACATCAGTTTTGGATTTGGAGCAGGCTCATCACCCTCCATCAACACTGCCGGCATTTGCAGATTTAGGGAAGACATGACACTCTGCTTGGTGTAGCTAAAATATTTGGAAAATAAAAATTGTCAAAACAACAAATATCAATATTATGAAAAGATATTTAGCTATTCCTTAATGTGTAATTGTTTATGACAGAAATTGTTGAGATGATTTTTTTACAGAAATTAAAGTTCAAGAAAATGATGGTATACTGTAACACTGTGAAGTCCTAAATGTCGTACACAAAACTGTACATCTCTCTGAAAGCTCAGGCTGTTTACTCTCACATTTATAGGTTGGAATAATATGCTGAGATATCAGAAGCACACGTCATGTGAGGGCAGAACCATCCAGACCATCAAATGCTCTCACATTTATTTTGGACTTTTTCGTCATCTTTTTACCTGAATTAGGTTTATCACGTGTTTGTATCATAGAAAAGATTGGAGTTGCACCACACTACTCTTATCATACTAGAAACTTCTGAATACATCAACCTATTGAAATAACCTTATCATTATGAATTATTTACTGGCTTACTGTACATTACCAGTTTAAGCTGATCATGTACAGTCAAGCCCCGCCAGTCCGTCATGGTCTGTCACACATAATTCTGCCGGTTTCACGAGTCTGACGGTTTGATGAAACGGACATCAAATGAATACAAATAAAGAAAGATTAGAATGGTTGCAGCCAAATCACTGCCGGTAATTGATATGCCGGATTATCGGGGGACGGTCCGGCGAGGTCTGACTGTAATTGGTCACATATATTAACCATTCATGACCAATATAGGTTACAAAGGGCCATTGAATGACCATATTGTGCCATGTACTCAGTATGGGTTAAACAGCCTGTACCTGGCGCAAATGTTATTTAAATGAATATCCCATGTCCCAGTAACTAGCACTACCTATTAAACACCATCTGTTTTTATTCCACCAAGAGGTTGGGGTTCAGAGGATGAACATTAAAGTGTTTAATAATATTGTGGTACAGGAAGCATTCCATAGTACATGATTTGTAGCTGACAAATATTTAAAATAAAAACTTTAAAATCCAGGCAGATCATTTTTCCTGTACATTACAATATCAACACTGATTCTTGTGCAATGTCAGTGACACTGACGGCGCGAGAACTCACTTATGCGGTGATGCTTGTAACAGCACATCCCATATATCATACATACAACGAGAGACAGGGGAAAATGCTTAGCAAACAGAAACGTGATCGCAGTGAAGATCTGTGCGTTTGATCAGAAATATTTATACACAGCTTGCTGGCCTACTTATAGCACCGATTAATCACTATGGTCTCCGGAATGGCACAGACTGTCACAAGTCAGTCCAGCTGTACTCAATAATGACAGAAAACCCGGGAAAACGAGCTGAAGCTTCCAGTTCTGCCGCTGTTTACACCTCATTATCAAGCCAGATTTTTAGATCACAACAATATGTTGTTCTGTGTTCATTATTTCACAAAATCGATACTTAAATCGCAGGAGAAATGACATATATGCGACGCAGTGAGCAATTAACGTCACGTACCTGGCATGGTCGTCTACTGCTGCCGCCATGTTGTTTACAAAACCCGGGGAGCAGTCATTTATTTGAAACATTTGGCTAAAGGACTCAGAAATGTTTGTAAATGCCTGTAAATTGCTTCATGAATGATTATTTTCAGGTGGGGAACAGACAAATGTTGTAAAATTGATGTACCCAATTTTGGGATTGACTTCAGCTACACCTAAATGTTTACTCATATGTACTGACAGGTACAGTACTACCACCCATAGCAGTATCCCAACCACAATCAGAGTAGGTGACTCTGATATTGTTCCTAGACAGTCAGTTGTTGACCTTGGTATCACATTTGACTCCAACATGGACATGAAGGCCCAGATCAGGAAAATGTGTCAGAAGGGCTATTATCACATCAGGAACTTGGCGGCCATCAGACATTGTCTAGACGAGAAGACCGCGGTAACACTTACCCATGCTTTTGTTACATCCACCCTTGACTATGGAAATGGTCTTCTGGCGGGTCTTCCTAAAACTGACATCAGGAAACTGCAATACCTCCAAAACTCTGCAGCACGGGTAGTTGGAAAAATCAGGAAATTTGATCACATTTCAGGAAAATTAAGGGAACTGCACTGGCTTCCCGTTCACGCGAGAATTGATTTTAAAATTCTTCTATTAACCTGGAAAGCCCTTAATGGTAAGGCTCCGCCTTACTTACGGGATCTACTCCTGATTAAGGAAGGTGAACGCTGTCTAAGATCCAATGATGGCACCCACCTACAGGTACCTAATACCAGGCTAAGGACAGTAGGTGATAGGGCCTTCTCATCTGTAGGTCCGCGACTATGGAATTCCTTGCCTACTAATATTAGGACAAGTACTTCAGTCTCCTCGTTTAAGAGTAGGCTGAAAACTCATCTCTTCAGGATGCATGTCCTGAACTCAGCGCTATGAACAGACTTGTCTGGTATCAGCGCTATACAAATTTTATTATTATTATTATTATTATTATTATTATTACTCAACAAAACCAATTGCAGAAGCCTAAAACTGAGGCTATATTTAGATTATAGTTAGAATGAGGCACTGGATATTCCAGGTGTTTATAAGCCAAACAAATTACTCTTTGTCATTGTTTATTTTATTTTTCAGAAATAAAAGACATTGTACTTGTTGATAAGGTTAGAATGACAATTTGCAATAAATCATAGGATTTGGCTTATCCATCAGATGAGGCTCAAAGTCAGGGGCCCACCATCTATCTGATATGCAAAATATCTGATATTCACCCATGTGTGCCCTAGCTGGCAAGTAAAGGTACCGCTCAGCACCTGGCAGTTTAAATCTTTTCTTTATATGCCTGGTAAAATATGTTCATGGTGATAAATCGATGGACATATCTAGCTGATAAAATATCATTTGTAGAAAATATATCAATGTAACAGATTTAATACATAGTATTATATAATGCTCAACACTGAGACACTTGCATAATATTGTTGCTGGTAAATGGCTTCATTTTTATTTATAGTTCTTCACAAGCTGGTAGTTTGCCTGATGTAATGGATTGATTTCCCGCCACTGATAGAGTTGCTATTTTACATATAGCCGGAACCTGGTTCCGTTCCGTTTGTACTCAATAAAGATTACTATGATCTATGCACTGGCAATGGCAGCGTCTTGTTATGATTCTCCTTGATCATTATATTTGGCGACGAGGATTTGGCTACTTTACACCCCGGACAATCAAAACAAACTGTGTAAGCATGAAGATGGAAGTCTATAGCATATGCAGGACCAGAGTTTGGGTGAGAAAATGCCTTGTAACAGGCCCCCAGAGATGTGTGAAGTTGGCCCAGTACCCACTGAATGCCTCCCGCCGTCGGAGCATGTGTATCGTCTGCTGCTGCCAGCCCAGCCAGCCTGGCACGTTGTAAAACTTGGGGAGGAACTCTCAACACGGATCAAGGGACCGGAGTCAAAACAAACTGTGTAAGGCTGCCCCATCACCCAGTAGACTGTGTGAAAAGACAATAAACAATGTGTATTCAGCCTGCAAACCAAGTAAATGTTCAACAAATGTCCACAAAAGCTGCCTCAAGCCCCAGTGTAGTGCGTGCCCCCAGTACTGTAGATCGGTCAGATTTGGCTGTGTGCCAACTGTGTAAAAGTCCAGTCAGTGCCCCCAAGTACTTTGGTTGTGTGCCACTGGTGAAAATTCAAGATGGCTGAAGGGATCCAGATACCCCCTGTCACCCTGTTCGACACTGAAGCAGGGACCCAGAAAACCAACTTGGGTCCAAAGTGGGACCAATGGCTGCTCAGGTTCGAGAACTTTGTAGCTGCTCTCAGCATCACTGGAGATGGCGCCAACGCGCACAAGAGGGCGCTACTCCTGCACTTCGTGGGACCGAAGACCTTTGAAGAGTTCCAGACCATTCCTGAAACTGGCACTACCTATGCGAAGGCCAAGGAAAAGCTGACTGGACACTTCAAGCCTCAAGTAAATGTGGAGTTCGAGAAAGCGTCATTCAGAAGGCTGCGGCAGGAAAAGGGTGAAGGCATAGACGCTTACCATACCCGTCTTAGGCAGCAGGCCAAGGCGTGTGCCTTCCCAGCCGGGCAGCTGGATGGCGAGTTGAAGAGTCACATTCTTCAGACGACTCGCGACTCAGAGCTGAGGAAGAAAGGTCTGGGCACCACGATGACTCTGGCGCAAGTGCTTGCTGAAGGGAGAAACAACGAACTGTGTAAGTCCCAGAATGAAGAAATAGAGCGCACACTGCACCGTGAGGACACCAAAGGTGCGAGTGTCAATGCCATGCACAAGCAGACCAGGTCGACGCCCCAGAGGAAAATGGGTCAAACCCCCGCAGCGGGTCGACCGGCACAGAAGAAAACGTGCTATAACTGTGGCCAGGCGTACCCGCACCCTGGTGGCCCGCAATCCTGTTCCGCATATGGAAAGGACTGCCACAAGTGCGGAAACAAGCATCATTTCGCAAAAATGTGCAGGGCGACCAGTGCTACAAATACCTCAAAAAGACAGAACCAGCACCAGAGAAGACCTCGCAGAAGGCACAACAAAAAATATAATGTCCATGAAGTCACACATGCCACTGGTGATGCGAGTGAAAGTGACAATGACAGTGACAATTATTTGTTTAATGTAAATGTAAATTCCAATAAACAACCAAAATTTGAGGTAGCTATAGATGGGGTCCAGGTGCAGGTGATGGCGGACACAGGCGCCACCTGCAGTGTGGTAGATCACAAGACCTTTGTCAGATCTTTGTCAGATCAACAGTATGTCAGACTAGTGAGTACAGAGGAGAGCATCACACCATATGGGCAAGAAAGTGTAAAACCAATAGGTGTTTTTTCAGCCACAGTATCAGTCAAAGACACGTTCATAGAAGAGAAGTTCTTTGTCATGCCTGGTAAGAGAGGATGTCTCTTGTCTGGCTGTGCCAGTGAGAAATTAAAACTTGTAAAGATTAATCATGGCCTGAGGGTTAATACAGTACAAGCACAAGAGAGTACTAGTGTAGAGTCGCTCCTGCGTGAGCACCCAGAGCTGACAAGTGGTATTGGTTTGTTAAAGGATTTTGAAGTAGACTTACACATTGATGAATCGGTGACACCAGTGGCGCAGAGACACCGGCGCATACCATTCCATATGAGAGCGAAAGTTGACAAAGAGTTGCAGCGCTTGATCGATTTGGACATAATCGAGCCGGTTGAGGGCCTGACGCCATGGGTCTCCCCGATTGTTGTAGCGCCAAAGCCGAAAAATCCGGATGAGGTCCGTATATGCATCGACATGCGAGCGGCTAATAAGGCGATAATCCGTGAGAGGCATCCGATGCCCACGGTTGATGACGTCATAAACAAGCTGAATGGTGCGACCGTGTTTTCGAAGATTGACTTGCGAAGCGGCTACCATCAGTTGTTACTGAGTGAGCGGTCGAGGTACATAACGACCTTCACGACACATAGCGGCCTGTACCGATACAAGCGTCTGAATTTCGGTAAATCGAGCGCTAGTGAGGTGTTTCAGAAGGTGATCAACGACACGATTACCGATATCCTTCGGTCTGAGAACATCTCTGACGACATCATTGTCGGCGGAATAGGTCCACGACAGGATCTTGCTTGACACGCTGATCCGACTGCATGAGCGCGGACTCACCGTGAACCTGCCGAAGTGTGTGTTCAGTAAGCCGAAAGTCGAGTTCTACGGCATGATTTTCTCGGAGCATGGTGTAGCTCCTGCGATGGATAAAGTCGAAGCACTACGCAATATGAGTACACCTGCGAATGTGGGCGAGGTTCAAAGCCTGCTCTGAATGGCGAACTTCAGTTCTCGGTTTATTCCGAACTTTGCAACCGTCACTGCGCCGCTGCGTGAGTTGACCAAGTCTGGTGTCAAGTTTGAGTGGAGTGACGCTCAACAGAAAGCATATGAGCACATTGTGAGTGTATTGTCAAAGCAACCTGTCCTAGCTTATTTCGACATAGGTAAAAAGACTGAAATCTATGTGGACGCATCACCAGTGGGCCTAGGAGGAATCCTCACCCAAGTGGATCAGAGTGGGAAGAGGAAAGTGGTGGTGTATGGGAGCAGGTCGCTGACAGAGACAGAACAGAGATACTCACAGATTGAGCGTGAGGCGCTAGCTTGTGTCTGGGCATGTGAAAAATTCCATCTGTATATCTATGGAAGCCCAGCCACTGTGATCACTGATCACAAGCCACTGATCAACATGTACGGTCAAGTTGGAGCGAAACTGCCGGCGCGTATCGAGCGCTGGGCGCTCCGTCTCCAGCCTTATGATCTGCAAATCAGGTTCAAGCCAGGAAAAAAGAACCCTGCAGATTACTTGTCCCGTCACCCGGACAACAACGCAGACCCCGGCAACAGGGCTGAGAAAGTCGCAGAGGAGTATGTGTGCTTCGTATCCATGGAAAGTGTCCCGAAAGCGATGACAATGGAAGAGATCACTGAAGCCACAGACCAAGACGCCACACTGTGTGCCGTGAGAGATCTGGTGAAGTCAGGACGGTGGTACTTGGCGGAGAAAATGTCCCCTATGGTTGACGACCAAGCTGTCGCATCATACGCCAAGCTGAAACATGAACTAAGTGTGACTGCACAAGGTGTAGTGCTTAGGGGAACCCGTATATGTGTCCCAGAAAACCTGCAGAAGAGAGTTGTGGAGATTGCCCACCAGGGGCACCAAGGTGTAAATAAGACGAAAGCTCTAATCAGAGAGAAAGTCTGGTTTCCAGGACTGGACAGTTGTGTGAAAGCTGAGATCAGCGGCTGCGTGGCGTGCCAGGCCAACCATGACGTGCGCTCGCGCGAGCCGCTACGCATGACTGAACTACCAGACCGGCCTTGGATTCACCTGTGCACTGACTTTTTTGGGCCGCTCCCGTCTGGACACTATCTCTTGGCCATCATGGACGAGTATAGTCGGTTTCCAGAAGTAGAAGCAGTGGAATCCGTAGCTGCATCGACTGTCATACCTATATATGACAAAGTGTTCTCATCACGAGGCATACCTGAGAAACTAAAATCGGACAATGGTCCACCTTTTCAAGGTGAAGAGTTTCAGCAGTTTGCCAAGGAAATGGGTTTTAAACACCAGCGAGTCACCCCATACTGGCCTGAGGCTAATGGCCAAGCTGAATCATTCATGAAATCGCTGGGAAAAGTTGTGAAATGCGCACAGCTGGAAGGCAAGCCATGGCGTAGAGAGCTCCAGAGGTTTTTGCGGAGTTATAGAGCCACGCCCCATGCGTCTACAATCGTAGCTCCCGCCACTGCCTTGAATGGCTACCCCATGAAAATCCAGCTACCAGAAGTCACGGAACTCACTCACCCAGGAGATGAGAGAATTCGACAGAATGACCGTGAAGCAAAAAGAAAAATGAAAATGTACGCTGAGCAGAGAAGGAACATTAAACCTAGTAGTGTGGAGCCCGGTGACGAAGTGCTGATGAAAAACGTCACTTGTAAGGGCAAGACCACCTCCAAGTTCCACGCGGAACCGTTTCAAGTTGTGGAAAAGAAAGGTTCCATGATAATTGCAGAGCGTGGAGGTGAGAGGAAGGCTAGAAACTCAGCTCATTTCAAGAAGATTCACACTGGAGAGAAGCCATATAGTGTTGATGATATCCCAGAGCCTGCTCATCTGGAACTTGAAATGCCTGACCCATACGAGCCACCCACACCACATATCCCACATGTTCAGTTGCCAGAGCCAGTGCAACCAGGATCTGAACCTATCCCACAGGTTCCACCACTGCCAATTCTGGCGAGTCCTAACACTGTAGGAACTCCTGTGCGCAAACAGCCAGCCAAAGCTGTTCCGCACACCCCACCAAGGTCAGTCCGTCCCAGGAGACTGACAAGGCAACCAGCATATTTGAAGGACTATGTGACCAATCCCTAAGTTCGAAAGTGAAATTGGTCAAATGTGTGAAATGCCACATATTTTCATGACATTTTATGTTTAAATGAATGCTATTATTTTGAATTTGCTAAAGAAATGATCCAAAGACAGTTCAGAGACTTTAGTTTAAACTCAGAGACAGTAAAAGTAAAGAGAAATAATTTTCATTTTAATTTCCATATCTGAATATGACAGTGATGTGAATCTATGTTTTTAATTCAATGAATATGGTAAAAATGATTTGAGTGTGAAATCTATATTTTTCATTTAATTACTATGGTAAAATCTCTAGCATGAATGTTTGTAAATGTTCAACTTTAAAGGGATATTTTTACTTTTCTGTTCAAGGGGAAAGAGAATGTATTATAGAATTGAAATTGAAAATGTATATTTCACTTGATAGCAAAATGTGAGAATGGTTCATTGTTACCACGTTGTGTTCAATTTAGAATTATTGGTTAAAGCATAAAAGTAAGACAAGAAGGTTTGAGCTTCATATTTTATTGCTCAATGTTTATTTTACAAAACAGAAGTATTTGTTTATACAGGTATTTTATTGGTACAAGATATGTCTAAAAGTTTGGGGAGATGTAATGGATTGATTTCCCGCCACTGATAGAGTTGCTATTTTACATATAGCCGGAACCTGGTTCCGTTCCGTTTGTACTCAATAAAGATTACTATGATATATGCACTGGCAATGGCAGCGTCTTGTTATGATTCTCCTTGATCATTATACCTGTTAAATGTCTAATACTAAATGTGCCCGAAAAAAATAAAAAATGAAGGCCTCACAATGTAAAATAAAGGCTATAGTTGAACACTATCACCATATTCATCATGAAAATACTTAAAATCCACTGTTTCCAAGAACACCAAGCACTGTCCATCATATTTCAGTGACTCATTCCTTTCATTTTATCATCAAACACATTGCTTGTAAGAAAAACAAGTGTTGATTTTAAAAAATCAAGCTCGCGTAAGTTTGCAAAATCCCAAGGCAAAAAACCCAAGGCAAAATCTTCTTACTCTACCACGCACTCACAAATCACTTCTCAAACAAAAGCGACATCTAACGGTGTAAGCAGAATTAATGAGCCAAAACATGGCCGCCATGGACCGATAATCGGGGTAAGCTCCATAGACTTACAGCTTAAACATATCAAAACCTCGAACATTCAGACCTAAAGTCAAAACAAACGCGAGCGAAAATGATCTCAGCATCATTTCATCATTGTTTCTGAGTTTGCGCAATGAGGTGAAAATGGGTCAGTCTAATCACAGGAGTGACAACAATCAGAAACTCCACAACATAGTGGTGCTTCATGATGTCATCACTTGGACTCTTGTAAATGTCATTTCATGTCAAGCTAAATGTCAGAAAAAACGCTGAGGAAAAGATGCTAGATAACTCACACCATTTACACAGATCTTGAGTAGCCCCCTAGTGTTAATATTACACTGCATCACTGTATGTACTACACTGTAGTCTTAATATGGGGCCCAGGTAACAGCACCAGATGGGCTACATATTTTTTACTGTTGGCATCTTTCCTTGTGCTGAATAGAATAGATGTTTCTTAATACATCAACATGGCCAACAAGACCATGCCATAATTCTATATAATTTGAAATAACTCCCTTGTCTTGCATCTTTACATTGAATTTTAGAGGGAAGGCTGTTGATCATTTTTAAATATAGTAATCTATAACATTCTTTTAAATTCCAAATATTATGTCCCCAAAACGTCTAGAAATAATATAAACCAAAATACCATGGGATCACCAGGCATTGGACTTTGCAAAATCCATTGAAAAATTGGTTAGTATCTGCCAGCTGGTAAAAAAGATAAAGTTGTCACAATTCTCATCTAACTATGATTAAACAGCTGGCAGATTTTATGACACAAGCTAGCTGACTGGCAAAATAATTTCCCAATACCTGGTGAAAGACAACCAAAATGAATATCAGATTATTTTTGCCAGTTGGTTTTTAAAATCATTTTGAAAGGTCTCCTTTTCACAAGAAGCCAATACCAAACGTGAAATGTGAAAATCCCAAAAAATATTGGTGGTGAACCCCTGTAAAGTAGGGTGGTACTGTTTGAAGTCATTCTCGCACTACTCAAAGGACATGCGGCCATAAACATATTGACATACTCTCATGATGCCTCTATAATAACATTCCACATAAAAATAACACCAAGAAAGAAGTGGGCTTTTAAAATATGACATTCAATTGGGTTCTTGTTTAAAGTTTTACAAACACATTTATCTGTGCATAAATCAGTGCATCTTTCCATTAATTGTGCCAGGTGTCATCATTTCACACCTCGCTAACCCTAAAAAAGGAAATTCCTTCTATAACTGGGATATTATAACAAAACATACCGAGTCGGGGAAGCTGGGTGAGCGGATTCAGTTCGTTGGTGATTGCGGAAGGATACCCTGAGCCGAAGGCAAAGGGTATCCGTCCGCCATCACCAACGAACTGAATCCGCTCACACAGCTGACCCGACGAGGCATGACCACCTCCAAGTTCCACCTCCAAGTTCCACGCGGAACCGTTTCAAGTTGTGGAAAAGAAAGGTTCCATGATAATTGCAGAGCGTGGAGGTGAGAGGAAGGCTAGAAACTCAGCTCATTTCAAGAAGATTCACACTGGAGAGAAGCCATATAGTGTTGATGATATCCCAGAGCCTGCTCATCTGGAACTTGAAATGCCTGACCCATACGAGCCACCCACACCACATATCCCACATGTTCAGTTGCCAGAGCCAGTGCAACCAGGATCTGAACCTATCCCACAGGTTCCACCACTGCCAATTCTGGCGAGTCCTAACACTGTAGGAACTCCTGTGCGCAAACAGCCAGCCAAAGCTGTTCCGCACACCCCACCAAGGTCAGTCCGTCCCAGGAGACTGACAAGGCAACCAGCATATTTGAAGGACTATGTGACCAATCCCTAAGTTCGAAAGTGAAATTGGTCAAATGTGTGAAATGCCACATATTTTCATGACATTTTATGTTTAAATGAATGCTATTATTTTGAATTTGCTAAAGAAATGATCCAAAGACAGTTCAGAGACTTTAGTTTAAACTCAGAGACAGTAAAAGTAAAGAGAAATAATTTTCATTTTAATTTCCATATCTGAATATGACAGTGATGTGAATCTATGTTTTTAATTCAATGAATATGGTAAAAATGATTTGAGTGTGAAATCTATATTTTTCATTTAATTACTATGGTAAAATCTCTAGCATGAATGTTTGTAAATGTTCAACTTTAAAGGGATATTTTTACTTTTCTGTTCAAGGGGAAAGAGAATGTATTATAGAATTGAAATTGAAAATGTATATTTCACTTGATAGCAAAATGTGAGAATGGTTCATTGTTACCACGTTGTGTTCAATTTAGAATTATTGGTTAAAGCATAAAAGTAAGACAAGAAGGTTTGAGCTTCATATTTTATTGCTCAATGTTTATTTTACAAAACAGAAGTATTTGTTTATACAGGTATTTTATTGGTACAAGATATGTCTAAAAGTTTGGGGAGATGTAATGGATTGATTTCCCGCCACTGATAGAGTTGCTATTTTACATATAGCCGGAACCTGGTTCCGTTCCGTTTGTACTCAATAAAGATTACTATGATATATGCACTGGCAATGGCAGCGTCTTGTTATGATTCTCCTTGATCATTATACCTGTTAAATGTCTAATACTAAATGTGCCCGAAAAAAATAAAAAATGAAGGCCTCACAATGTAAAATAAAGGCTATAGTTGAACACTATCACCATATTCATCATGAAAATACTTAAAATCCACTGTTTCCAAGAACACCAAGCACTGTCCATCATATTTCAGTGACTCATTCCTTTCATTTTATCATCAAACACATTGCTTGTAAGAAAAACAAGTGTTGATTTTAAAAAATCAAGCTCGCGTAAGTTTGCAAAATCCCAAGGCAAAAAACCCAAGGCAAAATCTTCTTACTCTACCACGCACTCACAAATCACTTCTCAAACAAAAGCGACATCTAACGGTGTAAGCAGAATTAATGAGCCAAAACATGGCCGCCATGGACCGATAATCGGGGTAAGCTCCATAGACTTACAGCTTAAACATATCAAAACCTCGAACATTCAGACCTAAAGTCAAAACAAACGCGAGCGAAAATGATCTCAGCATCATTTCATCATTGTTTCTGAGTTTGCGCAATGAGGTGAAAATGGGTCAGTCTAATCACAGGAGTGACAACAATCAGAAACTCCACAACATAGTGGTGCTTCATGATGTCATCACTTGGACTCTTGTAAATGTCATTTCATGTCAAGCTAAATGTCAGAAAAAACGCTGAGGAAAAGATGCTAGATAACTCACACCATTTACACAGATCTTGAGTAGCCCCCTAGTGTTAATATTACACTGCATCACTGTATGTACTACACTGTAGTCTTAATATGGGGCCCAGGTAACAGCACCAGATGGGCTACATATTTTTTACTGTTGGCATCTTTCCTTGTGCTGAATAGAATAGATGTTTCTTAATACATCAACATGGCCAACAAGACCATGCCATAATTCTATATAATTTGAAATAACTCCCTTGTCTTGCATCTTTACATTGAATTTTAGAGGGAAGGCTGTTGATCATTTTTAAATATAGTAATCTATAACATTCTTTTAAATTCCAAATATTATGTCCCCAAAACGTCTAGAAATAATATAAACCAAAATACCATGGGATCACCAGGCATTGGACTTTGCAAAATCCATTGAAAAATTGGTTAGTATCTGCCAGCTGGTAAAAAAGATAAAGTTGTCACAATTCTCATCTAACTATGATTAAACAGCTGGCAGATTTTATGACACAAGCTAGCTGACTGGCAAAATAATTTCCCAATACCTGGTGAAAGACAACCAAAATGAATATCAGATTATTTTTGCCAGTTGGTTTTTAAAATCATTTTGAAAGGTCTCCTTTTCACAAGAAGCCAATACCAAACGTGAAATGTGAAAATCCCAAAAAATATTGGTGGTGAACCCCTGTAAAGTAGGGTGGTACTGTTTGAAGTCATTCTCGCACTACTCAAAGGACATGCGGCCATAAACATATTGACATACTCTCATGATGCCTCTATAATAACATTCCACATAAAAATAACACCAAGAAAGAAGTGGGCTTTTAAAATATGACATTCAATTGGGTTCTTGTTTAAAGTTTTACAAACACATTTATCTGTGCATAAATCAGTGCATCTTTCCATTAATTGTGCCAGGTGTCATCATTTCACACCTCGCTAACCCTAAAAAAGGAAATTCCTTCTATAACTGGGATATTATAACAAAACATACCGAGTCGGGGAAGCTGGGTGAGCGGATTCAGTTCGTTGGTGATTGCGGAAGGATACCCTGAGCCGAAGGCAAAGGGTATCCGTCCGCCATCACCAACGAACTGAATCCGCTCACACAGCTGACCCGACGAGGCATGTTTTGTTTTTATACCTCAGACAACTACTGTATTTTTTAAAAAATGATACATGAAACAAGATATTTATCGTTTAAAACATTTGTAAACAAAGCGCACCTCATTTGACCCCGTCACGTGACCCGAAAATGGTGCGTACAGCCATAGACTGGTTGCCGCCATCTGTGTATATACACAATGTTCTTGATACTCGATGGGGGACCAGTCTAAAGATGGCCGACGCAAAATAGTTCCAACTAATCAATACGTTACGAAATAATCGGCATGCTCGTATTCATTGGAAATCTCGTCAATACGCGCATCACTGAGGTATAAATCCCAGTGTGTGAGGTCCGCATGGCAGCTGGCATGGCAATACCCAGATTAGACTGGTGCCGCCCTCTGCGTATCCACACGATGTTCTTGACACTCGGCAGGGGACCAGTCTGTGCCCAGATCGCTATATGGGAGAATGATAGTATGAAGAGCAAATTGTTTCTCATACAAATAATTCTCATCCTTTTCACATGAATAATTCGGGTAATTTTGCTTTGCACATACCACCAGATACAGCACCAATATATAGAAACAAACTTACGCATGTGCGTGTGTGAAGTTTGTTACTCATTCACTGCTCACAGTTCATTACTCAGATTTTGTTTCTAAATCAGTAGACTAGGTTTTCTACATCTCATATTCTATTGATCGATTTTGTACGAATGAATCATTATACAATATCAATACAGATCTGCCAAACAAATTGCAATTTCAATATCCAAAGATCCCTCCACCCAGCTAACAATTTTATGTTTTTCTACATTGTGAGCACGTTAATTGTGTTTTGGTGCTGAGCATGTTGTAACATGACGTTGAATGGACGTAGATCTGTGAACACCAAATAATGTTGTGAGCATGTTGGTGTGCAACATTGTGAGCACGTGCTCAGCACGTTTTTTCTACGTTGTGAGCACGTCCTCGGCATGTGCTTAGAATGTTGTGAGGATGTTGTAAACTGACATTATGTTTTGAACATGTTGTGACAAAACGATGTAAGCATAAGCTCATCCTGTTGAAAGCACGTGGTGCTCAGCATGTTGCAAGCACGTGGTACATATACATCCAACTTTGAACAAATTAGTCTTTGGCCAAATCTAGTTACTCAGTTGGAATTGTCCCATCAGCAACCTCTTCTAGCATATCAACTGGCATGTTATGCTGATTTTTTTACATTGTCTGAAATGATATGGATTTATATTGCAGTAGATAACAGCAATAAACTTTTATCACAACAAAAGACATGATCATTTATTTTTTTATTATATTTTAGTCATTCATAAAATTATGTCTCATCCATTAAATTCACTATATCTTTGAATTACCTAACAACTAAGCTGTTATAGGTCGCCATTTTCTGTAGTACTGTAGCCACCTAATGGCCAATTTGAACACCACCAGCTTTCTTCTACGTACTCACCACATTGTAAGCACGTTGTCAGAAAGACGTTGCAAGACAACGTGCTGACAACGTTGTCAGCACATAGAACAACAACGTTGTTATAAGGTCAGACCACAACATTGTCCTTCTACGTGCTCAGCATGTTGAAAAAACGTAGAAAGACAACTAAACCTTATTTCTACGTGCTTACAACGTTGTTTCTACGTTGTGTGTTACCTGGGCAGGGTCTAGTACAAATCCAATGAAACACATTGGTTTACAACAATGTTTCCATCAGCCGGAACTATATCGACCCAATAATTCTGACATTATCTGATTTCATTAATCTTCTTTTAAAGTTTCTCAACATATATAATCAGAGCCAAATACCTTTTATTTTACGGTGGTGGTAGAATGTGGAGGTTTACAGTAGCCCGAATGGGAGTGTACTGGCCTGAACCATTTTTTAAACTTTATAACATGCATGGTACTATGATGGTTCCCAATGCTTGTTTAGGTGCTTGTTGTGTTGAGAGATCCACTTATAATAAATCAGGACTGAAAGGACATTTTATCAATATTTGAAAGTCATGATTAGGGGCGATCCATTTGATTTTTGTGGGGTGGGGTGGGAGATTTTGGAGAAAAAAATTTATTCACCCACCCCATCCCAGAAAAAAAATTTATTCATTCACCCTACCAAAGAAAAAAAATTTATTCATCCACCCTACCAAAGAAAAAAAAATTATTCATCCACCTCCTTCCAGTTTTTTAGATGGTTTATATTTTGTAGTTTTGTCCTGCCCCGCCCAGTAATTAATGACGGATTGTTAACAAGAAAAAAAATTTATTCACCCACCCCACACCAGAAAAAAAATTTATTCACCCACCCCACACCAGAAAAAAAAATTATTCATCCACCCTACCAAAGAAAAAAAAATTATTCATCCAGTACTGCTGTCCCACCCCACCCCACAAAAATCAAATGGATCGCCCCTTAGCTCCTAGACAGTCGGGCTTCCATCAGAGGGAGGTGTACAAGTCCAATCCTGTTTCTACTAGTCTGCTAAAATTCCAGACTGCATATAAACACTTCCTCTTTAGTAAATAATCTGGCAATAATATATTGAGAACCACTGAGAAGACAACTGCAACCTTGACACAATTATTTCCCTGAGCAGACAATAACAATTTTCTACATTATTTCTCTACATTACTTGGATACTTTATGCAGTATGACCAATAAATTTGACCTGACTAAAAGTTTACAGTACATTTCTACACAGATGAGAGACCGGGAGGGTCAACTTCTCGCCGTCCCTATTTTTAACTATTAGTAACGATTATAACAGTGCTCTTTATTGGGTTATAATTTACACCAGGGGCAAAAAAGTCAATAGTTGTATTAAAGACAATGGGCTTGATCGGGAGTAGCAACTGGACAACAATAGATTCATTTCGGAAAATGGAAATTATGATTCTTCGGGATTTTATGTCGTGTCTGAGAGCAAATTAATTTATATATTTATTATTATTCTCTGGTTGTTGCTTTTTTAACCAGGGTAAAGACAGAACATTGAGAAAGAAAGATTATTTTTCTTGGCCTTACTGTAAATACTAAAACCCATCAATATTTCAGGTGAAACTTGTCAAAATTATGTCCAATTATCTTTTTGATGATAATCAATTCTTCTCAGGGACCACAGTAAAGTTATATAAACTTTTGACAGATAGCATTTGTACTTGGCGGGAAACTATGGAATCTAGTATGATAAATGACCGCTCCCTCCGGAAACTAGATCCAAGCCTCGCTCTGGACAAGAAGTTATGGCGGACAACACAAGGCGGTAGATTTCACTTTTTGATTGAATTGAAGAAATTTCCTCGATATTATTCCCAACCAGCTCCATCTGTCACTGATGTACTGAAAGAGAGGTGAGAAATTTGAGTGTGCATGTTATGAGACTTTGAATATGATCAAAATTGGCTGTTTTATAGTCGAGGAAAGTCGAGAAGGTTTTGACATATTTTGAAAAATTCTGACAGTCAGTGACAGAAAACATTTTCAGTTTTGACATGGTAATTTTTCTCGTGTCCCTTGACATTCTGATTATCTGATTTTCAAATAGATAATTTATCACAGTTTGAATCAGAGTAGATATATGTGTAATCCAAATTGCAATCTACTCGTGCCAGACCAGTTTTTCGTTGCTACCAATTACTGCCGTCAGTGACGATTCCAGCGGCTAAGCTGGAGAGGACCCTTGTAGCCGCTGCCATTCACGGTCTACTTCACCGGGGGTAACTGGTCCAGCACAAGTATATGCCTGTCAGCGATCAGCTTCCGCCGATGAAGTAGACCACAACTACAAGGGTTCTCTCCAGCGTCGCTGCTGTAATCTGTGTTTATTGGTAGTGACGGAAAACTGTTCGGCATGAGTATTGCAACTGATTTACTCTTCATGTTTGATCAGTTTTTGTTTCAACAAATAAATGCTGATTACAGGGACTACTCGCACTTAACTAATTCCTGCCGATAATATAGACCATGACATCCAGTGGCTACAAGGGTCTTCTCCATAAGCTTGATGTACTTTATAGCCACTGCAGGCCATAGTCTACTCTATTATAAGAAACTAATTGCTGACAAGTATATTAAGTCAAAGTGCACTTTTTGCTGAACTGCACACTTATACCCAAAGACATCGTCAAAAAAGACTTGAAATCCACTGTTTCCAGAAACATCACGCACTGCCCATCCAATTTAACTCACGACTCCAGTAGAACTCGACTTCTGGCAACTAACGATCAAACAATTATGTTCCCTTTAAGTAAACATATGATGTCAGTCCTGTCAGAAAAAATTTCTTTGTTATTTCTCCATCTCGGCATCGTTTCGCCATTGTTTACGAGTTTGAGCAATCAGGTGAAAGTGGGTCAGGCTAATTATAGGAGTGACAGCAACGATCTCAAGCTCCACAACGCAGTGATGGTTCTGACGTCATATGAATATTCTCCCTTGGTGTTTCCATGACGCCATCACTTGGACTCTTCTAAATGTCATTTCACGTTGTCAAGTTTGATATCGGGTAAAAAACTGAAGAAAAACACTATAGAATGCACACGGATTTGCATTTTTAGACATTATGACTGGGAAAGATAGTGGCATGGGTCAGAACTGCAACAGTCAATCGCCGGAGGTCAAGTTAATTTACTAGGGAAACTGCAATATGATGGGCAGTGCGCAGTGTTTCTAGAAACAGTGGATTTCATGTCTATTTTGCCGATGGCTTTGGGTAGTATATTGCCAGATGCATACATGTGCCAAGGAGGCCAAACAGAGTGGAATCATGGAATCATTTGATAATCTTGATCACTGCTTTCATGTTGCCTGCAGCTTTCATGTCGATTTTTGTAAGGATAATCTGGGCCAATAATGATGGCAAAGATACAGATCAACATCCAAGGTCTTGATGGGAAAAGTCAGATTTATATCATGCATTCTCTATACATAGGCCAGTCCATCTGACACTTAAAATTTGTTGGCCATGTGTGCCGGTAGAATTTGTGAAGTTCAGAAATTTCTTTGTAATATTTCAAGTTTTAGAGTGTGATATTTGATGTCTACTTATTGAAACAAGCCTTAGCTATACAATTAATTCATTGTATGCCTTCCAGAAATTAAATACAAATTGTAGATTTAAGAACGTCATACTTTGAAAGAAGAAAAATGCCACACAAGAATGGTACTGCTAATATGTTTTATTTTCATGCAAGGTATCTTAGAATTCTCAGATAAACTATATGTTCAAATTTCTTGTTATATTTTTATTCCAGAGGATCTGTTCCAGAGTGGATGAGAGACCAATATGGCTGAAGTCAAGTTAGCTTCAGCGGGTGACGACATTCGTTTGTGGGACTCAGCTGCTGGTTACACCCTCCTAAAACAATTCAACCCACACCCTCACAATATTTCGGGGATCACCTTTACTCATGACAACACTGTATCCTTCGCAAAGTTAAAATATTAATATCAAAGCCGACAAGCAGTGGATATCAAAAAGGGACTCTGTGTTATTCTGTGATCGTTACGATCATGGGAAACGTGTAGTCATATCCTCTGGGTTGTAATTCAGTTTTTTCTGTGGCCATTATTGTTCAAGCAACTTACGCCACTGTGGAGTGTTCTTTGTGTGCATGCAATAGATTCCAATATTAATTTGCACATGTGCCCGGCGTATGAATACATATATAAAAGAAGTGAACAAAAGAAAAGAAGTGCGTGATGTAAACAAAGCAGAACGTTTAAAACAATGTCATCGTGCTCGCTCATCGTTTCATAAAATTATCCCTTTAAATTGCTTGGAAATGCTTCCCAATCGATAGAACAAGGAATTTTAAGATAGTTTAGTTCAAATTTGGTGTAAATCGGACTATTAGAACAGAAATTACATGCAAAAGTGATTTGCGATAGCACCTGAGTGATAATAGAGCAACTTACGTTATCGAACCTGAAAAGGCACATCTTTGCATACATTTTTGCTAATATACCAAATTAAATGTTTTTAAAAGATGAATAAAAATAATTTCAACTACCCCATTAGTTTGCAATGATTGTTTGTATTTAAATGTATTTTGTTGTTGTTTATTTAATTTTTTGTTTTGTTTGTTGTAATTTTTGTTTTGTTTGTAAATTTTGTTTTGTTTATTGTAATTTTTGTTTTGTTCATTGTAATTTTTGTTATGATTGTTAATTTTTGTCCCCATCCGTGTTACATGTGGAGCACCACTTTTTCTTTTTTAATAATTTTTTTGTCAATGTCAGTGAACTGCAAGCATTGCGCTGAAAATAAATAATATTTATCCCAGGGTTTAAAAATTGTAATTGTCAGATTAAAATGTTATGAGTAATATATATCATAATTGAAATAGCATCAATGCTATTATCCACTTGTGCCTTTATTTTGTTATTTGACCTTGACCTAGTACCAGGCCCTGGCGAGTGTGTCAACTGGGGGAGACAAGGTCGTGCTGACTTATACCAATGCCGCAGCCTATTCCTATGATATTGCAGCTGGGGTTAGTACCAAAATCAATTTGAATTTCTAATTTTTGAATGTTCCCCATGATATTATTTTCCTATATATTTTTGAAATTAACATTTGTTTTCACCTTTTATTTGAATCTTATAATACATAGTAAAATATTCTCTGAAAGTAAATGTTTATAGATATAATTGACCATTTTGGTGGGAGAAACATGGTTACACAAACTGTATATTGTTAATCCACAAATAACAATTAGTCTGTTCTCATACTAACAGTAAACTATCACAGTCTTCTGATTTAAACAGAAAGACATCTCTGGAATTTATTTTCCAACTCAAGACTTGTATCCAAAAATTGTTTTCAGACACAGAATCAACAGGAATATCAAAACATCACTAAGATAATTGTTTTAAAATTGGATTTATGCACATATCTGAGTTCATACTGTAATGGCTCAGTAACATGTTAAATTATAACATGAATTATGTTTTAAAGTGAGCAAAAGTTCACAGTTCTGATATATATATATATTAGTGAATCAACATTATTTTGAATACTAAAACAGGGTTAATATCAGTACCTACCCAGAATATTATATCTTAAAACTAATCCTTGAGCACTCCATTTACATTTGATAAGCTGAAATTACATCCAGAAACAACCTGTAAAATATGTGAAACTTACTTGTATATGTGGTATACTAGTAAAAAAATGTATGGTTTTATGATAAAATTGCAAGTTGCAGAGTGTCTGAATATTTTGTTATTGTTTTTTGTTTGTGTTGAAGGAGGGGCGGACATGCATCGCTTTCAACTCGACATCACGCTACTTGATGGGAGGAGGGGCGGACGGCTCTATCCAGGTCTGGGACCTCAAAACACGCAAAC
Source organism: Amphiduros pacificus (assembly GCA_949316495.1). NCBI lineage: Eukaryota > Metazoa > Annelida > Polychaeta > Phyllodocida > Hesionidae > Amphiduros > Amphiduros pacificus. The sequence continues at coordinate 12,275,589 of OX439009.1, read as the reverse complement.
TAAAGAAGACTTACTCAGTAAGTTACTGCTAATATTTGTGACCCTGTATCATCGTAACATATTCATGATATAAGTGATGTGTTGGCTTGATCCATCAGAAATAGTTTAATAAGACTGATAATATTATGCATTAGGATTAGACAGGCTTAAGATTGCACATCTGATGAAAAGCAAGTCACCATTTTTGAGGTTTCCATTAAGGGCTTCTGACTAAATAGATTTTGGAACTTTACAAATATTTTATAATGGTCATTTGGATTCTTATTGTACACACATGTATACGCACATGCACACTTGTATATATGCTTGAGCACAAATTGCTAAATTGCTCATGTATTTTTATACAGGATCACAGATCAGCAGTGACCTCTGTGACCTTCAACTGGAATGACACAGACATAGCATCTGGTTCAGAATCGGGGGAGATCATCTTGTTCAATGTGGTCAGTGCTGTGGGATCCAGCCCTCTCATCGCACCAAAAGTGCAGGTCAGTACAAACTCAAAACTCCTTGTACCAGGCCCCATCCAACTGAAGAGATCTAATGAGATTGAAACCGTTGCTGGTATTGGACAGGGACTGTGATTGTCGTCTAGCTTATTCTTGTGGATCCATGCCTTTTTCACTCCTTGTACCTGTAATGATCCAAAGGTCGTGGATTCGATTCCTGAACATGGCGAGGTTGCATTCATGTCATAATTTCTCATATGCGCCGAGGTCTGTGCCTGAAGGGTTAATTAACCCATTGTCTTTATAAATCTGTGATTTGGGTGCATTGTCATGTTAGGGTCCTGCTACATGACAATTCAGTGACGCAGCACTACATCTGCTACAAGTAGGTCTTGTGATGATATGACTGAAATAATGTTCAAAGTGAAACCCCATACACACATGCAATGCATAACGCTATCCCTCAGTCACATGTGTAATGCACCAAATTGCAGGGCTACAACCACCCTAACAATTTCTCCTTTGTAGACAATTAATCTAAAATAACTACCTCAATTCTCGTCAAAGATGAGTAGGTCATTATCTTTGCTATATGTAATATGGTTTTAAAATAAAGATTTGGGATGAAAAGGATGGCCATCCCACCAAGTTAAGACATAAAATGACACAAAAATGTTGAGACATAAAAATGATATTAAAAGATAAATAAATAAAAGATACATGAAGTAGAGAAGTATGACTGGCTGTTTGATAATGAAAGTGATGCTGAAGACTTCTTTCCATGTGACAGGCTGTGCGGCAAGTGAAATATAGCATGTTCAAGAGGTCCCTCTTAGGTGCCGTGTCTGACGACGGAGCTGTAAACCTGTGGGACACCAATCGGCGCAGTCTGATCCACTCATTTAGCGGCCAGCACAAGGCGCCCGCCACCGGCCTCGTCTTCTCTCCCCTCAACGAAATGCTGATGATGAGCGTCGGACTCGACAAGAGAATTGTCTGCTATGATGTACAGAACAAAATGTAGGGGAAGATATACATGTATTTAGTTATTTGATTTTTCCTAAAATTTTTAAAGGATAGTGAAATGAATGAATGGATTTGAATACAATTGATAGAATGATGTATATGGTCTCTGGCCTTGATTTCTATGGAAATTAAATTTGTAAATAGCATAATAACATATATTTTATAGTATATACATCTGGCTTTTCTACGTCATAGAATTCTATGAACATTCGTTGTAATAAAACAAATCTGAAATATTCAGCTTTTTATTATGGCAAAAACATTGATCTGAGTAATCTTAGCATATCTGTGTGAATTGATGTTTGTGACTGGCGCCAATATTAAGAATGAGTAAATGACACTGCTTCTTGTTTCTCTAGGGCTGTCAAGACTATGGTGGCTGAGAGCCCCTTGACTTCTATAGACTTGATGCATGATGGCGCCACTTTAGCTGTAGGATCCACCCGTGGCAAGATCTACATATATGACCTTCGCCAGGGGGCAACACCTGTTTCGGTGGTATCAGCTCACAAGTCTTCAGTACAATGTCTCAAGTTTCAGAATAATATCAAATCTGTGCCAAAAGTAAGTTTGACAGAAATCCAATAAGATATGATTTCAGTTGTATCAACATCGGTTAAAAAGATGAATTTTTCTCCTTTTTTCTTAATATAAAATTGATTTTTTTTTTATCAATCAGGTGGAAAGTGGTCGAGGAACAAAGGTGTCTCAGTCAACAAAAAGACCACCCTCCACAGTACCATCCTCCACTGTAACCAATGGCAACCGTGCCACAAACGGCAACACTGGCAGCTCGGATCCCCGAGCTGACATCAATGCCAACCAACCAGCTACACAAGGTGGGGCTAAACATATCTCCTCCTCCACAGTCACAGTCGCCGTCCAACCGTATGCAAAACATGCAGCTCATCTCCAAACCAAACACAAACATGGTGCTAAATCACGTCCAACTACTTCAGGTGAAAGAATCTCCCCCCCCCCAAAAAAAAAAATCCTTCAAAAAATTTAGTTGTTTGGCTGTGAATGCACCGTGCAGTGTTTGGCTTTTTTTCATAGTTGAAGATAGATGGCAAAATTAGAACCTTTGTGATACTGAATGTTAATTTAAGGCTTTTGTTATGCATTCTTTAAAAAAAAAATAAGACGATTTACACAGAAATATTACAGAATTGTGCATCACTTCTTGTTTTGAAGCTAAATTTGAGAAGTCCATCATGCATGTTTTTATATGAACCACTTAATGCTTCCATTTCCTCCTCCCACAATGCAGTTTACCAGCAAAAATTGTAAATTTGAAAAAGTGTTTTCATAGCCTTTGAATAATAATGTTAAGATTTTTAAAGGAGACTGATAAATCTGAAAAAGTTCCTACCAGAGCTTCTTTAAAATTGAAGTGTTTATGGGGAGAAATATGGTTTTAGAAACATGTTTAGACTAAAAATCTTCTAATTACTGTTGCTTTGTGTTTTTAAATCTCATTTTGACTTTCCCAAAAAGCTACTGTCCTGTTGGTGTCCATCTGTCTGTCTGTCTGTCCACACAATGATTTAAATAAAGAACATGGGAATTGTATAGTATGATTAACTGGAAAATAGGGGTTATTAAACAGGAGAAAACAGATTGAGCTTTGCATGTCTTTTTCTATGTTTATGATGTCATATTTTACTACTTCACTAGACTATAAAATGAAACTTAAGATATATGTACCTTATTCCAATAAGACTTTGCATGCATCTAATAGTACACTACAAGGTCTCTGTCTGTGAAACAGACATTGATTATTATCTTGTATGGACACCCAATTCTTGAATAGGATTCAATTTTTTTATAAGATAAAATAGAATCATTTTTCCACCCTGTTTGATATATTGTGAGCAAGATTTTAAGCTTTTAAGCTTTATTTCTTGAAAATTAATAGATTAATATTATTAGAATATGTGAGATTAGTCTAAAACAAATTATTTAAAAAATTTTTTAAAATGGTGATTGGCTTGAAGCCTCAAACCAAGCTCAATGGAATTATTTTGATGAATTGTTGGTGAACCAACCCATACCCAATAATTGGAGTGTTTTATTTGATTTATCACCTCTCACATATTTATATATTTGTCATATATCCATTAACTCACTTTGCATTCTATAAGTGCACTTCAATATTTTCTCAAAGATATATAGCTATCAAGCACACACAACATATTAAACCTTGACTTTGTTACAGCATTTTATTCATGAGAAATATATACCAATAATATGCAACACCTTTCGAATTATTGAATCCTGACTTTGTTTCAATATTTGAAGATTTTTGTTACAATATTTGTATATATGTATACACTCACACAAACGTGTCAATTCTGCCTCATGAAAATCTATGAACATATGTAAATATCAGTCATATATGGTACAAGTTAAAATGATTGAATCCTAATTTTATTCGAGTATTATAGAAAGAGAGAACTATTGTATGGCACTACTTTGTCAGCACACTAATCCAGAGAGAATCCTCTCACTTTCCAGGAGCCGTATATGACCAAGTTAATAGCAATGAGCAGCTAGAGCCGGTGATGAGCACCCTCAACCCGGCCGACACAGATATCAACTCCGACTTCTTCTCCCCCATACGCGACAGTAAGTAGAACTACAGCATGTGCATTCTTAGTGGCATTCTCAGCATTATGTGCATAAATTCATCCTCTTTATACAAGGCCAAAAATCAATATTTTGCCCTCTTTTGCTATATTTTTTTTTATGGATGAATAAAGTGGTGTCACATGAAATTGTTCAGTAAATTCATCTTTTAATGCATTATAAATGAATTATTTTGTGCATCAACAAATTTCACTCATTTCTTCACTTTGAACATTAAGTAGCACTTGCATAAGAAATAAATATATTTTTGGCCTTCTGTTGAGTATAACCTTGAAATTCATTGCAAGAAAATATGTGTTTTGCTTCATAAGGAATTGCTCAACCAAGGTGGACGCCAAAACTGGAAAGAACTCCTCAACGAGGTGAAGATTACTAAAGCAAATAACATGATAATATTATATAACCCAATAATAAGTTATGGTCTAGGCACGTCTTCAGTTATAATATTTATAATATGCTATTTTGTTATCATATTAATAGATGTTACTGCACGTTTTCTCAAGTTAATCATTCAATAATCAAAAAGCATGTATCAGTGCTTTTATTATTTGTGCTGACCATGTGAGCATAGCTTATGCATCAAAGTTAATCTGTCTGTCTGTCTGTTAATCTCGATTTTCTCTGAAATTTTGGATTGGATATTTTTGGTACTATTAGGGGATGACAGTCAGCTTTGTTCAAAGTTTTTAGTGAATTAATAAAAAAAAACTATCGAAAACAGTGAATTGTTTCACATATCCAAATATGACCTTGAACATCTAGGGCCTCATTCTACAGTTCTAAATATAGCTTCAGTTTGAGGCTTCTGGAATAAAGGGGTTATGGAGTACAATGTCAAGTACATTATTTTTTTTAAAACATTGATCTTGAGCTGCAAAGCAAGAAAGGTAAATACCATAAATTACCATTTAGAAAGCAATTTGCAAACATTTCCAGGGGTAGTTCACAAACATTACCAAAAAAACAAGGGTCAGCACTGATATAAGACTATTGGCCTATATTTCAAATATGCTTTGGCATGCGAACACAAACACTACAAATAGTTTTTCAGATGAAAGTTGGAGACATTCATTTCAGTGAAAATATAAGTTTTTCTACCATATATATATATTTTTGAAAAAAAGGTCTAGTCAGAATAATAGATAATAATTTATTTTCCTAACAATATTTTAGAGTTCACTGTTTATATATCCAGATAAAATTTGCCTCAGACATAGACTCGTTTAACTAATTAAATTTCTGTTGATGTGAATTTCAATTGTTTTTGCTTTCCTCCACCCATACTTCCATCCGAGTCTGGTATCTTTCCCAATCTCCTGGAACTCCACTTTCATTCCTACTTGATGTTTGCTCTTCACTTTCCAGTAAAAACTAAACATTATCATGCCATTGCATAACTAGATGTATTGTACTGCCACCTGGCAGTAGTATATTTTGAGAGAATGTACTGCCATCTGGTGTTAAATGTGATGCATATGAGTGATGCATGGTATGTTTGGATGTTGTCACAGTGTGATTTTTTTTTTTTTTATCACTGCACAATAAACTGAAGGTAACAAAATTAGGAAAGAACCAGGAATAAAGAATATGGCCAATTTCCACAATAACCAAAGAAAATATTCTTCTCATTAATAAACTGATGCATGCTGTTTGTGACATATGTTATTTGAGACCAAAACAGAAGGATTAATCCAGGAAATTTGTGACTGTTCCAAACATATTGCATGTTAGATTTGGAGATACTTTCATAATATATTCGTCCAATGACACTCTACTTTTCATGACAAATTAAGTTACGTCAGAACTTGAGGTAATTGGATGTTATTGTGTGTTTCAGTACCTGGATCAGGGGCAGCACCCCGCGGAGGGGACGGGCAGACAGCAGGAGACAGACAACAACGCTCAAAAACCCTCCATCCACCAAACACGGCAGATGAATTTTCAGGTAAAATTTTTGTCTTTTTTTTGGTGTAAAATATATAGATGTAGTATTACTTAAGTTTTTGTCATTGAATTAATTTTTTGATATTAGACCCCAAAGAAAAAATTAATTGTGAAAAATCAATTTGATCATAATATTTGGGACAGTTATGTCCTTCCTGTCTGTTATAGTCAGAGTCCTCTCCTTTTTGTATTAATACAAAAAGTATGATATCTTCACTGTATTTTTATTACCAAAATAAACAAAGGACAGATTTACCAAACCTAACCCAAATTTTTTAAAGGTTATAAGCGGAAATAATAGAAAAAATGTATTTTAAATTTCAGATGAGGTCTTCTCGCCAATCAGTGGAAGTGGAGACCCGAATGCTGTGAATGTAAGAGGGTATCCTATTGGTGGAACCCCGAGCCATGTGTCCCCTCGTCCAGTCCCAACCAGGTTAGCCTCCACCCTGGACATGGCAGCAGTAAACAGGCATAATAATGTACCGAATGATGCCTACGATGTAAACGGGGTGAGTCTCCACCAACGTTGTGTGCTGGTGAAACTTATGTTATGTTCAAAATCTGTCGATCGACATGGTTCATGGTCACAATGCTGACTGAATCCTCATGAGGTCGAATATTATTAACGTGAGGTCAGTTATGATTAGAGTAAGGTCAGTTATGTTTACAGTAAGGTCAGTTGTGATTAGAGTAAGTCAGTTATGATTAGAGTAAGGTCAGTTATGATTAGAGTAAGGTCAGTTGAGATAACAGTAAAGTCAGTTATGATTAGAGTAAGGTCAGTTATGATTACAGTAAGGTCAGTTGTGATTAGAGTAAGGTCAGTTATAATTAGAGTAAGGTCAGTTATGATTACAGTAAAGTCAGTTGAGATAACAGTAAGGTCAGTTATAATTAGAGTAAGGTCAGTTATGATTAGAGTAAGGTCAGTTGTGATTACAATAAGGTCAGTTGTGATTACAGTAAGGTCAGTTATGATTACAGTAAGGTCAGTTATGATTACAGTAAGGTCAGTTATGATTACAGTAAAGTCAGTTGTGATTACAGTAAGGTCAGTTATGATTACAGTAAAGTCAGTTATGATTACAGTAAAGTCAGTTGTGATTACAGTAAGGTCAGTTATGATTAGAGTGAGGTCAGTTATGTTTAGAGTAAGGTCAGTTGTGATTACAGTAAGGTCAGTCATGGTTTCTTTGCAGCACATGTCTGGTGGGATGAGCTCAGGAAGTCGGTCGCAGGCTTCGTCCAAAAGTTCTCTCCTTCAGGATGATGACTCCCTTCCGGCCAGCAGCACAGAGGACCTTCGATCCAGAAAGGAAGTTCCAAGGTCAAAATCAAGTCATTCCAGGGTCAGCATCCAGTCATTAGAAGGTACGAGTTTGTCAAAGTGAAAATGTCCAGTACAGATATATAATAGCTTCCAAAGTCAAGACCTGGAAGATGACTTATTTATTTCATTATTCTGCAAATTCTAACTTCCTGTTGGCAGGGGTAAAACGAAGATTACATATATTTTTCTCAACACTTCTCCATAGAGTCAGATTTTAAATATTTATCCATTCAGACAATCAAGCAGGATCCTCCGTATCGTCGCATCACAAAGCTAGCGAAGGATTGTCAAATTCTACGCCAGCCACCACACCGGGTGCCGAGGAAGGGGCAGTAGGTGGCGCCCCCGCAGCCATGGGGGCCTTCCACACAGAGGTCATACGCAACATGGTGGAGGAAGTCGTGGATGAGCTGAGAGATAATATCCGCAAAGATTTCCTTCACCTTTATATGGACATCATTAAACAATTCCAGATACACCAGGCAAGTCTCCATTTTTCTCTTCTGAATTTCTCTTTTTAATTAATTGTTGGTCACTATAATAAATCAAAGAAAAAAAGTCTTCTCGAAGAAAAGACATAATTATAAAAATAAAACTGCATTTCCCATTTCCTGTATCATCCAAGTATTAAAATGAAATTATGATATGCTCATATACTTTCAAGGAAAAAATAAGAAGCCCAGTCAAAATTAGTTTGATATCTTTGCATTACCACGCTGTATTTTAATATTTGTGAACTAATGAAAATTTACACATCCAACTTGATAAATACTTTAATATTCCTGAAGTTTTCTGTTCATTTCTATCCTCCAAAAATTTCAATATACATATAGCAAACATTAAATAATTTGTAATTTTTGCAGGCTGAGACACGATCTTTGATACAGCAACATTCAGTGAACGATGAACTTATGGCAGAGATTCACCGATTACGAGAAGAGAATAAGAAACTAAAACAAAAATTCTGAAAGACAGATGACTGCTGATTACTGAGCAGTAACTTCACGAAATATCAACAAAAAAAAAGAGGGGGAAACCAGATCAGAAATCTTCACTGCTGTGGGGTTGCTGGTCAAATATGATATTATAGAGAAATATTTGAGAAGATAGAACGAATTGTGATATAGGATCACACTGCAGCCTGGGAAGTGATTGTGATATTTGTTTAAAGTACTTACTAACAGTTGCATTTTGTTGCACAGTCATGATTTATGACAGAGAGAGTTTTTACCCTTTGAATCAAATAGATCCATTGTAATGGCAGCAGTATGGAGGCTTGAAATCAGGAAATTGCTGGTGAAGTGTGCCAGACCAACCCAGCTAAAGTGTCTGATTGCTGGTGAAGTGTGCTTGACCAACCCAGCTGAAGTGTCTGATTGCTGGTGAAGTGTGCCAGACCAACCCAGCTGAAGTGTCTGATTGCTGGTGAAGTGTGCTTGACCAACCCAGCTGAAGTGTCTGATTGCTGGTGAAGTGTGCTTGACCAACCCAGCTGAAGTGTCTGATTGCTGGTGAAGTGTGCGAGACCAACCCAGCTAAAGTGTCTGATTGCCGGTGAAGTGTGCGAGACCAACCCAGCTGAAGTGTCTGATTGCCGGTGAAGTGTGCGAGACCAACCCAGCTGAAGTGTCTGATTGCTGGTGAAGTGTGCTAGACCAACCCAACTGAGGTGTCTGATTGCTGGTGAAGTGTGCAAGACCAACCCAGCTGAAGTGTCTGATTGCTGGTGAAGTGTGCTATACCAACCCAGCTAAAGTGTCTGATTGCTGGTGAAGTGTGCTATACCAACCCAGCTGAAGTGTCTGATTGCTGGTGAAGTGTGCTATACCAACCCAGCTGAAGTGTCTGATTGCTGGTGAAGTGCACTGAACGGATCCATGCTAAGTGACAGATTGCTGGAGAACCGTGCTGAACGGATCCATGCAAAGTGACTGATTAATGGTGAACTGCGCTGAATCCATCTGCAGAAAGTGACTGATTAATGGTGAACTGTGCTGAACCGATCCACGCAAAGTGACAGATTGCTGGTGAAGTTTGCTTGACCTACTGACACAAAGTAACAGAAGTGCACGGAATCCATCCACACAAACTAACAGATTGCTGATGAATGAAAATGTTGCACAGTTATATACACACCAAAATCTTGCATAAATTAACATATATAAGGCGACCAAGCAATTGTACTTTGCAAGACAGGAGGATGCTTGTAAACACATCTTGACATGAAAATATTGATGAAGATGAATAGGTGTTTCATTGCAAAATGATGTCATATATAATATAAGTCAGGGCAGCATCGCATACTATTGGATGTTTTGTGTAGAATTTCATACTCCGATATTATATATGTCTGTATTTAGAGAAAAAAAATTGTCATGTAAATATAATGTTGCATTTGAATTCACCATTATTGTTTCAATTGGCCAAAACAGCTCAGTTGGTAGAGTATTTAATCCAGCACTATAAATGTTACTTTTTTCCACATATTTAGCTAGCCTGAGCCATGAGTTAGCCTCAAGTTTTCATAAGATGGCCTCCAGTTTTCAAGGTTGCTGGCTTGTTTGTTTGGGCCCCTGTTTGACAGTGGCATGTACGACCGTGGCAAAAAATTCTGTCCCCCAGTTTGATCGTGGCTAGAAAAAAAGCATGGGACTTTGTCACTCTATTACCATGTAAAGCTCACCACTCACCAAATTTTCTTTGAGAAGGCTAATTGACCCAGAATGGCAAATTAATCAGTGATGAGAGTCTTCAGGAAATAACCTAAATTCAGGTTTTTTTCTTCAAATGTGAAATTCAGAATGGTCTGAACTCCGTCTGAAACATCCAAAAATGAAATTTCTGAAAGGGGGTAGGGGTATCTTCAGGTTAATTTTAAGGGTTTCAAGTTTTTTTCTGAATGCTGACTTTCATCACTGAAATTAATGTTGAAAAGAAAAAGTACAAAGTAGGTAGATTAAATGATATTATATGGTCAACTGAAATTATATAGGCACAGTCAAACAGGTTACAGTCAAACTTGGGTCCATACGAAACGACCACTCACAGTTGTCAAAATGTAAGTTATCTGTTGCTTTTATGAGATGTAGTATGATTAACGGGTATCATTTTTATGTGTGAAAAGAAAAAAGGGTATCATTATTATGATGATTCATGGTAAATACTACTTACTAGGTGTCCTAATTGATACCAACTGTATGAAGAGTTTACAGTGACCAGCTCAAAAGAATAGACTACAACCAACACAGTACAAAGTTTGGAATAATGCTTTAAAGGAGTATAGTAAGTGAGCTGTTACCATCCCTTTTTCAACCTTTTTTATGCTGAAGGTCCACACAGGGACTTCAAATTTGTACCATTTTTGCACACCTCCCAATCCTAAAATAACCTCAAACTTATTGAGGTAGAGGAACTCAAATGTACAATATCATATTGGAGTCATATTGGAGCAACAGAACATACAATGAGCTAGCTACCTTACCCTACATGGAAGACCTATTGACCTACATTTGAACCTTCAGTGCTATAAATATCCTCTGATATGAAAAGGTGTTTTGTATGTACTTTGTGAAGGTAGACTGTGCTAGTCCAAATATCTATATTAGGACTATCAAGGATCTCTCGTTGCAATGGGTCTGTGCAGCGGGCGAATAATGTCACTATTTTGGAGGGGATTGCTCTGATTGATTGACATAAATATAGAACAGGGAAACCCTAAACAACAACCACATATTTCCAGTGATGTGTGACTGGAATTCCGGGCACGGCATACAGGCGAGGTGGTTTACTGTTTGTGTCTCTGCATGGAAACTCAATGCACAATGAAGCCAATAACAATCTGGGAAGAAATGGCAAAACATTTCTTCCCAGTAGTCTGTACCAGCCACTCCAGGATCCAAACACTATCTCAGCCCCTGACCCGAGGAGAGGGCCTGAAACTCAGTTAAGTATTTATTCCCTACAAATTTAATTGTTATGAGATTTTTACCTCTTGGCTGAAAGGATATTATCAGAATGTTTGGCGTCTATCTTACTCCATAAAGCTTCTAACAGCTCAAATATAAATTAGAGGGACATATATCATATATCATCTTTTTATCATATATAATCTTGGGAGCAGGTGGACAACATTGACATTTTACAACAATGAGCTTTGAGCTCCAGTTGGTTCATGTTACCAAAAAATCCAAAGTGAAACCTGCTTTGATTCATATTTTTTGGTTTCAACATTCGTTTCATTTATACAAAGAATAAGATGCATTGAGATGTTCCGAGCACACTTTTAAAAGAACACTTATATTCCGTAAAAGAAACAAAAAACTCAAAAACAAAGGAGCTTTTGAGTTTAGTATTGGCTCAATAATGTGGCTTCCCCAAAAGATCCTTTCTTTGCAGAATGTAACTTTAAAACCTGGTGTCAATCTGTTTATGATTATAGTTTTGCAGTGTGTCTGAGTAATATTCCACTATTTGTAGAGCTCTGTTGAGATCAAGCAACCACAAGATTATACTTGTTTGATATATGCACCATCCTTTTGCAGAAATAACAATAACATTAAAAACATGTTGCTGAATTTACAGTCAAATGAAAGTGTAATTATTGTGTAAGAGAGAATTTGATGAAATTGACAGAAGAGTCTGAAAAGCTAGTTATGGGAAAAAAAGTTTAATTTTCCTGCAGTCATATTTGTATATATGTATTTGTATTTATGTAAATAACATTTAAGACAGACCGTAATCTGTGTGTATAAAGCCATATTTTTGTATATAGAATGCTGTTGTACATTCTCCTCATGACATGACATTACAATGACATTCGACTTTACAATACAATGACATGACATCACAATACAATGACATGACATCACAATACAATGACATGACATCACAATACAATGACATGACATCACAATACAATGACATGACATCACAATACAGTGACATGACATCACAATACAATGACATGACATCAAAATACAGTGACATGACATCACAATACAATGACATGACATCACAATACAATGACATGACATCACAATACAATGACATGACATCACAATATAATGACATGACATCACAATACAATGACATGACATCACAGTACAATGACATAAATTTACAATACAGTGACTTATAACAATGCAATATCTTCCATGTTCAATAAGGTTCTGAATCATTCCAGGAAGAGAAATTGTAATCATCTTCTGTGCCACTTCCTTTTGTCTATGTAAATGTTAAACTGTAAACACAAACAAATTCGTAATAACCTTATATTTGAAACCATCCCTAAAGTCATTGGGCTCAACAAATAAATAATGACTTACATATGACACAAACTATTGTTAGATATCTATTGTAATTTTGTACGATACCTTTTGGCAAGATCAACTCTTGTGTCAATATTAGAATGATTGATATTATATTTTTTCAAGTTAGAATGTAATTGTTGATACTTACAACCACCATATATCAGTAACACACAAGAATGAGTCCATCTTAAAAAAAAGTAAGAAATAGGAATTTTGTGAACTACAAAAATGACCACCAGCTAGTTATTATAAGCATGGCTTGGTGATGAAGCAGTTGGATTGCAGATATCCTAGTGTGCATCATTGGAACTATCAGCCAGGGCCAAGCCATGATTTGGTCACGTTTGGTCACGCATATTATTAAACTAATTTATGTCACAGTCATTACATCAGGTGACTTATTATAATGCAACAGGTTTATATGACTAAATAGAATTTTGATAATAGTCATCAGTTACAATTTTGAATTTGATAATAGTCATGAGTTACAATTTTGAATTTGATAATGGTCATGGTTACGTTTTGAATTTGATAATGGTCATGGGTTACTTTTCTGCATTCCTAAAAAGATGTTTTGCCCATCGATAGTGATAAATAATTACATAATAGCCCTACTTTCATGCATAGTCTGTATAAAATATGTATAGCTCATTAGAGGAAACAAGTTTTGTATGAAAGTGTTATCTGTAAGTTCCAAATGTAAAATATTATGCTATTATTATAGACTTGAGATGATTGAATATATTTTGCCTCATACCTATAACATGAGGGGAAAAAACTTTTGATATAATATATTAGATGGTGCTGAACTGCTAATTGACTCCCACCTACACAGTGGTGATTAGTATGGACACTTCATGACCGATAAATCAAATAATTTTCATTATAAAAAAAACAATTCCAAATATTTATGTATTCATGTAAAGTCAGTTATATTAGAAACGTGATGTTAGGTTAAACAAATGATTTTCAGTGTAAACTTAAACCAAAATTGTAATCAAAAGTACTCCTTTGTAATGAAAATTTTCCTTTGAAAATGTGTCGTTCCAAATAAACTGTATATAATGCATCTGCAAGATTCATATGTGGTCATGTTATTGATTAATAAGGCCAGGACACTTTAGAGTTTAGTTTCCTTAAGTAAGGTAAGTGTTAAAATGATGTGTAAATACTAATCAATTGCCATAGCAACCCATCATAACAACACTATAATTTCCCTTAGAACTTGTTTGTATCAATGCCAATTGCCTTAAGTGAAGGGATGTTTAGATATAAGAAAAAGATTAATTTCATAATGTACAGGTTTTGGGGTGTCTCAGGCTGATATTTGAGATTTTTAAAAATTAGATCGGTTATTACCTGCAAACCTTTAAGTTGATATGGACAATGAAGGGTTTTTTTTTAAAAAAATGCACGGCTTATATAATTAATATATATTGATATAGAAAGTTGAGATTTTCATAATATATGTGACATTTTGTGAAAAATGGTAAGTGTTTTAAAATATTATCTGAACATGCCATGTCATTTTTGTACAATTCTTTATTGGTAACGCAAACCCCAAGCTTTGTTAGAATATCCAAATTTCTTTTTAGAAACATTAAATTTCCTTGGGGGGCAAATGCTCTGTGGATCAACACATGTATTCACAGATTTGTAATCAGTGTTAAATGGATTTTGAGAAATGAAAAGAATGATGAACAGCTAGGTATATCAATGAATGCGTCAATAGTGTGAACTAAATGTAAACGTGAATCGTGTTGTTTATATTGACAATTGCCCTATGTTTTAGAGAATCAATCCATTTGTATTGAACTCTTTATAAGTTGGTTGTATAAAGCAGAAATCCTGGACATGGCATTTCTAAAACATAGAATTGTATAGACTTAGAGTAAAGAAATAAAATTTATATCTCTAGTAGGAACAAGAAAACATGTCCTTCATGATATGAGGTCTAGATGATGTGTATTTTGGGTCAAAATTATCACAAAGTTGAATAGCGTCATATTTTTGAAGTTTTGGCTCATTGTGTCATAAGACATAATGGACTGGCAGTATAAGGGCCATATCTCCTACTCATATATTTTTCCGCGCCTTCTAATGTCACTAGATATATTCTAGACATGTCTAGCAAGTATGTCTGACCCCTCATTAGTCCCTCAAAATCTGCGAAGACAGTGCGGCAACTCTCAGAATGTGCTGTATTGGATATGCACATTTTGCCACGGGAAAAGGGCCATATTTCCTACTCGTATATTTTTCTTCGCCTTCTACTGTCACTAGATATATTCTAGACATGTCTAGCAAGTATGTCTGACCCCTCATTAGTCCCTCAAAATCTGCGAAGACAGTGCCGCAACTCTTAGAATGTGCTGTATTGGATATGCACATTTTGCCACGGGAAAAGGGCCATATTTCCTACTCATATATTTTTCTTCGCCTTCTACTGTCACTAGATATATTCTAGACATGTCTAGCAAGTATGTCTGACCTCTCATTAGTCCCTCAAAATCTGCAAAGACAGTGCGGCAACTCTTAGAATATTCGCATAAAAAAATGTTGAAATATGTGAATTTTAGCAGAGTAAAAGGGCCATGTCTCCTACTCATATATTTTTCCGCGCCTTCTAATGTCACTAGATATATTCTAGACATGTCTAGCAAGTATGTCTGACCCCTCATTAGTCCCTCAAAATCTGTGAAGACAGTGCGGCAACTCTTAGAATGTGCTGTATTGGATATGCACATTTTGCCAAGGGAAAAGGGCCATATTTCCTACTCATATATTTTTCTTCGCCTTCTACTGTCACTAGATATATTCTAGATATGGCTAGCAAGTATGTCTGACCCCTCATTAGTCCCTCAAAATCTGCGAAGACATTGCAACAACTCTTAGAATGTGCTGTATTGGATATGCACATTTTGCCAAGGGAAAAGGGCCATATCACCTACTCATATATTTTTCCCCGCCTTCTACTGTCACTAGATGTGTTCTAGACATGCCTAGCAAGTATGTCTAACCCTTTATTAGTATATCCATGTTTGGGAAGGCTGTGCAGCAATGCTTGGGAATCATTATCATGCTAAAAAATGTGTTTGTGATAGCTAAAGGTACATTTTAGTGTTTTAAAGGATATATATCCTTTTACATAACGTTTCTACCCAAATACCAAAAGGGTATGAAGGTGTAAACAGTTATTCTCCATTAATATATTGATAATAAATGATTAAGACTAGTACTGTGCTACAAGGTTGAGAAGGCCATTAATCATACTGAAAACTCATTTGTCACAGGAAAAGGGATATATCCGTTTTTGACAGGATATATATCCTTTTACATAACTTTTTTCACCATGTCCCAAAAGGGTACTCTGATACATACTTGTTGACACCTTTTGAAAAAAACGTCAAATATCAAATATCAAAAGAACTTCACGCTCGTCCAAGATGAGGCGTATAAATGCAGGCCAGGCAAGGTTTGGTTGTTTACTTGCTTTGATAGATAGGGCAAGTCATTACTTTCTCCCCTGATAAAGGTCAGGGGTTTGAATCCCAGTTTGGGCAAGTACTTTGGTCAGGAGAGGTGGAGATCTGCCACTGAGTTGTTTCTTACTCCAGCCACTGTTCCATGACTGGTTATCAAATTATCAAGGTTTGTGTTATCATGTCTCTTTGATAATGAAAAAGAAAGATCCTCAGTCACTCTTCGAAAAGAGTTGAGCATTGGGGCCCAGTGACAGGCTTCTATGACCTGATATAGCCAAAACACTGCTGAAAAGATTGTTAATACAAACAATGCAAAAATCAAAATCAGTTATTGGACCATGAAATGACAAAAATCTGGTTGTCCAACAAGGCCATCAAAGCACAGCATTCACTGGTCTGAACAGAGTATCTTTGGGCAACTAAAATATGTTTGTCAATGCCAAGACCTGACATGTAATGTCTATCTCACCAAATTTTTCATAAACCTGAATTATTAGTTTGAATCAGATGCAAAATAACATCTTGCAAGAGTAAATTTCACATGAACTAACAACCTGCAAAGCTTTTCCAATAAGAAGGAATGTCAGAATGCTTGAATATTTTCAAAATAACCCTTTCGTAACAAAACTAGAGTGCCTGATCCTGTCATATGTATTCTCTATATTGTTTCTGAATACTGAGAAGCCAGTGTGTATAAAATATAATCATTTATTTCATTATCATTTTACATTTTATTATTTGTCATCGTTAATTATCCTTATACAGTTATTATCCCATTGCTATGTGCCATTTTTGGAGGATTTCACTTGAGTAATGAAATAGGAAAGCATTAAACTATCAGTAAACAAATAATTATCAATATATATATGTGTGTATGTTAAAATGGACATAAGTGCTCCTGGGAGATTTTGGTACAGTGAAAATGCAGTAATCAAGGCAAATGTATGAACATAGGATATTGTTCTGTTTCAAAAGAAACTAGTAGTATATTTCTTGTTAAGATATCCGGATGAATTACGCATTATGTTCCCAGCTTCCTATTAGTCAAGTAATAACTCAGTCCTAATATCAATCTTCTGATCATTTGGAATAAAAAAAGTGCTATTTCAATTTGGCTAAAACCCCCTCTTTGGCTAATCGGCGCAATATTTTGCCTGATTGAGATTTGGGGATTTCTGTTTGGAATGTGATTCCTCCGCTGAGCTCCTTGTATTCCGCGACCTTGCCTGCAAGAACATTTGTCTCATTAAATTATGATTAAAAAATTTTAAAACTTGAACACTTTAAGGTCAGAGGCTTACAAAAATGAAAAGAAATGATGTTTTATTGACCTTTTCAACTTGGTCTGTTTGAGGTGACTTTTAGGCATATTTAACTAGTTTGAATGTAACCATTTATGTCAACCAACTTAAGACACAGATCTATGACTCTACCAACTGCTATCACTACAGATAACTATTAATAAAGCAATTTTTCAGTTATGTGCACTGAAGAACATTTTTTGTGATAAATATGGCTGAGGTCAAACCAAGAACAAATACATTATTTTCAAAAAAAAAAAAAAAAAAAATCAAAAATATAAAAATATACAAAAATGATGATAATAATAATTTAAAAAATCAAAAATATAAAATCTTAATGATAATAATAATTAAGACACAAGGGCATAATTGTATAGATTAAGACCATACCTTTAACAAATTGATGTACATCCTGATCAGAGAGGTCCACGCCAGGTCGGGCCACTATACATGCATGTGGTGCCTCCCCAGCTCGCTCATCTGGCACTCCAAACACCGCCACATCCTGAATGTCAGGATGGGTGAGGAGCAAGGCCTCCAATTCAGCTGGCGCCACCTAGTGGCAAAAAAAATCAGTCAGAATAATTATTTCTTTTAAATATGACTAAAATATTTGTTTTTATTGAAAACTCCATATTTCCATCAGATTTATGTCTTGTTGTCTTCATCTTTACATTTCGCATTTAACAAGTGGCGAAAAAAATTGAGTGAGAATAATTATTTCTTCTCAATAGATAAGAACATTTGTTTTGATTCAAAACTCCATATTTTCATTTGATTACGTCTTGGTGTCTTCATCTTTACACTTTTTCACTTTTCGCGTTTAACAAGTGGCAAAAATAATTGAGTGAGAATAATTATTTCTTTTCAATATGACTTGAACATTCGTTTTTTATTGAAAACCACATTTTCATCTGATTTATGTCTTGGTGTCTTCATCTTAACATTTTTTCACTTTTCACGCTTATTGCGTCAACAACGGACACATGGGTAATATATTTTATAAATGAAGAGTATAATGTACATCTCAAGACATGATTTGATTTAGTATTGTGTGCACAAACCTATTTTAATTTGAAATTACCTGAAGTCCTTTGTATTTGATGAGCTCTTTTAATCTGTCTGTGATAAAAAAGAATCCATCGTCGTCATAATATCCCAAGTCACCTGCAAGCAGAAAGTCACAACTATCTACCATATGGTGAAGAAAGGTGGACACCTGATGCTCAATTATTATGTCAATCTGGTAATGTAAAAGACAGATCCCAAGTCACTTAGAAAAGAGTAGGGCATTTAGTCCCAGTGACAGGCTTCTATCTGACCCGATATACTAGCAGCCGAAATAGCACTGAAAATATTGTTAATAAAGATAAAAAAAGCCTTTTATATATATATATATATGTATGGTCTCCTCCCCACCAAGCAACCCCTATATGGGCCTTATATGGGGTGAATTCTAGAATCTGCCTCCTGGTCAAACCATGATGGCTAAAGGGCTACATTTGTGTTATTTTGGCTTCATTTCCGGTGCCTTTTGCCTCTCTTTCCTCTTTACCTTTGCAAGCAAGCTACTCTTTGTCAATCTGACCTATTCCAAGGTCAAGTTCATCTGGAGGTCACCATGTGATCCTTTAAGAAAGTAATTTGATATCAAAAGTGGCAATTTTTATCGAGTGATGCCTCACAGTGTCTAAAATCTAGTCCATTAGGACCCTTTTTGCCTGGAGGCTGTCTTTGTTATTTTTTTAAGTGCAGATGTTTCATTTGAATCACTCCCTTGTACAGTTTACAACTGTTATGCAGGTACATTGATGAAAGCCTGTCTCTGGGACACAATGCCCTTCATTTCTAACAATGCCCTTCATAGAAAAGTACCTCAGAGGAAGCACACTTTGATGGAGGTACAAACCTGAGTGAAGCCATCCCTGCTCGTCTACTGTATCTTTGGTTGCCTTTTCATTATTAAGATATCCCATCATCACCTGTGGACCATAGCTACAGATCTCGCCCTCCTGATTGGCCCCCAGTGCCTCTCCTGTATTCAAATCAACCACCTAAAATACAGCACATCCGTGTATCATTATTTGATATCTTTACTGGATAATTCATTTGAGACGATTACAAAGAAAAAGTCACTGGGGGTACAAGAATAATCAGGTCAACCTGTTCCACTGAGTTGAAGGTGAAACTATTTCTTGATATGCATTTTAAGAGTTCAATATAGGCCGTCATGCTCTATGGCTTTTGTATAGATTTAGTTAATCATATTGATTGGAGCAAATGAATAGAAGGTAAATAAGTACTAGTTTATTCAAGGTGAAGTTTTGCGCCAAACCGAGTATTTGTTTCCAATCTTAGACATTGAGTTGAAATGAACTTCTCAATGTCTCATTGACATAATTTGCCAAGTTATGATGCAAAATAACTAAAATATGAACAAAACAGGAAACTCAAGACATTTCCCCATAAAAAAGAACAATCTAAAAGGGTCAAACATCATATTCTATCCTTTTCAGCAGAAAAAAACAAATTAATAATCTAATCTTGCAAATAACATAATTTAACCAGGAAAGATATGATTCTATTGAGTATACCTTTGAGAGAGTGCTGGCTACAGGCTGCCCTATCGAGGCTAGTTTGACATTATCTCTGTTGTTGCAGTGAGTTACAGGACTACTTTCTGTCATGCCATAAGCTGTAGAGATAAACACAACAATATGTTGGATCAGTGATGTAACTGTGCTTAACATAAATGATATAAACTAGATAGCAACTTGGCTTGCTTATCAAAAAGAGATTAAGGTTATATTTAATCCTACGTTTCTAATATGTCTGAATATTTGTGCATGGCTTTGAGTAGTGCCCACCTTGTCTGAACACAAGGTTGGGATTGTTGAGTCTATTTAAGGTTACTGCCACTTGTTCTGGTCCCACAGGAGCCGCAGCACACAGCAAAGAATGCAGAGAAGAAAGGTCATATTTATCCACAATGGGGTGCATGCCCAAGAATAAGATCATAGGTGGCACTGCATGCAAATATGTGGCCTGAAACAAAAACATTTGAATGTAAACCAAGAACACATTCTTTAGTCTTGTCCCAATGATTTCACAGACATATCGTATATGTAGAATAATTTATCACTTTTATTAATAACTTCAACATTTTTTTTCTACATAAACTTCTTCATAAGCTTCTACAAAAATGGTTGCTACTTACTCTGTTATTTTGTAGGGAAGCAAGGAATGATTCTGGTTCAAACTTAGGCAGTGTTACTATTTTAGCCCCTCCTTTGAGGCCATAAAGCATAATGATTACTAAACCATATATATGGAAGAAAGGCAGAGCCCCTATAACTACATCATCATAGTTATATTGGCCCACAAACCAGTTGCTGAAAAGACACAACAAATACTACAATTCAAATTACTGCATTGTATCATATATAACATTATTTTTTACTTGTTATTTTAATGTGATATTGTCAACAGTACTACCCTTTCTAAGTGAAGAGTTATATGGGTAGACATATCAATTTGTGTGACTTGACTATGTAAATCTTGTTTTATGTCTTAAAATCAATGACCAGTTGTAAATCAATGACCAGTTGTAAATCAATGACCAGTGGTAAAGCAATGACCAGTGGTAAAAGAAACTAACTTAAGTTGTTCAATATTGGAGAGAATATTATGATGAGACAGCATGACACCCTTTGGCAATCCAGTGGTACCACTGGAATATGGAAGTGAGGACATGTCTTCTTTGGGGTTCACGTCTATGTTTTCAGGAAAAGCAGTCCCATCATCCTCGGCTAAATTTGAATATGGTCTATATCCTTCCGCTGACCCAAGTACAACTACCTCCTGAAATGCATAGCAGATGTATTTCACCAGCATTTATATTAAAAGAATTTAAGTATGCTTTTCTACATTCTAGAAATATGATTGCTTCAGCCAATAAAAACTCAAGATTATCAATAAGATGAAAAAAAAAAAATAATAATAATAATCACATACCTTGAGATCTGGACATTGGCCTTTGATTTGTTCATACACTGGTAATAGTTGTGGAATTGTCACTAAAATCTTGGATTTGGAATGTGACAGGGCATGGTGTAGTTCACCTGCAAGATATCAAACACAATGCTACACTTGCCAGTTCTTCTATCAACCTTATTGTATTTGATGAGACAGATTATGATATTCACCTGTAAGATATATAATGGAGGGAAAAAGTGCCGATGCTATGGATTATCATGATGAGTCATCTACCTCACTGACATACAGAAGGAATATCAAAGATAGTCATCAGGAGAGGTATCAGAAGAGATGTAGAGGGGGTGTTCTATTCTTGATGGCTGGTATGTGGTACCTACCAGAGATATAGAGGGGATATTAAAGATGGCCAGGATGAGGTACCTACTAGAGATATAGAGGGGATATTATAGGTGGCCAGGATGAGGTACCTACCAGAGATATAGAGGGGATATTATAGATGGCCAGGATGAAGTACCTACCAGATATATAGAGGGGATATTATAGATCATCAGGATGAAGTACCTACCAGAGATATAGAGGGGATATTATAGATGGCCAGGATGAAGTACCTACCAGAGATATAGAGGGGTTATTATAGATGGCCAGGATGAGGTACCTACCAGAGATATAGAGGGGATATTATAGATGGCCAGGATGAAGTACCTACCAGAGATATAGAGGGGTTATTATAGATGGCCAGGATGAGGTACCTACCAGAGATATAGAGGGGATATTATAGATGGCCAGGATGAGGTACCTACCAGAGATATAGAGGGGATATTATAGATGGCCAGGATGAGGTACCTACCAGAGATATAGAGGGGATATTATAGATGGCCAGGATGAGGTACCTGCCAGAAATATAGAGGGGATATTATAGATGGCCAGGATGAGGTACCTACCAGAGATATAAAGAGGATGGTATAGATACCAGAGATATAGAGGGGATGTTTTAGATGTACCTAGCAGAGTTATAAATATGATATCACAGGTGGCTATAAAATGACAATTACATAGTTGTCTTGGAGAGGCATGTTATGGTCAGTAAAGCTGTTATTGGCCATGAGGACAGACCTACCTGAGGTATAGAGAGGGTTAATGGAGCTAGTCACCGCTCCTATGGACACAGCAGCCAGGTATATAGAGGACAGACCTACCTGAGGTATAGAGAGGGTTAATGGCACTGGTCACCACTCCTATGGACACAGCAGCCAGGTATATAGAGGACAGACCTACCTGAGGTATAGAGGGGGTTAATGGCACTGGTCACCGCTCCTATGGACACAGCGGCCAGGTAAATAGAGGACAGACCTACCTGAGGTTTAGAGAGGGTTAATGGCACTGGTCACCGCTCCTATGGACACAGCAGCCAGGTATATAGAGGACAGACCTACCTGAGGTTTAGAGGGGGTTAATGGCACTGGTCACCGCTCCTATGGACACAGCAGCCAGGTATATAGAGGACAGACCTACCTGAGGTATAGAGGGGGTTAATGGCACTGGTCACTGCTCCTATGGACACAGCAGCCAGGTATATAGAGGACAGACCTACCTGAGGTATAGAGAGGGTTAATGGCACTGGTCACCGCTCCTATGGACACAGCAGCCAGGTATATAGAGGACAGACCTACCTGAGGTATAGAGGGGGTTAATGGCACTGGTCACCGCTCCTATGGACACAGCAGCCAGGTATATAGAGGACAGACCTACCTGAGGTATAGAGAGGGTTAATGGCACTGGTCACTGCTCCTATGGACACAGCAGCCAGGTATATAGAGGACAGACCTACCTGAGGTATAGAGGGGGTTAATGGCACTGGTCACCGCTCCTATGGACACAGCAGCCAGGTATATAGAGGACAGACCTACCTGAGGTATAGAGAGGGTTAATGGCACTGGTCACCACTCCTATGGACACAGCAGCCAGGTATATAGAGGACAGACCTACCTGAGGTATAGAGGGGGTTAATGGCACTGGTCACCGCTCCTGTGGACACAGCAGCCAGGTATATAGAGGACAGACCTACCTGAGGTATAGAGAGGGTTAATGGCACTGGTCACCGCTCCTATGGACACAGCAGCCAGGTATATAGAGGACAGACCTACCTGAGGTATAGAGAGGGTTAATGGCACTGGTCACCGCTCCTATGGATACAGTAGCCAGGTATATGATGGGGTACTCAGGTCGGTTAGGGGTCATTATCGTCAGCACATCGCCCTTTCCTAACCCCATTCTGGTCAGCCCACTGGCCACTCTGGTGATAGCTGTCTGCAGCTGGGCATAGGACATACTCTCTCCTGTTGTGCCATTAACCTTAAATATAAGAACAAGGAAAGATTTCTTAAAACGAATCTATACTGCAGTCTGGGCCAAATGCTATTTAGGATACTGGACATTCAAGCCTGTAAGTGGAGGTTTGCGCTAGCCGGAATCAAAGTGAACAAGCCCAAACTATTTTTTGTACACAGCTCTTAGAGCTGTAAGAAATTTATGTTAAAGAAAGGCTCTGTTGTCACAGACTGGTATACTAAGCGAACAGAGACGACGAGGGCCAATGTGTAAACATTTATACGTCACCCAGCCCCAGGGGGGATACTTTCATAATTTTAAGCCATGGAGGCTGGGTTGGAATTGAAAAACCCAGAACCTGATTTGGGGAAATATTCTATCTCCATTGGTACCCTGATTTAGGACTGACTTAAATTTTGATATCCTGATTTTGGGATGATGCAAAGTTAAAATGATACCCTGACTTTGGGGTGATGCAATAATTAAATAATACCCTGTTTTTTTTAGTTCTATGAAAGTAACCCCCACGGTCAGCCAGCCCAGCGATTTCTGTGTACATGTGACAAATTTGTAGCAGTGTTGAATTTAGATGTTCAGATCCATGGTTAAGGTGTGGGAATTATTTCACACGTGTCTCGACCTCCACCACAGGTAGCCAGAGCAATATCACTAGTAAACATTTTGAAAGACAGTGGAACTACAAGATGACACATGAGACACAACATTCAGCTCATTTCAATTAGTGGTGGGTATTATAACACGCAATTTTGGAGCAATATGTACTTCTGAGGGGCCTGCAGATCACAGACCTGGATGTCAGTGTCACAGACCAGACTGGTGGACACTTCGACTGCATAAATAAACATAGAATTGAAATGATTTTTTCCAAATATAGAATATATGCCAATCAGTGTTTACGGCAACTTCAAAATTATGAGAAAATATAAATATCATTTTCAAAAAGGAATATGTATACAAATTCTTTTTTTTAAAAAGGACTTTCTTGTTAAAAATAATTATATATATGAACTATTTTAGGTTTATGAACAATACAAGGTTTTTTCCCAGTACTTGCAAAATCATGATTAGCTTTCACGATGAAAGATGCAAAAGACTTTTTAATGATTTTAATTCAGAGGAAAATAATGACATATAAGCCATTCTGGCTGGGTGGCCAATTACAATTTAAAAGTATTTTAATATTTTGTATATATGCCTTTCAACTTCATGTAAATTGTACATACCACATGTCTATTGTTATAAAATCTAATCTAATCTAAAAAAAGCTACCAGACATTTGGTCAGTGGTTGATCAAGGAAAGTGTACAAGACCTACAGTGTTTCCACTAGTCCTAGTCTGGGACAACAGGCCTGCAGTGCTAAGATCCCAGACTGATACTGTGCTGCTATAATCGATATTGTTTACACTAGATTTTTAAAACAAGTTATCAAAATTGTTCTTTGTTAGGAAATTATTTTAATTCATATTCGTAAATGAATTCTAATATCCTTAACTTTCAAACATTTCGCTTTTTATTGTTTTTTTTTTGTATATTTATATCCTTAGATATTTTTATTTCGTTACTTTTATTTTAATTTATTCAGGAAAATTTGAGTCAAAATTAAACTGCCACACAAACATACGATTTTTTTATCTAACACGAAATGTGTGCCAACATTTAGAAGTCCACTCCCATAATACTGTGTATTAACTTGACCTTTCCAACTTTAGATTTAAATTTGTTGCACCCAGCTACTCAGGACAGCGCGTATTAATTGTTTTACATATATATATATGACCATTGTTGAAAAAAAAATCAGAGCCGGAATTGCATAACTCTCTAAATTCTAATCATTAAAGAAAATGGTAACCTGCAATTTATGAATCATGATGTTGATTAATTGGATTGGAGTTTGTGCTTTATGAACTTATTATGTTGCATGACACCTGTGTGATATATCCGAATCCAATCAATCACAAGCTTGTCAGCTGGCTAAAAATACTACACATCTATTAAGGTGGCTCATGAAAAATGTTCAAAATCCATCTGTGTATTATGTATGTGTCATGTTTGTCATATTTGATCAGGAAATACCTGAAAGTGAAAAAGAACAGTGAGAGGCTGAGTTTGTCATCATTTTAGTATTTCTATTTGTTTGATTATATTTAATTATGAGGGAGTGGAAACTGGAGCGCCAAAATGTTGGCGCTTTAGTATATCTGCGAGTAGAGAGTGGTATGTCCGTGTTTTGTAATATATAATAAAGGAATGGAGAGCAGAGTCTATTGGCGCTCTGGTTCTGGTATGTCCGTGTTTTGTAATATATGATAAAGGAATGGAGAGCTGAGTCTATTGGCGCTCTGGTGCTTATGTGGGTGTTGTAATATGTTATGAAGGAGTAAAGAGCTGAGCCTATTAGCGCTCTGGTATGTCCGTGTTTTGTAATATATGATAAAGGAATGAAGAGTTGAGTCTATGGGCGCTCTGGTATATCTGTGCGTTTTTGCAATTTAAACTAAAGGAATGGAGAACATATATACAAACAAATCGTTGGCTAAAAGGCCGATAGTGCGATAGTGTTTCTTTTTTGTTCTATATTTTAATTTACCTTTAGCCTTTTTAAAATGTTTGTTATGGGTTATGTCAATAAAATGACGGTTTTAGATTTGCAGAGCACCAGTGCTTTTCGCTTGTCTAATCATATATTTTAGATACGATTTGATCTATCTGTGGACACTGGACCTTGGTACCTGTGTATTCCCAGTGTAACATCAACGATCCTTTAAATATAGTGCCAATGGGAAATACTTCTTCTCTTCTTTTTTGTTGATATTGCTGAACCATATCGCGCTAAATAGTTTGCGTCTTGCTAAACCAAACCAAAACACTATATTATATGTGAGTCCATGAACCTGGCATATATATGTTCTAAAGAAATTCTCAAGTTTAAGACCATTAGCTTTGTACCAATTTATAAACCTCCTTCTTTTATCAATCCTTAGCATACATATCTTAAGGAGACATTCAAGATATGGTCCTAATTCTGAAACACTTGTGTCTATTTTCACTGAAAGTGTAGTATAAGCCACGATATTATTTATTAGGGATATCCGACCTCCATTATGACTGAAATCATCCATAAGGATATCTCTATTCTTATGGAATTTATTGTGCAGATCTCAGAATAATTTACGAATTAAACAGTGAAGGCATCCACAGCACGAATTATACAGAGTGAAGGATCCACAACACGAATTAAACAGTGAAGGCATCCACAGCACGAATTATACAGAGTGAAGGATCCATAACACGAATTAAACAGTGAAGGCATCCACAGCAATAATTAAACAGCGAAAGCATCCATAGCATGAATTAAACTACAAAAGCATCCAGAGCATAAATTAAACAGCGAAAGCATCCACAGCATGAATTAAACAGAATGAAGGCACCCACAGCACGAATTAAATGGGAAGGCATCCACAGCACGAATTAAACAGTGAAGGCATCCACAGCACAAATTTAACAGAGTTAAGGCGTCCACAATACGAATTAAACAGTGAAGGCATCCACAGCACGAATTATACAGAGTGAAGGATCCACAACACAAATTAAACAGTGAAGGCATCCACAGCAATAATCAAACAGTGAAAGCATCCACAGCATGAATTAAACAGCGAAAGCACCCACAGCACGAATTAAACTACGAAAGCATCCACAGCATGAATTAAACAGAATGAAGGCATCCACAGCACGAATTAAATGGGAAGGCATCCACAGCACGAATTAAACAGTGAAAGCATCCACAGCACGAATTAAACAGAGTTAAGGCGTCCACAATACGAATTAAACAGTGAAGGCATCCACAGCACTAATTAAACTACGAAAGCATCCAAAGCATAAATTAAACAGCGAAAGCATCCACAGCATGAATTAAACAGAACGAAGGCATCCACAGCACGAATTAAATGGGAAGGCATCCACAGCACGAATTAAATGGGAAGGCATCTACAGCACGAACTAAACAGTGAAGGCATCCACAGCATGAATTAAACAGTGAAAGCATCCACAGCACAAATTAAATAAGAAGGCATCCACAGCGTGAAAGCATCCACAGCACAAATTAAACAGTGAAGGCATCCACAGCACGAATTATACAGAGTGAAGGATCCACAACACAAATTAAACAGTGAAGGCATCCACAGCAATAATCAAACAGTGAAAGCATCCACAGCATGAATTAAACAGTGAAAGCATCCACAGCATGAATTAAACAGCGAAAGCATCCACAGCACAAATTAAACAGCGAAAGCATCCACAGCACAACTTAAACAGCAAAAGCATCCACAGCATAAATTAAACAGCGAAGGCATCTACAGCACGAATTATACAGCGAAAGCATCCACAGCACGAATTAAACAGAGTGAAGGCATCCACAGCACAAATTTAACAGCGAAGGCATCCACAGCACGAAATAAACAGAGTGAAGGGACCAACACCCACATAAGCACCAGAGCGCCAATAGATCCTGCTCGCTACTCACAGATATACTAAAGCGCCAACATATTGGCACTCCAGTTTCACAGCATGAATTAAACAGTGAAGGCATCTCGGTCAAACCTACCAGAGCAGTCCTGTCCCCATGTTGACCGAAGGCATCGAGCATATAGTGGCCCAGGCTGATATCAGTGGGGATGTTCAAGTCGGGATGGGGACTCCTCACGATATTATCTGCTCCTATGATGGAGCTATAGTATCTCTGCCTTGTCAGGTTCCGGTGAATGTTTTGTTGATGTGTGATGCATCTCCTCAGCGCGGGTCTGCTGCCACACTGCCTTGCACACGATGCTAGCATCCTTAACGTAGCCATATTTTCTGGGTATCAACAACACACACCGCCGTCACAAGGTTATCCCGCTTTGTCGGCACAGCGGCCTGTAACATTACTTATATAACACCTTTTTGCAGTATATGGGTCAGATCAAGATTAGATTACTGAGTTCACGTTTACGGTGTTTCGTCCGTCACTGCATATTAAGGACTCATGACTCTAGAAGTTGACAGTTGTTATTTAAATCAGTTGACCTTGATATGCTATGAACTTAAGAGGGGTTTTCAAGTGGGAATATTGACATGGATGTGGTGTTTTTTGCATGTTATTTTTGATTTTATCCCTTATTAGGCCTCCACAAAATAATTTTTACTTCAATGTTTCAACTCTATAGATTCCTTTATTTTTAAATTTATTGCAAGTTAAATACTGAAAAGGAAATAAGATTGCCCCAGTGCAAATAGCATATACACATGTCAGAACTTTAAGCTATCATGAAATCAGATTTGTAAGCACTTCTTCCTTTGATAGTATAAATGTCTTTACCCTCAACTTTGTGATGAAATGTATATTATCTCAACGTAATTTTCTCCGTCACAAGTTGGGGAATCTTCTGCTAAAATAAAAATCGTCCATTGAACACTTTGTAAAAAAAAAGGTAAATGCTAACAACAGCTGTGCTAAGCTAACCAGTGATCTCATGCAACACATAGCAAAGATTTTGCTAATAATGGGGAACGTCGAAATTGGGACACCGGAGTGATTAAGCCAAAATAGGCCTGTTTTCCAATTATGGTTTTTGTCTGCATATTGGTACAGGCCTAACACCCTTACGGAACACAACAATGGTCACATGAGTACAAGCATTGTCAGTGAGATAGCTTAAATATTCCACAGCATCACGACTTCATATATAATATATCATTCTAACATACATAATATATCACTCTAATATATCCCAAATCTCATTAAAACTGCATGTGATTTCACGAAGGCTTACAATTTAATGCATATATGCAGCACAAAATAAAGCACAGATAGTCTATGAGCACAATGTGAACTATAAATTACAAATTTTCCTTTTGCATATTTTGTAGATTTTGGAGTTCATAAAATGTGATTTATTCCTTGTCGAAATTTTTATCTGTTTTTAGTATCTACAGCGCATGGTAATATTTCCAAGCGATATATCAGTCAGTTTGTGTCTTAAAGGTCTAATTATATCGATTTAACTTTACTCATTACAAGATTGCTTAATATTTGTTTTGAATACACATTTCACCACAATCATGGACAAAACTGATACTAATTGTTCACAGATCCAGAATGTATACCAGTAAACGTTATTAGGTCTTTTATAGAGTCCATTATATCAGTATGTTATTGTTCCAAAACAATATTGTTCAACATATTTTCGTATTTCATCAGTTTGACAGCACATCTCATTCTTTATCTTGTCATTGTAAATGTTTCGAAACACATTGCTTTCAAAAATATACAATGGAAAGGTAAATTTAAATTTCCATTCTCATTCTCATTAAATGCAACTACAGCACTCAAAATAATGTAGGATATTTTAGTAGATAAGTAGGACGTATTTTTCCATTTTGTTTTATTATATGTGATTAACACAACATCTGCATGCACATAACATAAATAATGCAACGAAACATACATCTTCAGATTGAAAATGAATTTTATTCAACAGTATGTAATACATTTATCTTAAAAGAAGACTGCAATATGCATCGTTCCAATAAGTCTAGCGTAAACTCGCCAGGGATATACATGTATATATTAATACTACTACGTAAAAGTCAAGATGGAAGACATCAAATATTTTTTCTTAAGTATGGATGCTCAGCTGTTCTTATGTGTTGTTTTTCATATAAGCTAAATAAATACGCATTTATAATGATGGCATTTCGGTCAAATAATATTGAAGGAATTGAGCTGATTTTTTTAATGCTAATTTTGTGTTACTCGTCCATGATTGAGAATAGAATGCAATTTTTCAATTGGATCTTCTTCCCTGACATTAGGGTTGATCAACACATTGTTGTCTTATCTTCTATCTATACTATTATAATTGCCTTTCTAGTTACACCATACATATTTATCAACACACGGAAAGTGATCAATTCATATTTTTCACTAAAATGATTGAAAGTTTAAATACGAACAATGCGAAACTCAATGGTATCTCAGTTTTCGAAGAATACTAATAACGCATTATTTCACGATTTCAGAGACACCTACCTGCAAGTAAACAAGTACTTCTTAAATTATCATAAATTATCCCAGAAACAGATTATAAATGATGTTAACGTATCATATGTCCATCCTTTTGTTTGACAGCAAAAACATCTAAATTAACCATATCCTTTTATCTCTAAGTATCATAAAACTGTAGGATAATGGACACTGGCTGGTATTTTTAGTTTTATTTCTAATCCCTCTTCCTTAATATTTTCATATATGGAAGACTTTGTGAAATAGATCTTCTCATATCTATATTCAGTCTTAAGCTTTAAAATATGTTCACTTTAACGAACGTAATTGTTCAGTTTCAAGTAAGCTACAAAATGTCTGTTTTTTTTTTACAAATTCGTGTCAGAGCTTTTTTAACTTCAACATTTGAACACAATAAAATATGATTTTATTATTTAAAAAATCGCACGTCTTTTTATCCAAAAATACATAGTACGTACGGCGTAAAGCCAAATATTATGATCAAAATTCCCTTTTTATCATGTATTCTCAGTCGTTGCTAGGAAACCTGTGTGACCTTCTAGGTAATCATCACTACCAATATTAAACACGGACAGAATTTTTGTTGCTGTAAAGTTTCATCATAAATATATTCCATAAAATATGACTAGCGTTAGACAATATAACAGGTTATGCTTGTAACAATTTATCATCAAAAAAATATTTTTCAACAAATAATAAGTAACATGTCCGATATTAATGCATAAAATCTAATCAACAATATACATGCAACTCAGATAACCACAAACTCATTAATATCATTCTTCTCTGCAGGGTGATAGTGATAACTGTAATATTGTAACATATATATCTCAATAAAGTATATATTTTTTTTATAATAACTATATTTTGGCAAGGTTCTCATAAACAATATAAACCTTTATAATATATGGTTCTATATGTATATACGTATTATATGAATAATAATGTATGTTATAACTCAGATGACACGCCCCTTTATATTGGGATACATGCTAGGTTTATATAAACACACACCATCAATAATTGTTTTTTCCATGCACCACTTACATGAATTGAAACGTATAACATCTATATCGTCTAAGCTACACTCACACATTGTCACACACAAAACAAAGAAATTACCAATCAAGCAAGCAGTTCTGATAATCATGGGCCTGGAACATAAAAACTCCCGCTAGGTGGCTCTTCTGCATAATAAATCTCACGAGACAACATCTGATACGACACTCTGAATACCACAATTATAGTCTTTATGTAAATATACAGTCATATATATATATTGATGTTATCTAAGTTATTTTTCTTTTGTTGAAAAGGGGAAAAATGTTAAATATGTGTTAATAATTTACAATATAGCGTCATACTTGTAAAGCACCATTTTGTAAAAAGTACAAAACATTTTGGTTTACTTGTATAGCTAATTAGACCGAGAATTGTGTTTCGCTGTTTTC
This sequence comes from Amphiduros pacificus, assembly GCA_949316495.1. Taxonomy (NCBI): domain Eukaryota; kingdom Metazoa; phylum Annelida; class Polychaeta; order Phyllodocida; family Hesionidae; genus Amphiduros; species Amphiduros pacificus. Next base: position 12,243,235 of record OX439009.1, on the reverse strand, counting down.
AATTGTATATGTGTACTATTCAAGAACACACACAAAGGTCGGAATGTTGTTACATATAGGCACAATATATTTTTATCCCGAATCTACTACTGTTGTAAAAACCTCAAACATAGACAAGGGTAAATTGTAAATTAATATGAAAATAAATCATAGAATTCTATGTTATCATAAAGGCTGTTTGAGAAATGCACAGAGACCTGACATGGAGAATTTGCTTTGGAATGTATAAAAGTACAAAAATAGAGTTAGATCAAAACATAGTTAGATCAAAAAGAAATCAGAGCAATTTTGGATCAATTCATAATTTAAGGTATTCATGAGACTCATATGAGGCACACTTACATGTATTCACTCTAAAATATGAATTGATGTATTTGGTGTGAATACGGTAATGTAGTACCATCTAGATTTTTCACTATATTTTTTGTCACAGAGTCAAATGAGAGAAAACCAAATATATCGCAATGTAAAATCCACGACTGTGTCTTACAAGGGAAGGTCGAGATTTTACTGAAATCCTAAATGTGACATATTAGACACAGGGGGCGCCACTGGCGTTAGACTATCTAGAGTTCCAATCAATTGAGCCTTTACCAAGTGAACCAGTGTGAATACACATGTTTTTGTCCCAGTGAATGCAGTAGATAGCAATATGTAATTTAAAAAGATGTGCATTTAGTTGCAACAGTTAACATTGGATAGATCCAGTATTGTATGCAAATTTTACAAGTCTCCATGCAGATGTCACGTGTTTGGCAGGTTCCATAATTCTCAGTATATAGGAAACATGTAATTAGTTAGTCCAACGTGTGCCTTGCAAAGATTTGCACAAATGGGATGTGCAGCCATAATAACACGTTACACACAACATTTAATCGCTTCTGAACACCCTATATATCCTTTCCTCGTACTTGGGCTCGCCCAATATTCCCTTTTTTCACCCAGTTTGAAATGAAACCTTCCATCAATAGGAGGTTCCAATCACCATTTACATAAAGCGATACATAAAGTAATTACTGTCAAATATTTCACGCTTAACATGATCTTCCTTAACTTTTTCTTCACATAAAACATAAGGTTTTCACGAACTTCCTCCAATGCTGGGTTCTCTCTCGCCGGAAGTCCAAAAATGTGACGGACTTCCGGTGCTTGATAATTGTGTCACCAAAGCGTGACAGGTCCAGCTGTCTAATCCTTACTCTGGTGTACCCGGATATTGGAGAAAATTCTTCCGATTGCATCATAACATGGACCAAGGGTAGAATCGCAGCAGAGAGTCCAAAATTTCTTGAAGCAATCAAGCTCAATCTCCTTGCACCTAAGGCAGGGAATGCAGCACCAGAATGTGCAGAAGGAAAGACACGCAAAATAGCAACCCCACATCACAGCTAACGGAATGGCCAGCACGACGGAGGTGATGCGGTAACACCAGATCTTTGTCTGCGTGAACACCTGAAACATTATGAAAATGAGATTAATAAATATAATAACTGCAGGTTTTTTTTATGGCCCTCTTTCCGGTAACGTACGTCTGCTTATAGCGCTTGATACTACCTGGCCGGTATTCGAACAGTTAATCCTTGCATGGGTCTCGAGGCAAATGCCCTACCATTTGAGCAATTTTGACCAGATATCCAATAGACCGAGTAATATCATTCCATAGACATTTATTAGAAATACAGAGAAATGTCATTATTTAATAGAATGTATGTATGTATATATATATATATATATATATATATATATATATATATATATATATATATATATATATATATATATATATATATATATATATATATATATATATATATATATATATATCATTAGGAATCTCTTTCTCATTAGGAAAATATCAATGTCAAAATTGGCATATTATTCTTACTGTGAAGCTGAGGCGCCATATTTTATCAAAACTGTAGACTTCCGTATCAGGCTCCGCAAATATCTCGTGGAACTGGACCTGAAATGGGAAAGACAAAACAATATGCATTACAGTTCTTAACAATTGTAATACATTAAAAAAAAATGCCTACTGGAAAAATGATCGGAAGTAATTGTATTCATATATCTTTGGACATACCTCTAAGGAATTCTTATCTTTCATGGGGTTTTAAACAATTCTTTATCATTTTGCAATTATGTGATATGGTCAAGTTCAAATTTCTTTTATTTCAAAAACTCACAGTATGTCATAGAAACACAATTACATCTGGAACAGTTTGCATGGATGTGTGTTAAAATTTTCATTTGTAAAACCACGCATTCCAGACACAATGCTCCCTTAAAGGGACTGCAGGCAATAATACCCGCTCCCCAGAGCCTCGTTTTGGTCAATATGAAGGAACTGCAAGTTGAAGATCTAATAAATATGCCTAAAAATAGCAGGGAGGACAAAGAGGAGCAAATTTTGGAATGTCTGAGGCTGTTGACATTATTATCGGTCTTATTCTACATTTCCCTTGTCTTAATGAGAAAATAAAACCTGCAGATGAATAAACATGAATTCAAAGAGATTCAATATATTATCAAGATTTGAATGGAATTGAGTAAATTACCAATCAAAAAGTACGCTATGACCATATGAGGATCTCTTGTCAAACGATGAAATTAAGTTATTGTTTAACATAATATATGGACATTGACTCAACACCCATTGAATGCAGGATAACTCAATAATTTCTTTTAAATTTGTACAGGGTCAGTTTTGTAGTCTATGTCTCAGTTGATTTGACTGGCTCTTCCCACTTCTCCACCCTAGCCTATAGCAATGTACAAGCAGTACAATAATCAATGATGAGAAAATACCTCCACCAAGTCACAGACAGCCATGATTCAGAACAAATATTTAAGTTGGCACCAAGGCAATTTGGGTTTCAAGCTTACTTATCTCTGCCCTGGTCAGATTTATTTTCTGTTTCCACAATTTTCTGATGTCACTGTTGTACATTTGTCTCTTAGTGTATGAATATCAGGTGACATGAAATCCCATTTTCCCCTAATTAAACACTTCATATAGCAGAAAAAAAGGATTAAAAATCTTGTCTCTGGACACATATTAGCAATTATGTCACATTGACTGCCCATAACAGCAGTCATTCGCTCTACAACAATTGAAAGAAAAACACTACTATTTCTAATAAGATTTAATCCTTTTCTTTTCCATTTGTAACTTGTGAAGGTCACATTCTGCCATTAATCATTCAGGGAAGATGGAGAGAAAAATCTATTTTGTCCATGAGAGACCATTCTCATGTTTTCCCACAAAGAAATACATAAACCTTTCATAAATCTTTATAAAACTTTTCTTAGACAAAAAAAATTAATATGATGTCCTACGGCGATGGTCAAATTCATTTTTATGACCTGAGAATAAAATATTTCTATAATGTTGAGAATATCATATTTTTTTTACTCAATGTTGTTGATCTCAATATTTGATGAATGATACACTTTTGAGACTATACATATATTTTCCGACTTTCCTCTAATATATTGGTTCACCCCTAAGGTATGATGAATGGCAACACAGCAAAGAGTGCTTTATAACCTCAAAGAATCCTCGCAACTCCTGATCAGTCCTGCGCCACTGGGGCATACTTCAGCCATATTGAAGCGATATTCCACTACATTACCCACAATGCACCGCGCTGATAGACGCCCGGAAGGAAGACATTATGAGCATATCAAGTGAACTGAAATTTCATCATAAGTTACACGGAATGATGATCTGCATATATAGCATGTCTTATCTTGAGTAAAAGTAGACAAATCTGCTACGTATTCTGATATTTTGTGCTCTGTTTGTTATTCTTCCTGAATAGCATTACAAGAGATAAACTTGAAATGCGTTTTATATTAGAGAACCATTACTTTTAAGACAGAAAAATCTATAAATTAATTGGCTCAGTAATTATCAGATATTGTCCATGAAATTCAGCAGTTGTTAACTGAATATTTGGTTCCAGATTTTAAGGTGATGTTAAGTATATATATATGAAAGTAGATTTAGTGCCCTGATTTGTAAGGCACGGTTTATTTTTATCATTTCATTTATTTATACACATATTTACAATGCTGATGAATCATACTAAACAAAATATACCACACATATTCATATTAAAGCTGAATAATATCGTTCACAATAGTTCAAAAGTGAGATCATCAATTGACTCTCTATTCAGACCAAACATTTTAATTGTCTTATAGGGCATCTGTGGGTTCATTTATCATGTAGAAACCCGAGTCTTTGTCCCAAACTCAGTAAAATTGCACGGAGAATCTTACATTATAATTAGTGTAAAGATGTACAATTAGCGAACTCTCACACATGCGCACAGAGGTAGAGGTACAGTCAGGTAAAAATCCTCTTCAACCTTATTAGAGGAATTAAACCAGTTAAACAATTGTCGCACCAATTTGAAACTTTGTTACCCACTTCAAACATTCAGTTATTATTAATTATTTAATCTTCATTTTAAATGTATAGGTTTCCTTAATGGTAATGTAATTATGCGTGTCACTCAGATCAACACGAATCACTTCAAAATCAAACATGATTATTTTTTTCTGACCAGGATAAAAAAAAACATTATTCATTACATGTCTTATTTTTATCTCCTATCGGATAACTGAAAGCCACCTCCAATCTCACACTCATACCATGTTCTATTTAATTGTGAGATTTTCAGGCTCAAATTGTCAATAATCTAATCATCAAACACCAATTTTACTACCATCCATAGTGCTATTGCACACATTACTATGTATTGCCAAAGATGGTCAAGGTGACCATAGCTCTGAAGTCTTATCATTCATTCTATGAACCATCTCCAGTTACTTGCCACCGACTACATGGCAAGACTTTCTGATTTACAACTGTAGAAGAACTCACGATCTGGTGCCCTGCTTAAATAACCCAGAGTACTACTCGGGTCCAGTCCTAAAATAAGATCAAATAGATGGATGGAATCGATGGTGGCTTTTCACAAATGGCGGTCTCAGCATTTCAAAGATGGATGGCAGACAGAACTGCCACACGGAAATGCCTGGGGATACCAATACAACATTTGTGCGGACAATTGACACTCTGAACCGGAAGTGTCTCAACAGCATTTTATTTGATAATCTGGAAATTATTGATTTCCTTATGAACCACTTAATCATACAATAGTTTAGTTTAATGTCTTAAACCCCAAACACATTTGCACCAAGCAGGTTTTTCTTATTATAACATTGGGCGATGTACAGGGCACCTGGCAAGTATGTTTTGATGAGCTAGGGTCAGAATAAATAGGGCGAAAATAAAAAATATTGAAGGGGGCCTTTTTGGGAAATGGGCACATATGTGACTGGGGTATTAGTTATATCTAAAAGATAAAGACATGGCTTTAGCAACATGTCAGAAACTGTACCTATCATAGTTCACTGGTTTATGAGACTCAGTCTGGCACCAGAAAGGCATCAATAAAATATTGCTATTTAAATATTTGAAGTTTCTCTAACAGAAAAATAACAGAAAGTAACAATTTTACCATTATAGGTAATAAGAAAAAAAAATAAGAATATGGATTGCTTGGGATCAAAATACTATTGAGATCGGCTTATTTTCCTATATGCCCCCGAAACATGATTAATAGTCCAATGCTAAAAGCATGAAAGCACTACCAGTCTAGTCTGCAGAGAATTACTGCCAATGTAAAACTTGCCAGTTCGTATTTTCCAATGTAATATGATCGAGTTCAGTTTGTCAGTAAATTTGTTGCAAAACATCTCCAAGTTTTTAAACAGAGGGTAACATACAAAATGGTGCTGAGTTGAAGTATATTTCATTTGATAATTTTAAAATCTCACATCCACTCACATACTACTCACCACCTCTCTATTCAGCACCATTCTATTCACCATCACTCTATTCACCACCACTCTATTCACCACCCCTCTATTCACCTGAATTCTATTCACCTGTACTCTACTCACCCTCATTCTTCACATCCTCATATTCTCACCTTTATTCTACTCACAACCATTCTACCCACCACCATAATACTCACCATCATTTTACTCACCCGCACTCTACTCACCCTCATTCTACTCACCCGCACTCTACTCACCCTCACTCTACTCACCCTCATTCCATTCATCCTCTTTCTACTCACCACAATTCTACTCACCCTCATTCTCGTTCTACTCACCCTCATTCTACTCACCCTCATACTACTCACCCTCGTTCTACTCACCTTCGTTCTACTCACCCTCATATTACTCACCCTCATTCTACTCACCCTCATTCTACTCACCCTCATTCTACTCACCCTCATTCTACTCACCTTATTCTACTCACCCTCACACTATTCACCATCATACTATTCACCATCATACTACTCACCCTCATACTACTCACCTACATACTTCTAACCTACATACTACTAACCTACATACTACTCACCTACATACTACTCACCTACATACTACTCACCTACATACTACTCACCTACATACTACTCACCCTCATACTATTCACCTACATACTACTCACCTACATACTACTCACCCTCATTCTACTCACCCTCATACTATTCACCCACATACTACTCACCACCATACTACTCACCCTCACTGTACTCACCTACATACTTCTCACCTACATACTACTCACCTACATACTACCCACTCTCACTGGTTATATGTACAGCACCACACTTTGCTGTATATTTGTGCTCCCATCTGTCCGTCCACACAGCATATTTCCAGAGGGAATACAACATCATTGTATTATCCTACTACTGAGTGTAATATGTAGGCCCAGACATTGAGCTGCTTCATGCTTGCAGCCAGCCCTGCTCTGGCTTTTACCATTGATATTTCCCATTATATATCTCTCACTATAATATTTGAAATCAAAATATATTATCTGACTTATTTCCTTATTTATTACTTCAGTAGTCACTTAAATCTATGCACCAAAAACGTAATCACCTACAATAGACAAGCTTTGTATAAATAGGTAGATTACATAGTAAAAAGTATATATGCTTTTTTGATCTCTTAAAACACACTAGCTTAGCAAAATATTTCTAGAGTAGGCTTATGAATGATTGAATCACCAAAAATAGGGTTTTATTGTAGCGCTGAAGCTTGTGCTTATATTTCCATGAAGCTGCTCCATTGAAGTCACATTTTAAACATTACATGATTTAAAATTCACCACAATTGATTAGGATTATCCGTGACATGTTTGTGTCAGCTGAGAAACGGCTCAAGGGATTTGTCACTTTGTTTCTGACGAGGGGGGAAATGAAATATGATGCTGAAACTCATTCCACGTCTTGTTTGAGAACTGCAAGCAATCAAGCATTCACGGTGCAGGGATGCTATCTGCAAACTAGGTTAAGAATGTCAATTCATTCACTCCAGAGACAGTGTTCGGGTAATTACCCTTTCTGTAAGAGCTCAAGAATATGTTATTTTTTAGTTAGCTGTGTTAATATAGGTTTTTTTCATCGTGTTCTCTTTCCATGGTTCACCTATCAGATTCCTCTTCTAGAGGTGGACTACTTCCGGTTTATTTTCAAGAGAAGGTCATTTGGAGCCAACTTCTCACTTATCAAGGTTAATTTGAGCCAACTTCGCACTTATCAAGGTTAATTTGAGCCAACTTCTCACCTATCAGGTTAATATGAGCCAACTTCGTACTTATCAATGCCATTTTGAACCAACTTCTCATTTAATCAAGGTTAGTTTGAACCAACTTCGCACTTACCAATGTTATTCTGAGCCAACTTCTCCCTTAAAAGGTTAATTTGAGCCAAGTTCCCATTTATCAGGTTATTTTGAGCAAATACTAAAAAATGTCATGTTCGAAATGCGCAAGAATAAAGATGTTGACGTGAAAGGACCTCTCCTTTCAATTTTAAGTCAGAACTATTAACGGCAAGTTGATGTCATTCCCAAAAGCAATTTTTAGCAATAACATTTAATAAAACCACCACTACAGACCTGTTTTTTACATTCATGTAATTCTCCATATGCTTTGATTTAGAAAATATAAGATCAATAGATTAAATGGAGAGTCTTTTCTAGGGAAATCCATAATATGACACAGAAAACACCATCATCATCCTAATACATCATTTATATCATTAATAGACATTTATATAAATGATGCAATCATTTGATTAATGACATCATTAATGACACCATTGTGTGATTGGATTTGATTTGATTTGTGAAGCTGGCCGCACCACTTTTGTCTCGAGTACATTCAAGGCTAACACAGAATTGTTGTAAATGAGACAATGTCGAAATTGTACTTACCAAAATAATCAGATTAATACAATCACACAATAGCTTAACAATGACAAACGTTTTGCAGATAACTCCTATGGGCCACACCAAGCTGGTAGACAGACACAAAAAAGGGTAATTAAAGTGTCCCACGAGGTGATGGGATGTTCAGGCTCTGTTCTGGGAATCAATGGATGCTAATAAGGTGTGAAGTGGTATGGATTGCTCACACATAGTAGTACAAGCTTGTGGCCTGCGAGGATATGGTGAAGTCCCGGCTCCGGGGGATATCGTGTGTGAACCCCGGAGACTCAGCAAGACACAGGATCTAGAGCGTCTGTCATAAATTAGTGTTGCTACTGCAGAAAAAAATGGGATCAAGCTTCAGAGAGAAAGACATTTTGTTCAAGGCTGTAGCTTTAACTCACCAACTGAATCGACAAATCACTATATGTATTACTAAGCTTTTTTCGTAGTTTGTGGTTTATACTCCAATTAAGATGACGTCTTTCAAACAAAGTAAGACCAAGAAAATTTTTTTTGTTTCTTGAAATAAAAGGTCGGGAGAGAAGTCTTAGTTGTGATTGGTGACGAAATCGCCATTGTGAGTCGATCGTAGAATCACCGTTTAAAGGAGTTCCTTCAACTCATCTACTTGCGAGGACCATTAGAATGGATATTTAGTAAAAACTTGTTAATCATTTTAAGCCAACTTGGCATCTTGTCTGTCCATTTGTATATATTGTATATTTATATATGAGCTTTGAATCTTGTATACTAGCTTACTATCTTCTATATAAGCGTGTCGTCTGGTATTTAGCTTGCTATCTTGTATTATAACATGGCATCTTGTATAATAGCTCGCTATCTTCTATATTAGCGTGGCATCTGGTATTTAACATGGCATCTTGTGGCGTCTTGTATTTTAGCTTGCTATCTTGTATTTAGCTTGCTATCTTGTATTTTAGCTTGCTATCTTGAATTTTAGCTTGCTATCTTGTATTTTAGCATGGTATCTTGTATTTAACATGGCATCTTGTATATTAGCTCGCTATCTTCTATATTAGCATGGCATCTGGTATTTAACATGGCATTTTGTATTTAAAATGCCATCTTGTATATTAGCTCGCTATCTTCTATATTAGCATGGCATCTGATATTTAACATGGCATTTTGTGTTTTAGCTTGGCTTCTTGTATTTTAGCCTGGCATCTTGTATATCAGCTTGGCATCCTATATTTTAGCTTGACATCTTGTATCTTGTATTTTAGCTTGGCATCCTGTATATTTGAATGGAATCTTGGTTCTTGGAATCTTCATGACAATCAATGAGTCTGGTAATATAAACCTGCAGCAGCCATCTGCCACATGCCATTTTCACATCCAGCACAGATCGTTCAATTCTGCCGAAAAATACTCTTTAAACACATGTTGAAATGTTCTTATTTTGGACTGTTTCAGTGAATTCCTGATCAATATTGACCCCCCTCCCCCCATAAAAAATAAAACCAAACAAAACTAAAATATACATTGAAAATAACTATATGCGAACCGGTTTTTCAATATTTTAATAGGATTCCAAGTATGAACCAGGGCAATCCAGTTTGGGTTATTACCTCAACATATTAAACATCTGGTTTATAATATTGTATGATCAGCTATATTCATTGGAATTCATTGCAGATTAACACATTTAAGACAGATAGACATACGAAGTACAACAAGATTTAACGCCAACCAGTTTATTAATATTCTAGTAGGATTCCAGTGATCCAAGTTGCAATGGAGAACGTATCTGTCAAGCATATAACAGAGCATCTCATATTAAGGACTTGCCAAACGGGGCCAATAAGCAGCGACCGCTTCAGACAACCAGTTTGCACTCAACCCTTCCATTAAGATGGGTCGTCGTATGTTGTATCAAATTTCCATATTTGTGCCAGTCCTGTACATGGCTATTCCACACAGGATGTGAAGAATGTTACATTTTGTGGTTATATTGCAAGCAACCAAGCAACTGAGATAGATTAATTATTAAGTATTAATATAATACCTCTGATAATACCTCTATCTCAGCCGCATCACACTCTTGAAAACGTGACACAAGGATGAACCTATTGACAGAAAATAGTTCTAAAATAGACTCACACCTATTCTATTACCATGAAAGTCATTTGTGATACTTGTTGCAAAGCTGTAAAAGCACCGTAACAAAGATGGCCGAAAGTTGATTGAAAATTGCATCAACATCTCTTAAGGTAATGCATGTCATTAAATGTGAGTGGCTATTCGATCTAATTGCTGTTGTTAGGACTTTTTGAATGTTCTCTTTAGAATTCAGGTAGGTCATGTTTGATTGCTCTCTTTAGAATTCATACAGAGGTAAAGATATGTACCATCAATATGATTATACACTTGGTGACAATATATGGTGAATCATTTCCACACACACACACATCTAACAAGGGATGTATGGCTTCAGATGTGAACCTTTGCAGAATGTGTAACCCCTCTTGTGTTTAGATACAAATCTTATTACATGGAAGTTTACAGTTTCGTTTACTATGAATCTAAAACACACACACACAAACAAACAAATGACTGATTTGCCTTTTTATGCATGAGGAAAGTATGGCTAGCCACAACCAATAAAACGTGCTGAATTACTACATCCCTGACAAGGTCACTATGGCAGGCTGTTGTGGAGAAGCACACTGACTTAATCACCATTGAGGACATAACAACAGGATGGTCAGCCATTTCTACTGAAAAGAACCTCCATATTAGCAGTGGGACGATGTGGTCAGTGTTGTCGCTACCGGCTTCATCACCACATTAGATATTCTGCACACAGGGTCTTGTCGCCATAATGCAAGTCCCCCTGATGGCTGTATCAGCAAACAGGAACAGATGGCGTCTGCTCTGCTGTGAAGAAGTAGTAGTAGCAGGGATGTTCCTATTGTACCCAAGAGGCTGAGTGTTTGAGAGTAAGTTCCTAACTTGGAAGAGACTTAACTGGAAATGACATCCAATGTGGGAGTCAAAAGGTGTTGTATTGGGAATGCATTCACATGTACTTTACCAGGTAGGTTTTGGGAGAGACTTAACTGGAAATGACATCCAACGTGGGTGAATAGTCAAATAATGTTGAGTTAGGAGTGCATTCACAGGTACCTTAACAGGTAGGTTTTTGGAGCAAACTCAGTTATAATTGTTGGGACCAAGCTGTGAATACAGTAAAACCAAGATGGCTGATAATTATCTCTTCACGGTCAAATGTTAACAAAATACACTCTCAAGCATGGGTCCCTTTCGAAACAGAACCTACCAAACTCGAGAAAAGGGACATAGCTATATTCCAAACAATTCTTCTATGAGACAGTGTTAAGATGACAAGACGGCTGAAATCTTTACAGTCGATGACATTAAAAACTGCAACAGCTGCAGAACTCTGCAGCATGTGTAGTGGGGAAGATCAGATAACTTGATCATATTTCTGGAAGATACTTGACTGGAAATGACATCCACTGTTGGTGAATAGTCAAATAGTGTTGTGTTGGGAGTGCACTCACAAGGACATTGCCACTTTAACTTCGTGATCTACTAACTGTAGAGTTGTATAAACTCTCAACGAAGGGCCTTAGCAATTTTAGAATTTTGAAACTATCGTCCATCCCAAATGAACCTTTTATGCTGTGAGGACCCTAGGACTGGTTCAAAATTCAATTGTACCATTTTTGTAAACTTTTCTGTTCTAAATTTATCAAAGTTATTTATATTAGTCCCACTCACTGACTTTCCCAGTCAGTAAAGCAAGCTTCTTAACCAAAGGAACCTAGCGAACCTAGCAAACATTATTTTTTATCACAGTGTACAGTGAATGTATAAGGTAGAATAGCAGTGTGCGTGTGATTGCAGAAGGCAATTTGAACACAGTGATCTCTCCCAATATCTATAGTTATGATTCATATGTCAAACAGGAGTGCAGTAGCAATCCATCTCATATGATACAGGGAAAATACAACAATCGGTCTCAAATGGTACCGGAAACACAATTCTCAGACAAACAGTATGACAAAAAATTCTGCACGACTAAAAATGCAATCTACCTAATATGATATAACAATCTATTTATAAATATATAACAGTAAAAAGGTAATATATCTAATATGATATAACAATCAATCTCAAATAATACCGGAGATCACCAGACCTTATCTCATACAAAATCTGTGTGATATGATAAATAATATACAGTAAGTCCAGAAACCAAAAGGAATATAATGGTGTCTCTCATATCATACAATATCTGTGTGATATGATAACTAATATACAGTAAGTCCAGAAACCAAAATGAATACAGAAGTCTCTCTCATATGATACAATATATGTGTGAAATAATAAATAATATACAGTAAGTCCAGAAACCAAAACGAATATAATGGTCTCTCCCATATGATACAATGTATGGTACATGTGTCAGACAGGAAGTAGAGAGGGCCCGGAGAAACACGGCAATCTATTTTATGTGATACAATGGGTAGTATACTGGAGGTATTTGTTCTGTATGTTGCCTGCATTGGGACTCTGTATAATGCCTGTTGCCTTTGTGGCACTGTTGGGACAACCTAATATATGTGCCTGGAGAACAAATGGACCCCGGGTTTACTTGTGGCCACGTGTGCCTCTAGAGGCTTAATGGAAGCTAAGCAACCTTTAAAATAAGATTTAACAAGGGATTTGAGGGCTTAAGATGTGAACCTTTGCAGAAAATGTAACCTTTTTTTGTGTTTGGATTCAGATCTTCTTACATGGAAGTTTACAGTTTCGTTTACTATGAATCTGATGAAAAAAACATGTTTAGCAGAAAAAAATGTCATACACATAATGCCTTAAAAAGACTAGCCTTAAAGCACTTTACAATTGAGGATCTATGTTAACCCTACAAGCAGTTGTTTGAGATACACGATAAATCGCAATTGTTCTGGTCATAAAAAGAAAGAGCAACTTCAAAAGCCGATCCAATTTGAGCTTAATGGTTCAGAGTAGGAAGTGTGTCTGAAGGCAATATCATCCTTAATAGGGTGACCATCTGATGTCTGGCCAACGCTTAACACAAACTAGCCAAGCTAGGAACAGTCATGTCATATTCGATCAACAAGAACGTATTTCTAATATTCTGGATGTTGCAGAGCATTGCTTAACCTCAGCAATGAACGTTGACAGTTTTGTAGGCCGTCAAATTGAAAGATAAACGAATTGATAATAAACTGTTAAGAAGCTGTTGAACTGTAAGATAAGCACTTACCGTATGTTGTAAAGCAGTCATTTTGTGAGAAAGAAATGTCATATTGATTGCTAAGAAACATTCAAATTGTTGTAAAAAAAGTGTAAAAAACTGTAAAATTGAAATAAAAACGTCATACTGACTGCAAAGAAGCTTTCAAATTGTAAGAGAAACGTCATACTGACTGTTAAGAAGCTTTCAAATTGTAAGATAAATGTCATACTGACTGTTAAGAAGCTTTCAAATTGTAAGATAAACGTCATACTGACTGTTAGAAGCTTTCTAATTGTAAGATAAATGTCATACCGACTGTTAAGAAGCTTTCAAATTGTAAGATAAACGTCATACTGACTGTTAAGAAGCTTTCAAATTGTAAGATAAACGTCATACTGACTGTTAAGAAGCTGTCACACGGTAATATATACCTCATGCTAACAACTAAGCAGATGCTAAAGACAACGCAGAAAAGCCAAATGGAAAGCGAAGAAAAGCCCAACAAATTTAGATTATGCCTTTGTCTAATACCAGCTTGGATTGCAAGACAGACACTGTAATCACTTGTATAAGCAACTGTCAGCCTGTGAGACAGATTACACAGTTTCTTTTCTAATTAGCGATGTGGATAGACTGACATCTGTTGCTGAACCACGTGTCACATTAAGATGACTGGTGCCTGCATAGTGGAACATAATGCATCGCATTGCATTGTGGGAACCCGTTCCGGTGCGAGGGAAGGTTTTGATTGGGGGAGTTGGAAGGAAAGAAATATCGATTCTGAGAGGAGCTTGCTGCTTGATACATGGTCGCATGTAACAGGGCAGTTTTGGGACACCATATATTGCTCTATAGCGCTCTGCGTTTCACACAGCTGGGCGGGTATGAAGCACATTCTTGGCATTAAGGTTCTGTGCCCAAAAAGCAATCACGAGAGAGGAGTCTAGTTTGTCAAAATGCACTGTGCAGGCCGCCCATGAAGCCTGGAGACACAACAGCTGAGACCTATACGTTCCTGGTGCTGGGCAGAGGATGCTGGGTAATTTCCTCAGAAGGATGATCTGTCATAAAATATCCCTGGACCATATTTGCAATGAAGCATCTATATAAGGGGGGAAATGGGTCATGTAGAAAGATGTTCAGATGTATTGGACAAAATTGTGTTCTCAAAATACTATTTTTATGGCATTTTCTTTCTCTGATCTCATTTACATCAGGCTTCAATCAGGTATACCTGATGATAGAAAGGACCTTTCTACTTTAAACACTGATAGTTCAACAGATATTTAGATTTCACTCTCAGAAACATGGATTTTGCATGGATTTCTGACAAAAAAACGCTACATTTATATTCTCGACATGCACACAACCAATCCGAGGCCGAGCCTCATCTCCATATATGTGGGCCTGGATTTATATGTTTGTGCCCATTCTAAAATTCTAAGTATTGCTTATGTCCTGACCCTTATAACTCTCATCCTAACCCTTATCCTTCACATATTCCTCTCATACTAACCCTTATTTATCTAATCCTAGCCCTTATACCACTCATTCCAACTCCTATTCCTCTCTTTCTAGCTTATACCACTCATTCTCACCCTTAATACCCTTATCCTATCCTAACTTCCTCTCGTCCTTACACTTATTCCCCTTATCCTAACCCTTATGCAACTCGTCCTTACACTTATTCCACCCATCCTAACCCTTATCCACCCATCCTAACCCTTATCCACCCATCCTAACCCTTATTCCTCTCATCCTAACACTTATACCTCTCATCCTAACCCTTATTCCTCTCCTCCTAACACTTATACCTCTCATCCTAACCCTTATTCCTCTCATCCTAACACTTATTCCTCTCCTCCTAACACTTATTCCTCTCCTCCTAACACTTATACCTCTCATCCTAACCCTTATTCCTCTCATCCTAACACTTATACCTCTCATCCTAACCCTTATTCCATCATACTTAGCCCTTATTCCAATCATCCTAACACTTATTCCTTCATTTTTAGCCTTTATTCCACTCATCCTAGCCCCTAATCTTCTCATCTCCACTACTTCGTCTGAGCATGTAATACCCTTGCTTATCCATATATGCGTCAACTGTAAAAGTTGGTGCAAACCAAACCGTGTATTATCCCCATTGTGTCCCGTATGTGACTGTACATCCTCAGCTGCCAAGTATTCATACTCAAGCGTGTAAATCAGATGATGGACTTTTGTTAAAACCAGAATAGGCATCGAGGAAAATAACGACAATAGGCAAAGCCATTGGCCACTCTGTTTTTGCTGATTTAAATGGCAGAATGATGAAGGAGGATTTTAAATACTACTGACAAACTAGTTATATTTTTGTATATACGTCACCTGTACCTGCACAGGAGGTGTCATTCTAATTGTAATAGGATGTAGTGTCACATTAGGTAGTGTCACATTAGGCAGTGCCAAATGAGGTATTGTCAAATTAGGCAGTGACACATTAGGTATTGTCAAATTAGGCAATACCACATAAGGAAATGAAACATTAGGTAGAGTCACAATAGGTAGGACCACATTATGTAGTATGCCAGTAGGTAGTGTACCACTAGGTAGTGCACCACTAGATAGTGTACCACTAGGTAGTGTACCATTAGGTAGTGTTCCATTAGGTAGTGTACCATTAGGTAGTGTTCTATTAGGTAGTGTACCACTAGGTAGTGCACCACTATACCTACTGTGACTCTACCTTTTATTCCACTAGGTAGTGTACCAATAGTTGAAGCTTCATACGTTATGAGACACGTCCTCGTCACTCTGTCCCATGCTTGTCTGCTTGTCTGTCCCATGCTTGTCTGCTTGTCTGTCCCATGCTTGTCTGCTTGTCTGTCCCATGCTTGTCTGCTTGTCTGTACCATGCTTGTCTGCTTGTCTGTCCCATGCTTGTCTGCTTGTCTGTCCCATGCTTGTCTGCTTGTCTGTCCCATGCTTGTCTGGTTGCTGCCATATAGTTGTTGACATGGGAGATAAGGTGAGCTATGAGCGCTTCCCAGGGTTGGGATGTACACCGTGGATGTCATAGGACCAAGATATCAGTGATCCAATCCTGTTTGATGGTCAGGACGTCCTTTGGGATCACATCCATGCATACTGAGTAGCTCAAGATGTTTCTACCCTGAATAGACCTGTGCATCTTATCAATATGCTCACAGGATCAGGTTTGTGCTATATATCTTGGCTAAGTTACTTTCTGCTGTTAAGGTTATGTCTCACTTTTAATTCATTGTCATGAAGTAAACACACTAATATGTTTGAGAGTAATTTATGTTTATTCTTAAAAAGGCAATAGTAAGTAACCTGATTTAATGGCCATACAAAACGACAACAATTAGGTTATAGACTTTTATATCCTATCATGACCTGTCTCTTTTTTGATGATTGACCAATTCCCTTATCAAAGCATAACATACATCACCTGATATAAGGCAATTCTCCTCATTCTCGCCAGTGATACATTTATGTGATATTCTATGGTTATATGAGATAGGCCAGCAGGATGGTAGACATCTCTGGGGCATATACAAAGTATATATACGCTTAATACTGGCTGATAAGCAAGATCTTATCCTCCATATAAGTTGCATTGATTTTTTTTTGTGAAAAAATAAGAAGCTATTTGTGATGGAGATTAGGTCAAATTAAGGTTATGCCAATAATGTTCATCCTTGTCTCTATCCTCTCAAGAGTCCCCTCTGTCCTGTTTTGCAATGATTTCTTGTGGACAAATGACTGAGGTTCCTTAAAACAATAGCCCAAGCTTATCATAATTGAAAATATATTGGACAAGAAAATAAATAAAATGTAATTGGGATATATTGCAGGTTGTATATATGATAACATATAAAAATTGTTCCCTTGTGGGTCCTCTTTCTAAACATAGATTCTGGACCACTATGTATGTGGCACTAAATATTAAAAAGGACACCATGGGTCATTTGTGGAATTACATGTCCAATATGTCAAAGTAGGTAAACGAAAGGGGGCATGTCTACTGGAGCATCATTTGTCTAGTATGGCAAAATGTTTCTAAAAGACATCACAAAATGACTAATGTGGCAAAATAGGTATATATCATGGAATCATAGGTCTAATATGACAAACAGGAAACTGCATGTGCCGTGTGGCAAAACACAGAAACTGAGACCAGTCTGTTGCCCCAAGATAAACATAGACCAATGCCTCCCTGCTTAAATGACAGCAAGTTGCAAAGTCAGCGCCGAACACTATATGCTGAATTGATACAACCAACCAAGCAAGTCCTGTTAAGGCAAAATACATTATCCATCTCACTTCTTCATTGCCAAAAAGGCCAGTCAATGTTACATCCAACACATGTTATCAGTGTATGCTTAATATGTTAATATGGTGCGCAAAATATATTACTGCGTGGGAGAGGACGATGGTGATGATGGAAAGAATGAAAAGCGAGGCTGCTGTGGTGATGAGACGCCAACAATGGCGGGAAATGCTGGAGAGGTCCTTACCTTGACATAGTCGTTAATGCGGCCAGGGTCCCTGTCCTCGGGGGTCTGGGTATGGATGCTGGGTTCCTTCTCCTCAGGTGGAGAGTCCAGCTTGACCTCTCCTTCCCCGCTCACCTGCAGGGTTGCCGGCTGTTCCAGATCAGTTTTTTCGTCAGACATTTTGGCGGACATTAAAGCCAATCCGGACTGTGGTGGTAAATGGAGTTTCTCCTTTTTCCAGAATCCCGGATGGTTGTTGCGGGAGCGGGATGTGGACGCGGGAGCGTGCTGCTGATGCTGGGTGCAGGGGTGCTGCTGCGGGACACGAGGGGCTGCAGGGAGAGTGCAAACTGTAGGGAGGGTGCAGGCCGAGCCGCTGTCATGAGCTTGTACCATTCACTCGGGAAAGGGGGGACAGCATGCTTGCTGCAACACCTCCCCCATCACCCGACCTACACCAGCAGAATTCTCTCACATATTCGCTTTATGTTAAGAATGCAATTTGTGAGTTCATATAAGTGGGCATTTGTATCGTAAACAGGAAATGCAATTTTGGTTAATTGGCTTCGGTATCACCTTAGAGTAATGCATTACTTTAAGGATATAACTAGCTGTAGGGGGGGATGGTGGTGGGACAAACTGTAATATTCATCCAGGCCAACCCCCTGCAACAGCTGTCACGAGACACGCTCCTTGTAAGCCCATATCACAGTCTCGTATGACACATATCAACTGCATGCGAGCGTGCATGACAGACGAGAAAGCAAGCAGTCTGTGACGAAATTCGGGCATAAGACGCTGGGCCCAGCTTCCGCTTCCGGTGCCTCCATCTGCGTCTAGGCTCTCTCTGTGTAAAGCTGAGCGGCGATGCTGAGATAGACCTGTTTCAAAGTCAAGGGAAACACGACTTTCCTGAGGTGTCATACGATATTTAGCTAACTGTAGGCTGTTGTGTGTGTATCCCCTGTGTTTCAGACAAAGATGTCACTTTCCATCCCATATGATCTAAACTTGACATTCTGTGTTCTCATTAACACAGTGGATCTTTGATGATATGCAAACTAAGAGCTATTGTCGTTGCAATATTGATATGAAAATATTTCATTTTGATAAAAATGACTGTAATTAGTTTATCTTGAATGAGGGAAGAATTAACACACTGTGAAAATTAATAAGGCCCTAAAAGCTAAATTCAATAACTGGCTCTCCTAATGTCTAGAAAATAAATCAGATCGAAAAAAATTGCCGATAAATAAACTTAATATTAACATTTATAAAATCAAAACATTAAATTTGAGTGACATAAAAAGTCTTACTCCTGATGTGAATTTCCGGATGGGTTTCCTTTATTTAGTGTCTTTCTGTTTGGAGCGCAAATTTCCCTGATTAAAATCCAAATCTCTACTTTCAATGTATAGTCATCAGTTTGATTTTATACATGGGCCAGGCGAAGCAATAAAACATGGACGCTTACACTATAAAATGCTTTAATTATTTTCCTTTTTAATCTAGAACTTCCAACAATGCACCAAAAACTTGAAGGCCATACAAGGTCCTTCAAATATATATATATATATATATATATATATATATATATATATATATATATATATATATATATATATATATATATATATATATATATATATATATATATATATATATATATATATATATATATATATATATACAAATATATATATATATATATATATATATATATATATATACATAGGTCATTTGTGGAATTACATGTTCCGTGTTCCAACCCCATCAACATGCGGTTACCTTGTTAAAATTGTTGTTGTTGAAACAGTACCGTGTCACTTGTTTTAAAAAGTTTATATTTAATATTACTGGTATATTTCACGATGACATGGTAATGTTAAGTGCACCAAATTCTACATCCGATATCTTTTTTACACGACTTTGAGGCTAAAATATATTTTAAAATAAATATTATCACGAGCTTTCTTTTTATTGTTGTAAATGTTGCAGCTATATTACTATTTGGAACTGTTGTACACATCAGCACAATCTCCAAAAGTATAATTCTGCTCCAGAGATACCTTAAGAAATCGTCTGAGGCCTGTTCCTTTGAAGAGTCCAAGTTGTTCTATATATTAGGCCCTATTCATTGTACCAACTGTATGCAACCATAAAGCAGAAAATTGGTACTAATCGTCTGTTATATGGTTATACATCCTTAGTAGTATTAAAGGATATAAATTATCCCATCAACATTTTCTTTTGAGTGGAGTTATTTATAAATACTACCATTTTGAACGCTCTTATACCTCTCAAATAATCGAGTTTCCACGTGCGTTTAACGAGCCATCTTTTGTTTATTGCCCTTACGATACTTATAAGTTTGCCAATAGGTGACACTTCTACCAATCACTTGAAGACAGGTGGCACCACTATCAATCACTTGCAGACAGGTGGCACTTCGGAATGCCTACACTGTAAGATGTAATTGGAGTAATACGTAGCTTTTGCTGAATTTGTACAGCACTTCTATGTAATGATTCTTTTACCTTCAGGGCTGCAAGATTGAGGTTTTAACTCTGTAATGATTTACGTCTTGGATTTTCCATATATTTTTCCATGTCATAGTGGTCACAGTGCACAAATAAGATCCGGGTCAAAATGTGATACGATTAACCTATATTACAGATGCGTGGGTGTCTGTCAGATGAGGGCTATTAAAACCAAACAAAGCATATGACAGGAAATCTTTTGATAAATATTTAAAATATAACATGTAATGATGACAGAAAATTCAAATGAAAGCTAATTAATATTTTTTAAAAAATTTGGGGGCAGTTCCAAAATTATTTGATATTCATGAAGTCTGCCTTAAAAAAACGCATTTGCACATAAGGTCTGGTTTGAGACCAACACAGCCGAAAATTTTCCAGGTGAATGTATATTTTCTTTGCCTTTAAATGAATATTACAGTATTTTTCTATTAGGAAAAAATAAGAAAGGATTAATTGAAACATTTTAACAATTTTTTAGTGAAGTTTGAAAGTAGCATGTTTAAATAGGATTATACAGTGGCTGTCATGAAATGTATTTTTCTTGTATTTACAGAGTGGAATGAGGCAAATGGCAAAAAAATGTGCATTCTAAACTATTAGATGGGTCCAAACAAGGCTCTAATGATGGCCGAGACCCCATAATATAGACATATGGTTATGTGCCTGTCTATCCAGCTGGTGATTGAAATTTAAAGTGATACAAGGTAACTGACTTATGCCATATGTTAGTTATAATTTACCAGTAATCACATAAGTAGTTCATACATCTCACTTGTTTGATGGTCACAAAACAGCATAAACAAGGGAGATGCATTGACACTGAGTGAAAATGTCATTTTAGGCCGACTTGACCCTTCTGCCATGACAGAGTCAGATACAAATTAATGATTCTCTTACATTTTTCATGATTGCACTTTCATTTAGCCATCTTTCTCAATCCACAAATTTGAATTCATTCAGCTGAATGCATTTAAATACCTTTTTGGAAGCCCTTACACAGATTTGAACACTGACTGGGCATGGTGGCCGCATTTCTGTTAAGCCCTATAAACACACCAAAATCTTGAAAATAAAGAAATCAAACACTTATTATGTGTAAGAAAGTCAAATTTAAATTTCAAAACACAAAATAAAACATAATTCATCACAATAAATTGAAAAATGGTGAAACGTAACCTTTTTTAAAAAAAAGATTTTTGTCCCAATAAGCAAAATGTACACATACGCGTCACCAAAATCTAAAATCTTGAAAAAAAAAAAAAAATTTTGCATATGAATTCTTGAAAATTATGTTAAAGTGATGTCACATATAAGCTCTATTTGTAAATTTAAATAATATAGAATGAAAATGATTGATAACCATCAAAACGACACATTTACATTTCCAAATTTCACTGAATTTCACAAGTGATTTTCAGGTCGGCCACCCAAATAAGTCCAAAAAGTTATCAAATTTATGTCAAATAGGGTGATTAAAGGTTATAACATCATCATTGATGTATTTTGTACTCACTATTTTCAGGTCAAATAGATAGAGTACTGCCTGACAGCTTTGTGTTATGATGGATGCTTAGTCAAGCATGTAAAGATAACAGATTCTTAATCTTGTGTTGTACCATGTGTATTGTAGCTACTCAGCCATTACAGGAAGGGGTGACCTCAGGTCATGACCCTGGGTACTGAGCATGCTCATTGATAAACTAGGTCAAGTTTGTTTGTATGGATCATTGACCATGAGCATATATCATTACAAGCTTCACATGCCCAAAAACCAGTCCACTACATCCAGAGAAAAACAGCAATCTCAATATCCTGAAGGCCAAAACTTCAAAAACAGCCTTAATCACCCTTAAAGACACACCAAAAATTTCAAATTTGCACATGGGGTGCAGAACACACAGTAGTTTTAGATTTGGTTAGTATTTTTTCAGATCCTTTGGACTGCCACCTGGTTCAGGTCACAGTGCACAAATAAGATCCGGGTCAAAATGTGATACGATTAACCTATATTACAGATGCGTGGGTGTCTGTCAGATGAGGGCTATTAAAACCAAACAAAGCATATGACAGGAAATCTTTTGATAAATATTTAAAATATAACATGTAATGATGACAGAAAATTCAAATGAAAGCTAATTAATATTTTAAAAAAAATTTGGGGGCAGTTCCAAAATTATTTGATATTCATGAAGTCTGCCTTAAAAAAACGCATTTGCACATAAGGTCTGGTTTGAGACCAACACAGCCGAAAATTTTCCAGGTGAATGTATATTTTCTTTGCCTTTAAATGAATATTACAGTATTTTTCTATTAGGAAAAAATAAGAAAGGATTAATTGAAACATTTTAACAATTTTTTAGTGAAGTTTGAAAGTAGCATGTTTAAATAGGATTATACAGTGGCTTCGAATTGGTGCACTGTGACCTTCAGTTCTGGCATCAAGCTTCAGTCTATTCTGCCACTTGATGGCGCTTTTGCATAAAAATTGGAAAAGTGAAAAGCAAATTGTAATGTTGTGGCATATTGGCCAAGTGTTGTACAAACTCTATCTGGGCTTGTAAGATTTTGTCAAACTTTTGAAATTATTGCATAACTTTGCTTTTCATTTTCTTTTGGATTCCTTTCACATTAATTCGCTAATCTAGTGCGAACTTGATTTGTCAAAAATCGCCACCAGTGTTTCCAGTGACAGAATATATTTCTCTGAAACATATTACTGTACATAACCCAGAAGTTGGGAATCCAACGCATTTTAATTTAAGAAAGGTTCACTGAGCTGGTAATGGATTGAATGTCCACCATTTGCAAGCCTCTTCAGAATCTCCCGAGTGCTATCGTATGTGATTTCGAAAAGGACTTCTCAGATGAGACCTGCCTTAAAACGCCAATAACGTGTCAACTGTAAGTTCCTGTTTTATCATTAAAACACGTGCACACAAATCAAATCAAAATAGGATTTGTAAAATGTTGAAACATTTGTTACTATATATAACCTTGGCCACCCCAGTCTTTCCAGATTATATGTTAGGACCTTAAGAAACTTTGATGCAATATGCAATTAACTTACAGTCACTATGTTTTCGGTGCTTTAACAGCTTGGCTACAGCTATTATAACTGATTTTTACCCCAAAACAATCCGTGTGAATGCATTTGCCACTTTGCCCTATTCAACTTATCAATCCCTGCGACTGATCCTTACTCCAAATCTAAAGATAGGTAAGTTCTCTTATGGAAAACCACGGCATGATTTACATACCTCTTGCAATTGCACACAAGTTCCAGAAATATTATTCTCACGCATACGATTCCAGTTTTCATATAAACTCTACTTCAGTGATCACTAGAGTTATCCTTTATTCTTCCCTATTAAAGATTATGTACCAAACTCCAGAGACAATTCATGCAACAACATTATCTGATTGATATGCAATGTTTAGGAACTTAATGCATCTTTTTACGGGGGGCATGCACTATTTGAAGAGCAATCCTGTTCTTTTATGACATTTATCATTTCAAGCAAAAAGCTATTACGTTTAGAGTCATTTTTAAGGTACTTAATTCGACAATAATAACTATTTACACTGTACTTAAAAAAATAGTTTCATTTTATTTGATTTGGATCGGGCAATAAAACGCTTGAATAGCAGCGACTACATTTTATATCAGCTTAAAGAGCAAACGGTTTGCAGCACCGGAAACCGTTTTGAATGTCACAGTTATATGTCAAAGAGATTAAAAAAGGAAATGAAAAAAAGAGATGCCCTTGAGAGATTGAAAAAATCCAGTCGCCATGATGTTAGTACTTATCACAGCGAGGTTGCCCCTGTACAAATGATTTCGCCTGTAACAGAATAGGTATGAATGCTTTTGCCGCTTCCCATAATTCAACTTTTTAATGGCCCACGCTGATTCCATACCCAGGACCGGCCCCACTATAGCACAGATCCCATGCATTACCAACTGTGCCGGCAGTGCTACTTTCACACTGGTTAAAAGGCTTGAAAGTCGACCGGATATGGCCATATGTGTTGAAAGGGGCATAAAAACACTATTTCACAATTTCACAATTTACATACCAAGGATTTTCCTCTCAATGTTTGGTATTTTCTCTCAAGGGAATAATACATGATTACAGCAGAGTTTCTATTTTCACAAGAAATGAAGTTTTTATGTGGCAAATATTTATAAAAATATCCATAAAATTGAATTTGGCTTAAGAATGATATCTCTTCAAAATGATGCTATGGACAGGTATATGATAAAAAAACCCATCATGACACGTAAAACACCAAGATGTGTATCGATGTCAAAAAGAAAATGTTGATTTTATGGAAATCACAGCGTTAAACAATAGGTCTATTTATGATGTTTTCAATTTGAGAACAGGTCAATAGGTCATTAAACATAAAATTCTAATTGTCACATTGAAAACCAATCACCAAATGACATCCAAAGAAATATCTTTTTAATATTGTATCTTACAGGATGTGTTAAACTCTTGCATATGTGGCATACATATAAAAGCTGAAAATTAATATGATTGATCAGGTCATGCAAATGTCAAGTAATAACTTTGCTTTGCTGTCTAGATATGTAATTTAATCAATTTGAAAAAAATATTCTTCTTTGCGTCACATCAGAAAACATATGCAACAGATCATGAATTATTCATTATAGAGGATAAATCATATATGATTTAATTCATGTCATTAAATGTTATGTTGGCTATCAGTGTATGAATAGAGCAGGATAAAAATATCAAAACTGTATTTCATCGGCTAAGTGCTTAATAATGGACAAATAGTAGAACATGAGAAAATAAAATGGGGAAATTAATTTTTTCAGATCTTTTGCCAAGAAATGAAATGAATATGCTGTTCCAAATAGACATAAAGTATGAGGTGATATGCATATTCATGTCATTATCTTATTAATCATGTCATTATCATATTAATCTGTAGTGATCAGCGATCCTTACAAAGAATAATATGAATGTAACACAACTTCAACTCACAAAAAAACAAAATATCAGCAAACGATTATGAAGAGAAGGACACGAAATGTTCACAAAAATGTGGAACAATTTGTCCAAATCAGACCCTTCGAAGCCTGACTAAATTTTGAGAGGAACATTTTTATTTGCATGTTTGAGCAATCGTATTGGTCATGTTATACAGATGGAAATTCAAACAATTTGAAATCTCTTTTTGGGGAATAATGCATCAGAGCAAATTTAATTCTGTACTAGATTATTCTGTATTAGGATATTTTTTTAAGAACACTGGGTGGCATATAACATTGTAAGGATATATCCTTCTGGAGTTGTGAATTTGTAGTTGATGAAATGTAATTTAATCATGGCTATGGTCACATTGAAATGATGTGAGATGATATGAGTGTGGACAGTGTAGTGTCAGGTGATATTTCTTTGTGATATATTAGAAAGCTTACGTTCCAGCATGTTAATATTCCAAAACAATATTATTCAACATATTTACAGTATGCTCACTTTTCTATATTACAATGACTTTCATCTTGAAAGTGAGTTCAAACTCAGCGAGTTGTGTGTGAACTAGTTGTGTTGTGGTAAATTTTTGAAACTTAAAATTTTATTCATCCAAGAGAACTCAATCGTCACTTATCGTAATGCCTTTATGGGCCTTATGGGTCATGCCCTTATGGGTCTTATGGGTCATGCCCTTATAGGTCTTGTGGGTCATGTCCTTATGGGTCTTATGGACCATGCTCTTTTGCGTTTTCGAGGTATCTACCCATCTTTATGTGGAATGGACATAAACTATCATTATACAAATCAAATGAATTGGGATTATAAATCAAGATATTTGACAGAATATGGCCAATCATAGACAGATCTTGACAATAATTTCGACATCTATGGACTTTTCCAAAAACAAAATTGATAATGAATTTTTTAAAGAGGGCTAAGGAGATATTAATCTATTTAAACTTCATGTTTTGAGGATACCCAAAATTTACGAGAATACTGAAAGTTGGAAAGAGCACTATTTCTATTTTGATCATTCCCTTTTGCCCAATTTACAAGAAAGGAATGTAGTAAGCTGAGATTTCACTCCGCTCTAACGATGCTTAATTGCCCTTGTAAATATATTGTTTTTTTTTCACTCATTCTTATTACACTATATATTCTAATCACCATGTCTACTAACCTATTATATTCTTGCCACTTTTAATCTTTGCATGATATCTCCTAAGCACAATATATTTTTACCACTATAAATTATTACCATTATCTATTCTTACCACTATATATTCCTACCATTATATATCTTACCACTTTATATTCTCACCACTTTATATTCATACCACTACATATCATTACTTCCATATATTCTTACCATTTTATATTCTTCCCACTATTCTCACTATATTCTAACCACAACATATTCCTAACATTCTATATCCCAACCACAATATGTTCTTGCCAACTCATTTTCTTACCAATATATGTTCATACCATAACTCTATATTCTTACAACAATATATTTTTACCACTATATATTCTTACCACTCTATATTCTTACCATTATTTAATTTTACCACTTTATATTCTTACCACTTTATATTCTTACCACTTTATATTCTTACCACATTATATTCTTACCACTTTATATTCTTACCACTTTATATTCTTACCACTTTATATTCTTACCACTTTATATTCTTACCACTTTATATTCTTACCACTTTATATTCTTACCACATTATATATTCTTACCACTTTATATTCTTACCACATTATATATTCTTACCACATTATATATTCTTACCACATTATATATTCTTACCACATTATATTCTTATCACATTATATTCTTACCACATTGTATTCTTACCACATTATATTCTTCACACTTTATATATTCTTACTAGTTGGTATTCCAACCGCTAAATAGTATTCTTAACACTATATATTCTAACGTAGATATAATTGAAGAGATAATTGCATGGCAGGCAGTATATGTGTACGACAGGCATTATAAGTATGCAGTAACAGATGTAATGGACTGTAAATGGGCAGTGGCTGAGGATGTACTTCAAGGTTGTGTGTAGTAAATTGTCAATAACATGTTGTCAATATAGCCTTGTAGCTTGAATTCATTGCTCTCGTGATGTGACCATGAATGGACTCTAAGAACCCGGAAATTGGCACTACCACTTCCGGTTTTACGTAATATTGGTTAAATGAAATAACAGGGGTGGACATAATATGTGGATATGCAAGTCAACATCGGAAGGACATAATCTTTTAATTGGTGTAATTTAGAATATTTTCCAGACAGTTACTACCATTTTGCTGTACTTTGAAAACTATATAATCACTTCACATACACATAGATATCCCTGTTTATTATAGACATTTGTGTGTGTTTCAGATTAACCTGATTATCTTAAGAGCAGAATATCTTAATATTTAATTGCCACTAATATCCCAATCTACTGTTTGTCCAACTTTATCTGATCCTGAAAAGCAGCTATGTAATGCCTCAGTCACATTTGCACCGGGCGCCGGCCGGGATGTTTACATCGGTCGACTTCCCCGTCTGCCGGGCGCCGGGGAGTTTATAAGCAACAATCTGAATGATGCCGTAGCTGTGGTCACATTATTAAAGGGCACCGCATGGCACGTGCAAGACTGAATAGCACAGACGTCTGTAGGATATCTTAAAGACGTCTAGATCATTGACAGACGTCTGTCAGATATCCTAAAGACGTCTAGATCATTGACAGACGTCTGTCAGATATCCTAAAGACGTCTGTCTCATTTGTCAGACGTCTGAAGGACATCCTAAAGACGTCTATGTGATATCGCAAGGAGCCCGTGGGAGCATCTGACGATGGTCTGTGATAACATGAAATAAAAATAATCCTATTTTCACCGCACGATGCCACCGGCAGCCTTAAGATAATCTGCCGATGTGCCTGCGGGACACTGCCGGGACCCTGCCGTGTACTTTAAGATGATATTTGCTGATAAGACATCGGGGAAACGCCGGCAACTTTTAAGTTGCAGCTAAAAGTTCCCGATGACCCGCCCGACATCTTAAAGATGTCCAATTGTGGCTGATGATCTCCCGGTGCCCGCACGGCAATCTGAACTGCCGGCCAATTGTGTAAAAAATACTCATCGGCTGGGCATCTTTGCTAAAATCGGCGCAAATGTGACTGAGGCATTAGCTAAAATGTTGAAATATGGTACCCCCCTGGCGTGGAACATTAATTAAAAATGCTGTGTGGATAATCTCCCTCAATTCCATCTCTTCAATCTAATACCAAATTATGCTGTGACACAAGGACCCTCAAGATGTCTTAGAGTCCCATTCCTCATAATAATGATAACGATAATGATGATGATGTGATCCTATGATAACTTGGACGATCCCTTGTCATATAAAGAAAAGATTGGTTGGCTTGATAGAATCATCAAGCCTTTGAGGTACACATAACATCTGATTAGTCAACTTTTTATACCCCATGCAAATTTCCTATGTAAACATCCTGTGTTAACAGAATGTCAATATCTACTTCCCCTTGTAAACACAACATCTGATTGGTTAAACTCATATCTCATTTGAATATCCCAAACATGCGCTCCATACACATCATGTGTAAAAACTATGCATTTTCATTTCAGCCATAGAATACAGGCACGTTTTAAGATATAATTATACATAAAAGAGGAACTGCAACTAAAAGAGTTGGGTTTTCTCATGCAAACGGGATAGACCAGTAGAGTGGGTAAACGACTTCCCCAGAACGCCTGAATGATTGGTGCCTTTGAACGCTAAAGAAACGTACATATGGAGATCTCATTGCAGTTCCATCCCTCATACTAAGTTATGGTGTCATGCAGGAATCCTCAAGAAATCTTAGTGGTCTGATTGTAGTTCCATCCCTCATACTAAGTTATGGTGTCATGCAAGAATCCTCAAGAAATCTTAGTGGTCTGATTGTAGTTCCATCCCTCATACTAAGTTATGGTGTCATGCAAGAATCCTCAAGTAATCTTAATGGTCTGATTGTAGTTCCATCCCTTAATACTAAGTTATGGTGTCATGCAAGAATCCTCAAGAAATCGTAATGGTCTGATTGCAGTTCCATCCCTTAATACTAAGTTATGGTGTGATGCAAGAATCCTCAAGTAATCTTAATGGTCTGATTGTAGTTCCATCCCTCATACTAAGTTATGGTGTCATGCAAGAATCCTCAAGTAATCTCAATGGTCTGATTGTAGTTCCATCCCTCAATACTAAGTTATGGTGTCATGCAAGAATCCTCAAGTAATCTTAATGGTCTGATTGCAGTTCCATCCCTCAATACTAAGTTATGGTGTGATGCAAGAATCCTCAAGTAATCTTAATGGTCTGATTGCAGTTCCATCCCTCATACTAAGTTATGGTGTGATGCAAGAATCCTCAAGTAATCTTAATGGTCTGATTGCAGTTCCATCCCTTAATACTAAGTTATGGTGTGATGCAAGAATCCTCAAGTAATCTTAATGGTCTGATTGTAGTTCCATCCCTCAATACTAAGTTATGGTGTCATGCAAGAATCCTCAAGTAATCTTAATGGTCTGATTGTAGTTCCATCCCTCAATACTAAGTTATGGTGTCATGCAAGAATCCTCAAGAAATCTTAATGGTCTGATTGCAGTTCCATCCCTCATACTTGAGGTGTCATGCAAGAATCCTCAAGAAATCTTAATGGTCTGATTGTAGTTCCATCCCTCATACCAGGTTATTCCTGATAGCCTGCACCAATACCACTTAACTGACACAGATAAATGTAAACAGAATAAATCCATACCCAGGTGGGGTAATTGTTTTAGACACACCTAGTGTGCGATATCACTCTCTTCACTGATTTCCTTTGTCTTGTTTCTTTGTCTGCTGTTCAGTACAAGTCTACTCTGCATTAAATTAATACCTCTGCTGTCATTACCCTGTTTTTGATCTCATTCAAAGTTTGGAATTCTCCGAGCCATAAATACTTTCCTTGACTCACAAAGATATCATCAAATCTGAATTGACCAACATCAGGTCATAAACTGTATCGTATCCAGGAATGGCACATAAACTGACCAATAAGTAACAACTGCCAGTACAAAACAAATCTATTTATATTCTTTCACCAATGAGTTAATAGCCAGATTGATCTCAATACTAATGACTTGCGCTCAATTCTGTGTGCACATTTATACCTTTGGAGGCAGGGACTGATATGAAAGAGAAGTCCTGCTATGGAGGGTATACAAGTCCAGTTCAAGTTAAATATACATTGTATTTCTGGACATTACATTATTCATTTTGCCCTTCAATCTGTTGAATTACCATGGTGAGCTTAAGAAAAGGTGTTTCAGATTTGTAAAATATTGAAATAATATATTTTGTGACTTTCTATCATCTTTTTATCTTTTTTGATACCATCTTATTAATGATAATTTTATGTAAATTTACATATGTTGTTTAAATGTAAACTTGGGCCGCTATTCAGAAAATGCTTGCTAATGTTTGAAATTTCTAATCGTATCCCTCATAAAATCACTTGATAAAACCTCGATATAGTCACAAGAATTTTGACTATTTCTCAGTTTTGCTATTGAGAAAATTGAATCGAGATTTTTAAAAAAAACTTTTGGATGTTACCAGTACAAATACCAATGTTTCCTTTAAAGAATTTTCTGAATTTACAAAGCCATGAAGTGCCATATCTTAATTACGCAGTTATGTGAAAATTTCAAGCTTGAAGTGAATCATTCACTGAGGCAAAATAATGCCATACACAAGGGCATTGCCCTGGCAGACCAATTGTAAATGTATGTCATATCATGGAAGGACCTTGAGTTCAATAGCTCATTTCGTACAGCAGGGGGTAGATATTGATATTTTGGTATTGTTTCCAATGGGACATTGTGAGTTTGTGTCAAACATAATGAGGCCGAATTCATAGGTTTTCATTTCGTTTTCGAAATGATTGATTCGTAACATATTTCATATCCTGTCATCATCATATTTAAAGCAATAAGAACACCAAAATAATTTGCCTTTTTCATATCTACCAAAAGGTGGCCATTGACAATATGTCAAGGTTGACTAAGTTCAGATGAAATGAACAAGCATCTGAGATGGTTTGGAAGAGTCTAACTTGCTACATATCACCCATACAGGGTGATAGCAACTTTTTTAGGGGTGACAGGTTATGATTTATGAATAGCATGTTCTCGGTGTGTATAAGAAATAATACATTGACACCCCACCCAACATTGTAGTTATGATGACAAAATACATGTATATGCCATCCCTGAATGAAGACATTAGTATAGAAAAGAGTATTGTAGAGTCTTTTCTCATTCGTTGAAGAAACTACCAATCCAATTTGTTCAGGCAAAATTTACAGATGGGAAAAGTTGAAAATACTGAATTGTTAGAAAAACATTCCAGAATGGAAAATTAAGGTGTAAAATTGGCAAATGAACACATGTGTTGATTTTGACTGGGGCATATGATATTGGCATTGGCATTAAGTAAATATTTATCCTATATTTCCTATTTTCAAACTCTTTCCATGCCCCGCGATAAAGATTTCTTTTTTGCATTTGTTATAATTCCCGGAATGCTCTAGGTATCTTGACTTCTCACACAATTCATAATGACTGCACATCGTAAAAAAATTGCCTGAGACATCCCTCTCGCGAGAACGAGATCTGGTGATGAGAGCCCTCTGGCGGGAAGCAAGGTCAACTAAAATGACAAAAGTCTGAGCGAGAACATTTTGCTTCTTGTGGTCTTGAGCAAGTAAAGCAGTTTATGGAGAGTAGGCTTCAGGAATGCTGGATGATGTTTACCGTCCGCAAATGGTTCTCAGACTATCACACAACCTTACAGGCACGTTTTAATTGCACATCGGAAGCTAAAGCAAGGCATAACAATCAGGCACAACAAGTTCTGTGAATGCTAACTCCCTGCCTACGCTGTCCATGACACCTTAATCCGCTTTTTATCTGAGCCCAGGTCTGACTCAATATGAGCTGTGTGAAGAAGTATTGAAATGGAAGTACTGAACATTCTTAAACTTGCAGTTTGCCTTTTTTATACATACGTAACAATTGTGCTTCTGTGAATGCTCTCTGTTTGCCTTTTATTGTGTACAAAACCTTTGTTTATCTATACTAACGGTGTATCTATATGATGCAAGATGACACTGCTTTTCCGACTTCAGACAGTCTCTCCGTAATAGATTTTGTCCATACAAACTCTCACTGAATGCCTAAAGTCTGCTCACACTATGCGCTGAACAACTGACCTTCCGTGAATTTGACCTGCTTCTGACCTACCTTTTGACTTTCTTTGACCTTCAAGTGTTCTGCTTCTGTCCTATCTCTGGCCCTCAAGCGATCTTCAAATGATCTGCTTCTAATGTGCTCTGACCTACCTCAGACATTCAAATAACCTGTTTCTTATGTGACCTTCTTCTGACCTACCTCTCACTTGCTCTGGCCTAAATAAGACATTCAAATAACATGCCTCTGACCTTCAAATGACCTTCTTCTGACCTGCCTCACACTTGCTCTGACCTAAATCAGACATTCAAATAACAATCATCTGACCTTCAAGTGACCTGCTTCTGACTTCCCCCAAACTTCCTCTTGCATTCGAATGCACAGCCTCTGACCTATATCTGACTTCCTTTGGCCTACCTTTGGCCTACCTTTGGCCTGCCTTTGGCCTACCTTTGACCTATTTCTGACATTTCAGAGACATGCCTTTGACCATTCTCCTGTATCGGTAACTAACTTTTTGTGCTTACAATTTGACATAATCTTTCTGACCTTTCTTTCTGATTTATCCTCCATGGATCACAATATAACATATAATACTGTAACTCAAATCTTACCTCTGATTGATCTTACCCCCCTTCCCTGACCTAAAAAAGTCTCATTCTCTTAGTGCTAACAATCTGTCTGCTCTGCACAGCATGCCTTGTAGCTCTGAGCTGTATGCTGCACAAAACCCTATACTTCGCCCAGAAAGTCAACGATTTGTCTGCACTCTATACGTATGCTGCAGTACCACACCGACCTTCTCTCTGCATGAATACCATCAGTCTGTAACATATCTTTAACTGCATTTTGCAATGAGATATCTTAAATTGTACTTTCTTTTATATTGTCATGTGATTTATACAGAGGTTTAACATATTTTATTTGTTATATCCCCATGGACATTGTGGATTCAATAAACATTAATTTGATCGCTGATCATAATCTTCTATGAAAGGTTACATTGCCTCCATGTTTGGTAACTAATTGAAAATCACGATGCAGTATAGCTCCGGCATTTGATGTTTCTCTTTATCTGACAGTCTCTCAATTAGCATTTGGTGGTTTACTTGAGATTTTTACCCTAATCCTTGTACTGATGGCATGAATTTGGTATGAAGTTGAATTGCATTGAATCTGAAATTGTCATCCTTATCATGACACGAATATTCAACTTAACAATGCAGTTCAATTTTCACATTCTTGAGGAAAATAATAAAGCTATTTCCCCTTGCATTAAGCATGAACAAAGACGGCAAACAATTGGAGGCAGTGCCTTTTGATGGCAGGATCTAAAAAAAGGGTTGAGGAATGGCGGCGCGTATGTACTCAATCCTGGCCCGCCTTCAAACTGATTGCATCTTTTACCTCAGTGTTTGAGCCCTTTTATTGAAATCATTAAATATTCATACAAATTGAAGATATGAATGGGAGATGCCAGAACCGTCTGTGAAGCAAAGAATATAAATGATTTGTTGTGAGCTCTTCTTTTGAAGAATAGCTCTTGTACTATTTATATGCGTTGAAGGTCGAGTGTGGTATAATTCTGTGATATAATGTAATTGTGAGTTAAGATTCAATTTCATTTTTTTCCTGTTCACATCCCAAGGGGTATGTTTCAAGCTGTTAAATTAGAATTATGTGACCTTTTTCTGCTCTGAAGTGCCCTTGGCCATGAAAGTTCATGGCTTTGCTCCTCCAACCACTCTAGGTGATCTTCAAGCTGTACTCTGGTTTCACCAAACATTGAGATATTTCACATGCTATATGACTAATAGGCTCACAAAAAGAATTTATGGTAAAAAATTAACCAGAGCCACTGGTGTGGGGCATGCTTATGTTATCCTATTAGTATGGAGCAATATCCCACCAACTACTATACCTTGCTTTTATTATATTCCTGTTCTTTTTATATTTGTAATCTTAATCTAAAAATGCATTTTATTAAATCTATTGATTCCATGTACAAGTACAGCATTGAGCTTACCAATGTAAGATAATCTTTCAAGATGCGGACAAGGTGGATGGACAGTATTTTGGACCCACTAATTGGTTAATTGGGCCATATTATAGCTAATGGGGAAATGATTACTTGAAATGTTTTTGCTTTGTTTTCACCACCCTTTCTGCAATATTTAGGCTATATAAGATCATATAGAAGCCTGTCACCAGGACTCAATGTTTTTCTCCTCTCGAAGGGTGATTTAGGATATTTCTTCCGATATAATACATAAACATGACAACAAAATTCCAAGGTCTTTTATAATTTGTAACTTGTAACACCCTTGTTTTTCTTCCTACAAACTTGGTAATCATTGCAGATTTTTTTTTATTCTTACGAAAACGGCCTCTCATATCAGCCTGTCAATGGTAAAAAGGTGCGCTCAGGATTGGTCGCAAAACATTCTGTTTTTGTAACACGGATGGTTCCGGACATGCACTCATATGAAACACACACATGAAAAATAACATGTAAACAAAGAAAAAGAAGTGTGTGATGACAACATCGCCTTCGCCCATCGTCATCGATGCATGTAATTATCAACACGCATTGCTTGGAAATGCTTCCCGATCAATAGAGGAAGGAATTCTGAGTAGATTTATTCCCAATTTGGTGTAAATCGGACAATTAGAATAATAAGAAATGACAAGCATAATTCTGATCGTGATTAGCAATAGCACCTGAGCGATATTAGAGGTTATTCCACAACTTTGCATTCGTCTGTGCTAAAAAAAATCGTTTGTATACCACAATAAATGTGTTTAAAAGATTTTGCTCATCGATTTGCAATGATATTTTTTGTTTGTTTGTTTGTTTTAGTGTTGGTTTTGTTTTGTTTGTTTTCCAAGAAATAAAACAAAATAATGTGTTTAACTGGTAAAATGGTTGTAAAAAAGTAATGAATAGTAATGTTAACAAGAAAAAGTGGTGCTCCACGTGTAACATGGATGGAAAAAAAATAGAACATGACAAGAAACAAAACAAGAATTACGAGAAACAAAACAAAAATTAAAATGAACAAAACAAAATAAATAAACACAAAATGAAAAAAAAATTGAAAACTGAGAGGGGAGTTGAAATTATCATTTAATTTGGTATATGAATGAATATTCTAGCACAACCGTATGCAAAGCTGCCTTTTCAGTTCCTCTTATATCACTCATGTGCTAACGCAACTCATCAATCAGAACTTTGCTTGTCATTTCAAATTATTCTAATTGTCCGATTTACACCAAATTTGAACTAAATCTACTCAGAGTTCCATGCTCTATTGATTAGAAGGCATTTCCAAGCAATATTAATTGAAAATTATGCGCAGTGATGGGCGACAATGATGTTGTCATCTTGAACCTACGGTCATCACGCACTTCTTCATCTTTGTTTACATGTCGTCATAGGAACATATTCATACACGTACACATGCGCATATAAGAACCACACGATGAACACTCCACAGTGGCGTCAGTTGCTTGAACAATATTGACCACAGAAAAAAAAAAGATTTACAAACCACAGGAAATGAATACACATTCTCCATGATCGTACCGATCACAAAATAACACAAATAGTCCCTTTTTGATATCCACTGCCTGTTGAATAGATTCTGACCTGAATTGGAATATGGTTTTGAAATCGTAAGCCATAACTCTTGCAGAGAAACAATTATCATAAGCCTGCATAGTGTAACCTGGAGCAAACCAAATTTTAGTAATAAATCAAAATGACAAATTGGAGTGCTTTGGAGTAGATGTTAGAGAGGAGACTTGAGGTAGGTAGGTCAGTGCCTCGTCCTGGGCAGGGGGTTGTTTTTTGGGACCGATGTATATTGTGGATGTAATGAGGATTGAGACAGGAATCTAAACTCAATTACTGGCTTACACCAACAGTCTATTCCGCCACATTGCACCACTAACCACCGATCCCCACAGGGTAAAGTACTCCGATATTCACACATTATCTGTTTTAGACTGACCAAACTCCTTGGGTCTATCACATTACTCACAGTTAAGAAGGGAATGTGGTCCTCTTAGCTTTTACATTCTTTAATCAGGAAGTGCTTGATTATCTCAAAGTTGCTATCAAATTAAAGGAAGATTTGCTCAAAGATTTCTCAATGATTATCGTAAGTGAACAAATACATGTATATATATATATATATATATATATATATATATATATAAATATATATATATATATAAATATATATATATATATAAATATATATATATATAAATATATATATATATATATATATATATATATATATATATATATATATATATATATATATATATATATATATATATATATATATATATATATACCACCATTTATATATATATACCACCATATATATATATATATATATATATATATATATATATACCACCATTTATATATATATATATATATATATATATATAAATATATATATATATAAATATATATATATATAAATATATATATATATAAATATATATATATAAATATATATATATATATATATATATATATATATATATATATATATATATATATATATATATATATATATATATATATATATATATATATATATATATCCTATAAAATAGGTGGGTGGACCTTTTTGTAATTATTTATCAAATTGATTTGTGAACAAAATGTAAGCTCAGGTATAATAACTTTTGTTTTTAACCTTTGTAATGACATATTCCAGGGGATAGATATGAGAGTCATACAGGAGATAATAATAAATTGTGATAATACAGATGATAAACATAGGTCATAAAGGTGATAATATGAATTGATGGAATGCAAGTGATAGATATGACAGTCATAAAGGTGATAACAAGAAAATATGGAATACAAGTGATAGATAAGTGTTTGTAAAGTATTTCTTGTGGCAAATTCACATCCATCGCTATTCAATCCCTCATTGGGGACCACATTTCGCAACCTATGCCCAGATACATAAACTATGCCCAGATACCTAAACTATGCCAAGGTACCTAACCAATGCCCAGATACCTAACCTATTCCCAGATACCTAATCTGTGCCCAGATACCTAACCTATATTCCCAGATACCTAATCTATGCCCAGATACCTAACCTATGCCCAGATACCTAACCTATGCCCAGATACCTAATCTATGCCCATATACCTAAACTATGCCAAGGTACCTAACCAATGCCCAGATACCTAACCTATTCCCAGATACCTAATCTGTGCCCAGATACCTAATCTGTGCCCAGATACCTAAACTATATTCCCAGATACCTAACCTATGCGAAGATGCCTAACCTATGCGAAGATACACAACAAGGTACCTAACATATGCCAAGATACCTAACCAGGTATCTAACTTAAGCCAAGATACCTAACCTATGCCAAGATACCTAGCCTATGCCAAGATACCTAGCCTATTCCCAGATACCTAGCCTATTCCCAGATACCTAATCTAATCCCAGATACCTAACTTATACCCAGATACATAACCTATGGCCAACCTAAGTGTCAAGGCTACTTTGACAACATACCTATTAAAGTGTGAAACGTAAAAATGGATCAGTAAAGAAAATCCTTCAGTTCATATTCAGGATAATAAACACAAAACAGGAAATCAAGGGTAGCGATGATGATCAAAGAAAATATGATTACGTGGACACAGATTTAAAACAGATTTAGGATGGTTACCACATGGAAAGCAAAAAAATCAAATAAAAATTGGACTAAGACATGATTTTAGACATGGATAAATACTGTTCTATGATATTTTACATGCCTCAATGTCTAATAAGAAGTAAAATCTGAGTTCTGTGTATTCAATTTTGATTCCGGCTAGGAGTATTAAAATAGGCCTTGTCCATCAATCCATCTCTATTCTGGTTCATTTGCCACTATGACACGTGGAAGGATGTTGCCAGTTCCAAGTCATTGTTGAGCTTATAACAATGGGAAATATGTTGTTTGCCAATGAAATGCAAATTTAAAACCCTGCTGTACCCCTTCTGTTGCTCATATTGCCAAATGAGTTATCAATTCACAGTTGCTTGTTAATTTTGAATATATTACCTTGTCAGTTACTTTGTTAAAGGATAAGATGGCTTTGATTCTGATGTGAAAAATACTTGATTGTAATATGACGCTGTGGACATATAAATAGGGACATAAACACACTCTATGTGACATGAAAGAACTACCATATATCTTCCCATTAGCCGAACATGATACGCGATTTTAAGAAAGTCCATTTCGCTTTGATGCATCAATCTTTATGGTTAGCCAACTCGGCTTTTATTGCTTTCATACCCTGCCGCGCCAGCTGGGAAAGCTGTTATTGGGCAATAATAGTCTGTCAACACCAGAGATATCCTCATAATATAAGAACACAAGTGAATCTGGCAGGGTTGTGACCAC
Organism: Amphiduros pacificus; assembly: GCA_949316495.1. NCBI lineage: Eukaryota > Metazoa > Annelida > Polychaeta > Phyllodocida > Hesionidae > Amphiduros > Amphiduros pacificus. Next base: position 12,203,862 of record OX439009.1, on the reverse strand, counting down.
AGGAGTACTCAAACCAAGCCACCTCAAAATTAGGAACATGAAGGGAATAAAATATCATTTTTGATATTTCATGTAGCACCAATAAACACTCTGGTATCTTAATAAATATCAAAATTGTGAAATAGAATGTGACTGGATATTGTGGACCCGTTAACTTTATCATATGAAAGCTGTCACAGTTATTAAATAAAGGAAGAATAATTTTCCCCAGATACTTTTTTTAATATAAAGACTACACATTTTCATTGACGTTATATGAATATAAAATCCTTGAAAAACTATCCAATTAGCTTATATTGACCATTAAAGTCAGTGGATTATATATCTCAGGAATATGAACATTGACAATCAATATGGAACTCGATAAGGTTTATTCTCAATCTAAACTTAGACTACTGGCTTGAATCTTTTAAAGTAAATTACATCAATAATGCTTGTACATAAACAACCAAAACGTAAATATTTGTTTCGGACTAGGATTGATTTTCTTAATATTATAACTAATTAAGTCGGGGAATGAAGATAACGTCAAGAGAAGATTATTTTAGGTTTGAAATCCTCACTCCCTGTGTACTCTCTATTCATGACAATGATTAATTGCTTCCCAGATAAACATTTCAGTTTAAGTTTAAAAAAAAGAAGTCTGTTTCTTTTACAGGCTTGTTAATTAAATCGGTTCTTTGATTAAACATTAAATAAAATCTCCACCGGGCGCAGATTTGACTGGCAGGAAAGAAGGGGATTTAAATAGAGATTTGCTAGCTTCATTCAATACTTTCATAATGAACAGAAATATATTTTCTGAAGCTGATTAACCATTTACATTCATGCAATTCCCGCATTTACATTCATGTATTTCCTTCATAGTATTTAAAATTTAAAAAAAACCCTGGCCGCGGGCGATGGCGCATTTGGTTATAGCACCAGCTTATTAGCACTTGTGATAATCCAAAGGTCGTGGGCTCGATTCCCAGTGGTGCCAGGATAGAATTCATCATAGAATTTCTCATAAAAGCCCATGCCTAGAGGGTTAACCAGGTGTCCTCTTGATTCCGTGATTGCTGTTCAGTTAGGCAGTATTATATCTGTTGATAATGTTGAAAGTGATATAAAACCCCCAAAACACATTTTTATTAGTTATTAATCTTATTTATTAGTAACTAAAAAAATAAGTGACCTAATCTAAATCAAGTTCACATCTAATTGTTATAATACGTAACTGATGCTGAAAAATCTATATGATTAGTCCAATTATATAAGTGTACAGTTGCTGCTGGTTGTGGAAGGTGAAGATGCCATGAGGCATCAAAACAACCTACTGACCTACTTGTGAGTAACTTTGTATCATGAATGCCAAGAATAAGATCTACTGAATATGCAGATTTTAAGATCAACAGCACTGCCAAAGGACAACAGCACTGCCAAATTTTGGATATTATCTCAAAGATGTTGGCTTATGTTCAATTGTTGAATGTTTCTTGTCTCCCGATAGCCTAAATTTAAACTGTTGCACAGCAGGTACTGCCCAATCCATTAGGACAGTATTCATCTTGTTTCCTTGGTTGTAATGCTGTTTACTACACTCTGAACAAGTTGAGTTATTTTGGACAAATAAAATATTTGGTGTTTTAAACATATATCTTCAGTATACTATCAAAAAATCGGAATGTGTGATAAATGAATTATATGAATAAACATAACAGGTACAGTAAGAACTCGGAGAATAATTTCAAGCACTGACTATAATGTTGGGATAAGAAATAACTCAACACAAACACAACACTATAGGTATTGGCACATTACAACCAGTTCATACTTTTAAATCACCAACAAAGTTAAAATATATAAATAACAAACGAAATATTTTAGTTACCTTGATTATTATTAATAAATATCAACAGGATCATGATCAAACATATATATATATATATACCTATTTCAACCTAAATTTCATGTTTTTCAACCTCAGATCTTTAGAATCAAACACATATAACGTCATTGCTGATCAGGACTGTTGTGACGTAATTTCATGTCCATGCAATACAATAGAATGATGATAAATGGTGACATTTTCTTGAGTATTCTACAAGTGGGACGTTGACTTTCTCCATATGGTATGTAATAGCAGATTATTCCAGATTATTACTTTCCAAAATCTGACACTTATAGCTTCAAATACAATAATAGACACTGTTTTATCCGATATTTTACAATGAAAATGTAAGCCAATCTGTTATATGCAATTCTCACTGCTCGAGTGGGCCGTGCTGCCACCTGATGTGTTAAAATCTGTCACGCATGGGGGATATTTGTGGACAAGCAAGCTTGGCTTATAGAAATATTGATTAACATGTCATTTAATTTCAATCAGTTTATGAAACATATAGATATTTCTATTCGTGTTAAGATTCAAATTTATTAGTTTTGCGGATTAGTTTCCAAACTTGCATTCCAAAATAGTCCTATAACAGCATACAGAATGGTGATCTTCATATCAGCTGATATATCTTCAAACCTATCCCAACATACATTGGGAATTACACAAGAGACACGTGGTGGATCACAAATGGTTAAACTCAAGCAATGAGAATTATAAAGCATATTAGATGTTCTCATAACACATATTTTTAAAGCAACTTTGTGAAAAATGATAAGAGCAGCTTGATCTTTCCAAACACAATAGAACCAAGGATACTCCGGTTTGAGAACTACTTTATTCAGATTGACCAAACAAACTCATCAGCACTGATTCTTGGAGTAACTTTTTAAATTTAAATATTGCACAAGTGATTCTGTTTATTGATTTACAAGAACACACACCACTACGTGCTAGGCCCTTATGAAATATTGAGGCACGTTTAATCCTTTCAACCATAATGTTTTCACAGCATTCATTGGCACTCACGATTACAATGGAGTGTACTCCCCAAACAAAACGTGTGAATACAGTTCCAACACAAGACTGTTCGAAGGTTTAATCTCCCATACAAGTTGGTAGTTCCAGTTTTGCCTCTCCCAGGTTAGGAGGTTTCTCTTAAGGAAAAAACACGTCATGCTATATCTTCTTTACACCCGTTTTAACACTAAAATGCTAAAAAACATTTGTAAACTCATATTTTGAATGCTTGTTCCCAAATCTCATATTTATTTTTACAACGTTCTCACACATACAACATGGCGTATGATTTACTTCAGAATTTATAAACAAGAACATAAAACATATGAAAAATATGACACTCAGTCGATCATAAGTGTTCCTAACGATTAAACAAAATAATGGTTTCAAACATCAAAATAATTCAATTATTTGCTGTATATTTTTGACATAAGAAATAAAGGCCTCCTTGATACGAAATCAGGAATAAAAAGGTATATTTTACGGATAACATAACTTCCCTTGAAATTAAAATGTGTCTATTTAGAAAGCAACATGATATTTTTTCAACCAAAAATTAACAGAATTTTAAATCTTACAACAATATTTTTAACCCCTGCACAAATAAATCCATGTATTATGTGTGATTTGCTCACATTCAAATACTGAAATAAAAGACTTTAAACCTTATATGCATTTTTACAAAACCTTGCAAGATTACCATTTATTCCTCTTTGATGTGAATGAAAATACCGATTTCAGACAGGTTCTTCTTCAGAATATACACCACTAGCATTGCTGTAAGAACACCGAGGTCTTTTACTCAATTTACCAAATGAATTCAAATTAAAAAGGTTTAATCCCAAGAGAATGACATTGATGCATTTACACCACTGACAACATGTTCTAAAATTGCAGTAATTCGATTGAATTTGGTTCTCTTCCTGGATCACTTCGACAAATTATGAACATCAAGATATATATTCTGTATGGTAGTCTACTTAATAATCAACTTTCATCTGATGAACTTTTTATGTGTAAAACATATATGATTGAAGTAAAGTACAACAATTTTTTTTTGGGTGTGGCCAGGTTGTTTGTTGATTCCAAAGTGGCTAAATTTAGAGAAGGTGTGAAATCTTATTTAGAGGTTTGTTTTACTCAGGCAGAAACACAAAATATTGAACACTTTCCCTTTCAAACATGATATACAATGTTCAGCCAAAAATACTGCCGCCTCGGAAAAACAGGCCTAACCACACTATTATGAGGTATCTTTCTGTTGTTTTAATGCTAAAGCGGGTTATACCATTTCTTTTCTTTGTGAGAGCAATGCTGGGCTACTATAAAATGGCTATGAGATGGATGAATTAATTAACTTATTTTTACTTCCATCCCCAAATTATAAAATTGTCACCATTACATATCAAACATATTGGTGAAAAATAGCATTTCCATCCAGCTACATTAACCATGCACAATTGTCAGTCTCTCTGATATAAATATTGCAATTTATGAGATTCATGTGCAGATCTAACTCTTTTCAAATAGTAACGTATATATCAGTATGTACCAGATCGTGATCAGGGCCTATGTATATACAGCTGAGAATAGGAGAGCGGTTTGGAACTTAAATCAATGGTATTTTACCATAATTGAATACGATATTAAGAATGACTGAATTTGTGTGAACCATTAGATATTATGCTGGGAGGTAAGGGCGCCTCAAGATTTACAGGGTTTCAGATCATGTTCCTGTGTGACCACATGGTTACAGATCATGTTCCTATGTGACAACATGGTTACAGATCATGTTCCTGTATGACGACATGGTTACAGATCATGTTCCTGTGTGACCACATGGTTACAGATCATGTTCCTGTGTGACCTCATGGAACAGATCATGTTCCTGTGTGACCACATGGTACAGATCATGTTCCTGTGTGACTACATGGTACAGATCATGTTCCTGTGTGACCACATGGTTACAGATCATGTTCCTGTGTGACCTCATGGAACAGATCATGTTCCTGTGTGACCACATGGTACAGATCATGTTCCTGTGTGACCACATGGTACAGATCATGTTCCTGTGTGACCACATGAGTACAGATCATGTTCCTGTGTGACCACATGATTACAGATCATGTTCCTGTGTGACCACATGGTACAGATCATGTTCCTGTGTGACCACATGGTACAGATCATGTTCCTGTGAGACCATATGGTCACAGATCATGTTCCTTTGTTCCTGTGTGACCACATGGTCAGAGATCATGTTCTTCTTGTGTGACCACATGGTACAGATCATGATTACCGATAAAAACTCATGATGTGACCACGGGCCACAGATTACAAGCAAGGTCAATAGCTGTCATATGTTTACCCTTTCTTGAGTAAATCACACCGCTGTTACATATAATACAGCAATAAATGATTAGGCTGCAATGTGGACATTATGCTGTTCCGCTAATCGCATTTACCTTATTAGGTAACGATAATCAGAGATAAATGATTAGATAACGGGTTATGACTGTGACACATACTCTGCCTTATATAGGCCATATACAACAACTTATAACGTCATTATAGCCTCTGGCACAACGGTTTTCAAAGCAGTGCAGGCAAAAGTAGGTAGATACTTGACTACCTCTGTAATGCAGAGTGATACAATGGTGGTGAAAACAATACAATGTGTTCAAGGGCATGGAGATGGAATTCTGAGGTAATGGTGACATCATGGTGATCTGGTAGTTTCTGACGTCACAAGATCATGTTCTGGTGACATCATGATGATCTGGTAGTTTCTGACGTCACCATATATATATAGGTAGTGGTAGTGATATATATTGTGGACGTTAATTCTGCTGAGAACTATCAAAGTTAATCATTGACATCAACTTACACATCCTTTGAAAAATAAATAACAATTTCTTGGTGTAGCAATTAGAAAAATATATCTCTACATAATACAGAACATATATCAGACAGATGCTAAACCATCAACGGGAAAGCAACATATAAAGTTATCATTCTCTCATAAGTATGGTGTCTAAGTTCATATGATAAGGTATGGCAGCTCCTCTCCCGCCAAATCCCTCCCGCTAAATCCCTCCCTTGGGAATAAGGTTTCCCTTCTTGATTTACAAAGTTGTCTTTTGGTAATCCCAATGCATTGGCCTATTCATCGTTTGCTTGTTTTTCCTGATTTCCCAAAACATCAGTAGGTCCTTCTTGATTTACCTAATCAATGTTTGTTGTCCTGCCTGACTAACGAAATCATCGTTTATTTGTCTATCTTGAATGACCGAGTCACCATTTGGTTGTCTTTCTTAATTGACCTATACCCCAGTTAGTTGTCTATCTTGACTGACCACCGAGCTATATATATGCACAAATATATAGCAATATGTAAAATGCCCTTGTTTCAATCGAAGGATCAGTGACAAAGATAGCTTCTCATAGTCCAGGTATAATTCTGATATCGTTTGCACAGAAAACACAAAAGAAGATCTTTTGCAAACAATGTTAATACGGTCGTGTTTAGAGAAACCATGATACAACAAGCTGAAATGTCAACTCATCACCATTCACTTCTCATTGGTGAGAATCAAGAATGTATACGACATGAATATGAAGTTTAGATATTGCTGACATAAGAGGTAGCTAAATAAATAATAGTGTTTGCTTATTGTTTGTTCTAAACATTTTACATCAATTGTACATAACAATGGGTTGAAATACTCAAGCATATCATAGCAAGGCAGGAATTGTGTGAGGTTTCTATGAACTAATTCAACTATTGTACATAACCAACCATTATAAATTTACTCAATGCAATCTTGACGAGACCGGAAGTTGTATGAGGTACGACATCTGGCGGATATGATGGTACTCTACGAAAACAGTGACAGAAAGAACCATCACAATGATCACAATAAATCATCGTCAATTGAACATGCATTATCTTCTGAGCGTGGGTTAGTATTAATACAGGGAGGTTAATGGTTTTAGTTATACCGCACTGTTCCACGGCGGGAGCTTTTAATCGTCACGATAAATAACAAAAATTGTCACATTATGCACTACTCTGACGAGAACACAGACACTTCTCACGTGATTTGGACTCCAGTCTCGCTTGGCCACTTGGAGGAATGTTTACTTTCATGCCTCGGCCAGACAAAATTGCTTTCCTTAAAACATCTTGGAGCGGCACGTATTAAATATGTAGTCCTTATTATAATCGTACTGGGAATTGAAAGCGGCTGAAATGGAGCACAAATCAAACACAGAAGCGGTGCTTGTCTGGCGCAAGTGCCGGGTTATGTGGCACCTGTGTGTATATAATGGCAGTTACCAATCCTTATTTTTTCCCTACTTCATCCCCAATACTCACACAATTCACGCTTGTAATTTAGCCCATAAACTGTCTGAGTAAACACTTATTTTGTCGTGTCCATATTTGATAAGCTTCAATGCCAGTCATACCTCCACTTTTTTTCACTTAATTCATATACATGTGTATGCATGCCTGTCAGTCTGTGTTTCCGGTTTTGTCTTTGTAGGGTTTTCATACTGGGCTGCGGTAAAGTAACTCATTGACATTATAATATATGTTTCTACAATAAAACTACGTGACTCCAGTTGTTTTCACATTTCTATGATATGTACGGTCTATTGGTATTTTCGTATACGCATGAATAGTGATATCTTGCAGAGAATCATTGAATTAATATTTTACATTCAGCATGAACGCCACTCCTCTGAGATCCCAAGGACTCCAAGATTATCAATCACTGTGGCGACATCTATTGGTTATGATCATATCCATGCTTGTTTTTTTGTTATATCGAGACTCTGCCATTGAGGGCAGATAGTTCAGAATTGTCCGTGCATGTGCCCTTGTAATGTCCATTTTGGCTAGCGCGCAGATATATTGACCTGTTAGGGCAAGCCCTGCACAAGATGCGGATAAAAGCATTTCTGAATGTTGAGTTATAGTAGGCATATAAAAATGGATTTATAACAGAGTTCACATATCCCAACCACAGAGTAAACAAATCCAGGTGAAGATTGAACTCATTTGTGACAAAAGGTTTGGCCGTGAATAAAACAAAGTACGGCACCCAGCATATGGCAAACGCCAGCACCAGCGACGCTAGCGTTATTGTTGCCTTTGTATCACTTGCCATTTTAACGTGTTTCCTCGCCTCTCTGTCGCTGGAAAAGCCTATTTTGGTCAGTTTGTTAATTTCTTGCACCTGCTTTTTGGTGATAAAAAGGACTTTCATGTAGACACCACACATGACGATGAGAGGTGTGAAATATGTGCCCAGTGACACCAGACAGACGTAAATTCTGTTCAGTTCAAACAAACACTCTCTACGGTTTTGGTAGTTTTGCACATGCCCACTATCCGTGTTCCACCCCACATGGATGGGGATAAAAGCCAGGAGAAAGGAGAAAATCCAGATACCACCGCAGATCTGTCCAATAAGACGGGAGGTTACAATTACTTGGTATCTGTAAGGCAGCGTCACAGCGCAGTATCGGTCAATACTGATGGCAAACAGATTGAGTATGGACACTGTACAGAGCATCACATCTGTAGAGATATAAATGTTACAAAACACTGGTCCCAATGGCCACTCTGTGTGCAAGGTGAGAACTCCACTGAAGGGCAGCACCAAACATCCCAGCAAGAAATCCGTGGTGGCCAGAGAGAGAATTAGGAAGTTGGTTGGGTTATGCAGGCGACGATGAGTTAACACGGTGACCATCACCAATAAGTTACCCGTGATGCATATGATAATCACCAGGGTTATCAGTAATCCCAAGAAGATGAGTTCCCACAATGCTCTCGTCTGCACCGGGCCCTGACCGCTAGGTGGCGTTGTAGCGTTCATTAAGGTGTGATTGTACGAGGTCCAATCGGACGCGCCGTGCACCGTCAGATTGGTCATACTCCATACAGTGGCGGTGTGATAGCGAAAAGTGTCCGCCGACTGTGGCGAAGACATCATGATTGTTTATCGCCTTTGGTCTTTCTTTATTTAATAATTCTTATTCCTAGTCCGCTGTCACCATTTCTCCTTTGCGCCGGAGCAAGAGTTGTCATTAATGCTGACACGTCGTTCCATCACCGGTTGGTATTTTTGCTGTACATCCATCAAGCCATCATGAAAATTCTGAAAAGATATCAAAGTAGAAAATTACGGTCACGTCAAATGAAACGAAACTCTGCTTTTACTGTAATGTAACTTCTCAAAGTGTGACACTCAAAAACAAAGTACAGACAAGTCACAAACAACATGTCTAAGTGATGTGCATGTGTGGTAACTAATTGTGATGCTTTGCAGAGATCCTACCTTTCACTGGGAAGGAATGCAATACGATAGTAATGAACAGGGAGATATCGCTGTGTTTTGAATGTTGACTTTAGCGTGTGTGGTTGGCCGGGCCGAGCTGAGCCATGGACTGCGGCGTTGGGCGTCTTGCCGCGAGAGGTACCAAAAGGCTAGCGCTAGGGCTGGCGGCAGGACCACAATATCTACACACATCAACAGCATAGCTTATTATTTTTAGGGCCGAGTCGGGTTTGTTTGCTTTCTTCCCTGCCTCCACTCATCCTCGCTCTTGCCTGCATTAAACCACTTGTGTATGCCCACATACTAGACTGCATACCCATAAATTTATCATACCTGATCGTCCGTTATTCACGTATAAACCTCCAGGCAAATGGATCCCTTTAATACGTTCAGTAGCGCCCCAAATTAAGTCGTCATCGAGTTCCTGATATTTGATATTTGTCATATTACAGCTCAATGGTTTGGAGCAGTTTTATTTCCGTGACGGTCGCATATTGCTGCTTGGTCTTAGCCTATGCGCCTATCCTTCCTATCTAATTCTTATCATGTTGTTTCCTCAGTTTTACAGTATCCTGTGTGGTCACTCTGCCAACCCCCCGCTCCCCCCCTACCAATCCACCATGGGTCTGTGCCAATTCTCAATCTTCCCTATATCACACCCTTCACTTGGCCATAGCAGGACCAACGCATTCTAACTAACATATTTCATATTTCTACCTACAAGGAAGACACTTCTTACTGTCGTACCAGGGTCATTGATATTTTTTAGTCTTTAAAACTTTAAAGCCATTTTCCCGTGACAATCAAGCGGCCGTTTTGGTATGACATATAAGATATACGTGAAGTTCAGTGCACTGCACCAGTTTGTTGCTGATTGCAATTGAAGACTCTTGCCCAGAGTTATATAACCGACTGGTCAGATGGGAGGGCGATCCCTCATCGATCCTCGCCTCTCATCAGCAACAACTTGTAATTCTTAATGACAGACTTAGTCACTGGGTAGCTGCCAACTTAGAATATTACCTGGGGTGACACAGGATGAAACTGACTGATCCACCATGTAGGGTGACACAGCATCAAACTGACTCATCCACCATGTAGGGTGACACAGGATTAAACTGACTGATCCACCATGTAGGGTGACACAGGATCAAACTGACTGATCCACCATGTAGGGTGACACAGGATCAACTTGACTGATCCACCATGTAGGGTGACACAGGATCAACTTGACTGATCCACCATGTACTGTGACACAGGATCAACTTGACTGATCCACCATATAGGGTGACACAGGATCAACTTGACTGATCCACCATGTAGGGTGACACAGGATCAAACCCACTGATCCACCATGTAGGGTGACACAGGATCAAACTGACTGATCCACCATGTAGGGTGACACAGGATCAACTTGACTGATCCACCATGTAGGGTGACACAGGATCAACTTGACTGATCCACCATGTAGGGTGACACAGGATCAAACTGACTGATCTGACATCGGTTACAAAGGATTAACTGTCTGATCTGGGGTATATGTTACACAGGATCAAACTGACAGCAGGAATTTTGAATTTCCTTATTATTTGGCAAGATAGAATCCTCACGATTCTATAAATGCTTTTTTCCTTATACTGGGGATCATAAATAAATACTAACAGCAATTCAGATCTTGTTATCTTAACTCCAGTGTAAGGCTGTGACATAACTATATCATACCATTGCTGATTTATTGAGATCAAATCAATTGGAGACTTACTCACTGGAACACTTATGTGTCAGGAGTCTACCCACAGTAGGGTGGGGTGACTGACCTCTTGGTAAGTTAGGATAACCCACTGAGCGGCCTCGTGGCGGGGATATGACCAACGTGGTGCCATTATAACACAGAGAAATACACAACACAATGTCCGTATATCATGGAGATATAATCAACTAGGATGTTCTTATGGCATTGAGATATAACCAATTTGTTACCCTCAGAGCTTGGGATATAACCGACTTGCTGCCCTTATAGCATGGTGGTATAACCTACATGGTGCCTTTATAGCATGGCGTTATAACCATCTTGCTGCCCTTATAGCATGGCGATATAACCAATTTGGGGCCCTTATAGTATGGTGATATAACCGACTTGGTGCCCTTAGAGCATGGCGATATAACCAACTTGTGGCCCTTATAGCATGGCGATATAACCAACTTGTGGCCCTTATAGCATGGCGATATAAGCAACTTGTGGCCCTTTATAGCATGGCGATATAAGCAACTTGTGGCCCTTATAGCATGGCGATATAACCAACTTGTAGCCCTTATAGCATGGCGATATAACCATACTTGTGGCCCTTATAGCATGGCGATATAACCAACTTATAGGGCTTTATAGCATGGCGATATAACCAACTTGAAGCCCTTTTAGCATGGCGATATAACCAACTTGTAGCCCTTATAGCATGGCGATATAACCAACTTAGGGCCCTTATAGCATGGCGATATAACCAACTTAGGGTCCTTATATTATGGCGATATAACCAACTTGGAGCCCTTATAGCATGGCGATATAACCAACTTGAGGCCCTTATAGTATGGCGATATAACCAACTTGGTGCCCTTATAGCATGGCAATATAACCAACTTGGAGCCCTTATAGCATGGCGATATAACCAACTTAGGGCCCTTATAGCATGGCGATATAACCAACTTGTGGCCCTTATAGCATGGCGATATAACCATACTTGTGGCCCTTATAGCATGGCGATATAACCAACTTATAGGGTTTTATAGCATGGCGATATAACCAACTTGAGGCCCTTATATAGCATGCAATATAACCAACTTATAGGGCCCTTATAGCATGGCGATATAACCAACTTATAGGGCCCTTATAGCATGGCGATATAACCAACTTAGGGCCCTTATAGCATGGCGATATAACCAACTTAGGGCCCTTATAGCATGGCGATATAACCAACTTAGGGCCCTTATAGCATGGCGATATAACCAACTTAGGGCCCTTATAGTACACATTTTATTGTATTAGTGGTCTGCGATATATTCAGTGGACAGCGGCTCAGTTCACCACACCAACACCACGTGACCTTTGGTCGGGGAGTCAGCTGTTGGGGCCAGACGGGTAGTGACATCTGGTGAGCTATCTGGCTATACCGTGACAACCCCTTCCCTGTCCGTGGACACCACCCCCTCCAGCCATTCGTCTATCTCAACAACATGTCATAACTTGCAGTGCTGTGAATATGTTGACATGTGGTCCCCGGGCGTCATGTCTGTTGCTTTTCCACAGAGGCTTCAGAATGAGAAATGCAACCAATATTCTGAGTTCAAACATATAGATTATATACCCTGCTGCAGGTATATTGTTTTTGGCTAGCCATACTACCATAGAGTGATTTGGCTTACCATAAGCCGGAATTACAATGAGATGCAGGAGAACCAGGTCTAAGATGCAATCTGTTCTGCTTGTCATTTAGCTGTGAACTACTCAGATTTAGCTTGTGACCTTGAATGTGATCGTGTCCAGTTTTCTACACATCACCTAAAGCACCTATCTTTCATATGATATTACAACGTATGAAGTTTGAGTTACTCAACTCTAACATATATCCCATGTTCAATTTTTGGGTTGGATCATTCATAAATCATGGGGCGTCGTGGAATAAAAGTAAAATACCAAATTTTCCATGAAATGCGTAATGCCCTTCAGGTCAGAGGCGTTAATTGTTCTTTTCCCAACCAATCAGACAATATTCATGCTGTCCTCTGTACCTTTTTTCTTGATAAAAAAACCTTGCCAAATTAAAAATTTACCAATTTCTTGCGTCCCCCTCGAATATTAATTTCTCATCCACGCGACATTTCCTTTGATGAAATCCAAATTGCATGTCCCGATCCCTGTCAAAGAATAATTTTATTTTCTACATTAAATTTTATGTTTATTGCGTCATGCAGCGCTAGTCTTACAGTGTACAAATACCATTAGTTCACAAAGCTTTTTTTTGTAAAGAACAAGACAGGTTTGATTACAAAACAGTGCACTGAGCAAGCTACAACATTTTTGCTCTTAATAAAACAGTTCTTTTCACTTGTCTGGTTTGAACAAATAAGTACAAAGAGAATTCTCAATGTTGTACTGCTCTGGCACGTCAAGTATAAGGCCCTTGAGAGAATTTGAGTCCAAGTTACAGCAGCCATGTCTTGAGCGCTTTCGTAGCTTGACTACCAGTATCACAAATGAAAACAATAAGTAAAAAAAGGTGAAATACCATAAGGCCCCTAAGAGAATTTGAGCACTTTCGTAGCTTGACTACCAGTATCACAAATGAAAACAATAAGTAAAAAGAGGTGAAATACCATAAGGCCCCTAAGAGAATTTGAGCACTTTCGTAGCTTGACTACCAGTATCACAAATGAAAACAATAAGTAAAAAAAGGTGAAATACCATAAGCCCCCTAAGAGAATTTGAGCACTTTCGTAGCTTGACTACCAGTATCACAAATGAAAACAATAGGTGCGAATGTATTCGCCGCTATGCTTTATTCAACTTTTTAAGTATCCACGCTGGCTCCATACTAAAAGATTTTCTTTCAAAGTTAGATATTTTCTCTTAATGTAATAATAATACGTGTATGTACACAATAATTACTTAGATATACTTAGATATACCTTGGAGTAATTACTCCAAGGATGTACTGATAGTATTTAATTTTTTTTGAATGGATGTAAATGAAAGTAAATTTTAAAATGGATATTAGAGTCATATGACATATGGTATCAAATCTCACATTCTTACTACAGAGTGATCATATCTGTATGTCTATTGAGTTCGCTTAGGGATAAATTTTATGATTCTTTCCTTGCTTTAAAGTCAAGAAAACCTTTATATAGAAACCTTTGGAGTTTTGTCATGTTTATCTTGAAATATATGATAAGGCAGGCTTCAGCTTTGAGCAAGGCTTCCTGGTATACCGCCTAATATTTTAGGCATTTTTTGCACAGTAGTGGATATATTATGGTTTAGTATGTCACATACTGGCCACATAACAAGTTGGGTGGGAGAGGTTTATGTGTATTTAAGATTAGTTACCATCGCAGACAATGACAAGCAGGGTTTTAATCGTGCATTCTCATTTGACCTGGATTCTGAGTTTCCATAATGTGACAGCTTAAACCAGACATGATATCGCTCATGTCCCAGCACCAAGCATGCTTGACACGTTCAGGTTTTTATCATTTCCACACCCGGATGTCTTTAACCCTCATCGTGCCGAGCTTCAATGTGTCCATCTGGAGCATGAAGAATGCTACAATAATCTCAAGCTTTGTAACAATACAATCTTGTGATAAAGACGCGATCTTCACGCCACGGATTACGGAAGCAGGTCGCACCACAGGCCCTTGTTTTGGCGCTGTTTGGAGCTGGCTGTTTGTAGCGACCTCGTGGTGTCAATTGTTTTGTTTGCGATGAGGGCTGTGTTACAATTAGTGTTCACGTCCGCCTGCAGGTGCTCGCGCTGTCACGTGGTGTCATGTCTTGTCACGTGATGTCACGTCGACCGCACCCCCGCCCTGTGAGCACAATAGGAACTAGTTGGCTTCCTGGTCCTTCCATTTTCATTCTTTTGCAGGAAATGCCACACTCGAGACCAAAGGAACTATATGGGAAAGCAATCATCTTTGTCCATCCCAAATTTTTCATATTAAACCTCAAAGTTATTTAATTCAAAACTTTCACTTCCTCAGATGATTTTAATCATCAATAAAGATAAAAAATATTTTAAAAGAAGAAAACAAAAGTGGATTTACATTAAGACACCACTTTATTTTTTCCCGTTTCTATTGTTTCATTAACGTTATCAAATGAACATAGCTTTGTTCCCAACTATTCTAACAATCTGGGTTTAGAATAACACATCCTTAATTAAAAGTCAACAGCGAAGTGGAAACTGAAATGTGGTTATTATTTCACTTAGTTTTTGGCAATTTAATATCAAAAGAGTGTCTCGTCAGAACTATAATTTTTCAGAAACGATTTTCTTATCAAAACATAAAATCAAAATTATATAGCTTTCATAAGGGAATAACAGTGGATATATAGTGCTTGGATAATGGCAACACTGTGAGCTGATTATTGATATCCAAACTACAAGTGTGCATTATCATAGATTTAAATGCAAGAATGCATTTCATATTAAATTATCTATAATCTTATCAAAATGATACTCTAGCTGGTTTGGGATATGTAATGCAGATGAACGCGTAGCCAAAGTTGTGGATATTTACAATAAATAGAGAGTTTAATACTTATCCATAACGCTATAGGCCTTTAATAGATGCTGAAGCATTTCTCAATCATTTTTTAGCCACCATGTTTTGAATGCTTTTGCCGCGATACATTTTTTGTACATGTGAATGCATTCACGCCTCTAACATGTTCATCTTTTTAATTTACGACGCTGCTTTCACACCCAAAACGTCCTCTCAAAGTTTGGTATTTTGTCTAAAGGGAATAACACATCATGAATTTAAGGAAGAGCAAGTCTTGAAATTGCGGTAAAATTTATTTTCAAAACTTATCCGTGGAAAAAAATAGATATCAGTTTTAAATCTAACCTTCTCTGGTCTGAAACGTGGTTGATAAACACGTATGCATACAAACTTGATTCCATCGATCCTGATTCCGTCAATGTAACAACTAGATAAGAAATTTGTGCATTGCAAAACAACTTTTTGAAATCTAAAAAAATATATATTATAGATATATGCATTTAAACTGATTCATACACTTTATCTTTGCACGTACACACACATTTACCTGTATGTTTAGATGCCTTTAACCACTGGTTACTCAACCAGGAAGTACTATATTTTCAATAGAACAGTGATAAAATTGCAGTGTACTTACTTAAAAATCATATTTTAAGTTTATCGCATCAAATGATGAATGAGGGAAAATAGCTTAACAATTTTGGACCATTAAAAAACATTTTGGTCATGATTTTGTGAATATTTATGGCAATGGTATATTTATGTTGTCAATACCTGGATGCACTTTATGCACTAATACACATTATTCTCTCCACTCAAATCTTCATGACAGGAGTTAAAAATCTCTTGAACTGTTAACTCAAAGACCTTTCATGATACATATACAGTGCATGTGCCTGGGGGAGGAATCTGTGAGGTTCGTTTTCCAACTTTCACCATGAAAGCCGTGATCATGTTGTGAATAGAGATACCATCGATAAGATATAGTGTTGATTTCGTTCACCTTTTTCAGAGAATGACAGATATTAATGTTGAAACATTGACCTTGAAACAGTAATTCATATTATAAATAGATGTACACCTCCACGAATTCGACAAAAAAAACGTTTCTGGTATGAATTTAAATTTATTGTGAAGCCTCTGTTATAAAAGGTACACATATCTTCAAGCTAAATCTTTGGAGTAGCCAGAGTTTATTCTTTTTCCCAGAAATGGAGCTCTCTCCCACACCACTCACGTGTTCCTATTGTAAATCAATACTGACCACATGTCTAACTAGTTCTCATTTTACCTGGTCATATTGTCTGAAAGTACGAAGTCTTATATAAAAGTTTTGGAAAGGGGATGTTTCTTTAGTCCTATATATGTATGATTTTTATGAAGTTTGGCTTATATTTGGCACCGATTTGATTTATGGTTCTGACAACAAGACACCCAATACGCATGTTGAAATATACTAAACAGGTCTCCAGATTATAGTTATTGACAAAACTACCAAGTGTTTAAATTATTATTCATTACTATTACACAACTAGTGGGATAGATAAATATACTACCATAGAACGGGAGTATTAAACTAGATCTAAATATACCTTCTAAGTATTTACATTGATTATATCCCCCCCCCAAAATATATATCCTATGACTACATAGCAGACACTCCACATTTGAATACAAAGTTAATCTATTTATCACAATGACTACTTTTATACTTTATATGTTAGTGGACAGACATGTTTCCTTTATATTTAGTGCGATATACTATTCTTGTATGCAGGAAAATGCACAAAGGGGTGTGGCATTGAGTCTCCGTAGCAGACTTATGATATAGCTTATGTTCAGAAAGGTTTTTAATTTGACTTCCTAAACGGTTCTGCATTACACAGTGGTGAAAATATACCCTGAAACCGTAATACATAATAGATAACGAAGACTGTAGACATATAGCATTATGAAATATTTCTCAATGTTTGTTTCGTTCTTGGTTTTAATGATGTTTTGTCTCAAGAGATGGAAAGCAATAAATCATTCCGATTCGTTGGACTTACTTAGTGTAACTTTTTCGTCAGTCTCTTTTGAAAGTTTCATTCCTTTGAATACAGATTATACATGTTATACAAATCATGTTTCTAACTATTTTTGTATTAATATTTGTTATTTCCCCCAAAGTATATATCATGTGACAACACTATATGCATTCTATTCAGTGAGTACAGGGTGTTACATACCGTAATGACTCCCCTAATGCAGTCATTCTGATTGCATTTTATTTATAGTGATGTTTTAAATATCAAACTGTTATGCTCTCTAATTATTAGCCTTTTTACTCTGCATCACATCGATAGTATTGCTCGTCATTCATTCTTCTCACTACCTCAGCCGTCATTGCCCAATATTGACGTTGTTTGAAATTTGCAACTCCACGTCCAGTCATGCATGTGAGTCACACCAAATAAATATTTATTGTATCATCTCATTAATGTGATTCCATGGGGTGCAATGATAAAATGACACCATTTGTCAGCTAATATCAAAGCATAACACAAGTGTTTATTTTCAATATCGTCTGCATGATTGATATAAGATGACTGGGCAGCCGACAATTTCACAACCAATATGGCGCACGCAGATGTGCTATTTTTAGACAGTCACTGAAGTTGCATCGATCATAGAAGTATTTTAGGAACGCTCCGTTTGTAGGGTGAGAAGACTGACATGGGACCCGTCCAAGTCGGACCGAGCAGTGACTGATGCATTGCCATAACTTCCTCAACCCAAACACTCTTGAAAAAGTTTATCTCAGAAAAAATAATCTATTCCAAATATGAGAAAAACTATAAATAACAGCGTTGATATTTATCGTTAAATGGCTAGTTCATTGCACATAATTTTAAGGACCCACGTGATGTTTATCACAATTACACGTTTCCGATACAAAACCAAGTGCTATATATAGAATAAATTTCAATGATGTAATCTGACGTTAAATCTTAGATTAAGTCTCATGTGATTTCTGGATTTGATTTAATGGACCCCCTTAGACTTGAGGTTGAGGAGGGGGACGGTGTTATTGAAATTGGGTAGCTGATAATTTTTAATCTTTACATCTCAGTGGTAGACTTAATCACGCCATGCTATGAATCATAGAATGTTATAAATCACCAAATCTATTAGCTGATTTGCAAAATAATATATGACATAACAAATTAAAAATAGCAACTCAATCTTGTTTTCCTATTGGGATAAGTAATTTCTCCCTCATTTTATGTCTTGTTTTAACATAATCCAACCTTATCAAGAACATTCCTCCACTGGTTATTGTGGTGGGCAATGCGCATGGGCAAGACCAGGCAGATACCTCCAACCCTAGTGGGTACTGGGGAGGTTTCCAGCTTATTTACGGCTGTAATCTTCACCCTTGAATATTATGGCCAATCTATGGGGTTTCATATCAGTCAAAACTATGTACAACTGACTTTATTGTTTTTGTGTTTCACGATTCAGTAGAGACCCTACAGCCCCATTGCTAACTTGCTGATATTATATTTCATTCACAGCCGGAAACGGAAGTAACGGACAGGATATGCTATACCCCAGACTCCCATCATGCACCAGGATATCTTCGCAATTCATGATCTGCTAAAAACTTAACTTTATCTCGACGTATACAAAACAGATAGCACTGCCATTTGATTGAAATCTTGTAATCCTTATCACAATAATATGTGAAAAAGAAAATAAGTTCTCAATATTTTGTTTATTTTAGTGGGAACTGAGACGCTGAGTATAAGAGTAGGAATGCGGTTATGATCTGCTTTACATAAGATAGTCCATCCTCACTCCATGGAGTCTGTTGAGCACCGAGTAGAAGGTGTTCTTTGATTAGGTCCAGAGACATCACATGAACAAGATGCACGCGGCGAGGTGCGGACATGTGCCAAAAACATCAAATATTCACAGCGAACTTTAAATAAATAATTAGTAAGGTTAATCTATTCTGGGATGTGTCAAGTATCTGCTTGTATCCCATGGACATCAATATTTATATTTTACTTAAAGTAACCAGATATTATTTTTAAGTAAATTGAAGACAAACTAATCAATTTAGCCTTTTATATACAAGCTCCCATTGGCCCAACGAGATAGTATTGAGCAGATTAAGTATTTGAGTGAGTGACTCAATATATATAGTTATAATGCATATATTAAGGAATGAAGTTATATTTATGACAATATAATAGCACAGGTGTGAAACTACCATAAACAAGGCTGCTGAAAGGTAAGTCGTGCAATGTCTCAAAATGTTTAAAGAGCCTAACAAATAATGTTTTGACTGAGACATAAACCTGTAACCGCTTGGTGATTTTGACTATATAATCCCTTGTAATTGATATATCATGTCTCTATAATAAATACATTGACGAACATTATTATGGTTAATGCAAGATTTATGTATGTTTAAAAAGAGATTAAATTCTTAAATTTTAGTTTCTACACATGGATTGTAACCGTCTGTATTGGACTGAGATCATGAATGTATCTCACAAACGTGTTGTACTCACCTCAGTAGATAGATTACAGCAAGATACCATGCAAACTGCACATCTCTGATCCTTACAATCACAAACCCAATTAATAAATAAATTTCTAATTATTTTATCACAGTTAATCAGTGAATTGAGCAGCTCGGTTACATTACCTATAACCATAAACACGTTTTATTTCAGGAGGTTGAAATATCGACTACATATATCTGTGTCGTGCAGTATATAATCGCATTAACAGCCGTGAATTGTGGTAATGGAATTGTTATATAGTGTATATTGAGTGGTGTTCTCAATTAGCGTGATTAGTGATGGTCAGACAAATACAATGGCGGTCATATTAGGTGAACAATACAAGTCTAGCCTTCATTAAGATTATCCTGCTGTGTGATTATATAATAAATATGTATAATTAATGATAAATATGACCGCTTTATATATAAATCCCGATCATGGCTCCCCGTGAAAGTTGTTGAAAATACGGCTTTCTCTCACGTTTGTTAATGTAAACCTTACAGAAATAATAATATAGGCATATAAGGTTAGAACAGAGCCTGCCACCAAGAGTCAATGCCCCACTCTGTTTGAAGATTGTAAACCTTTTGAATATACATGACAAAGAAACCAACATCCCTTATAATCCAGCTGTATGGCAGTGAGTAACAAATACTAGTCTGGACTCGAACCCCGGCAGTCAGCATCGGAGAAATAAATCTCTCCAGACATAAATGCTCTTCTCTGTTTCTGTGTTTATATATCAATTCTTTGTTTGAAGCTTTAGCAACTTTACAGAACAAACCAGAGATCTATCTTTGACTGTTTCTTGCTATTGAAATGCATAGGGTCATGAAAAGTAGCACTCAGATTGAGCTGAACAGCACGGGGCTTACCCTGATCAGGATGGGGGGGATTTGTTCTCTGACTGACACTTGGCCCTCATTATGGACCCAAACTATCACCGGATAAATCTCCTTAAGCAAGATGATCTCATGAAATACATCCCACTTACATCACCACAGACTGACAAGTAGCCAAATGTGACTTAATGCACAGAAGGACTGAAATGATAGACCAAGAAATGGGCAAACATGAAATATAGGAGAGAAAATTAGTAGGACTTTTGAAAAAGCAATGTAGCAACAGTACACACAATCTGGACAGGACCGGAAATATTATTTTTTTACATCATGATCTGAAGACAATGTTCCGTGCTTTAGAACAATATATGAGATATATGACAGCATTGAAACAGCACCATCTATCAATTTAGAATTTATGTTTAATGAATGACATTTATATAGCTTTATATTTAGTTCTTTTTAATTATTAATCAAAATCTTTAACTTTTGAACAGTTTGTTAATTCAGGTAATGTGAAGCACCCTTTCATATAATACTCTTAACCTTGTCACCTCTTTCAGATATATCCAATTGATTTGACAGAATATGAAATATTTGCGAACTTTTGATATGTTTAGTTTCGAAAATAACCCAAGGGTATTTATTTAAACGTTAAGGTTAAATGCAATATCAATGCAAGATTTATAGGAATAATTGTAACAATATATTCATTTATATTTATTAATTTCATGCGTGAAGTCAAACCTTATGCAGTATATACTGTTGAATGGTTTATCAACAATTAACAAAATGATTTAGAAGTCATAAATTCTTTGTTAAGGACGCTTGATATCATAAATCTTTTAAAGTATTCTATAATTGGGAAATTAACATAAATGTGAAAAGGTGTTTTTTAAAGATTTAATGACGCGCTTCAAGTGCAACCAGACTAATGTCCTGAGAGCAATGTTGATCATTGCATTTTTGTAATGTTCGTGAACATTTTCTGGAAATTGCTTCATAAATGATCATTTAAATCCTTTTCCATAGTAAACTTGAGCAGATGGTAAATTTGACCAATCAAAATGCTACCAAATGTTATATTGACTTTGACCCTTACTTGTTAGCTCGATTCTCATTGGCTAATATTTTCATGTTATTTAGAATAGCAGCCTCCCTGACAACTCAGTGGCAGCTATTTGATTGGTCCCCTGAAAATACAACATCTTGCCTGCTTATGGCTAAGAACTTTGACCAGTAATTTCAGTGGAGAAAATCATTCTTGACGGAGAGAATGACAGAAAATATCCCCACATCACTGTAGAAGCATGCTACGCATAGCTAAAAACAGTGACGAATCTATGCTGATGTCTCTACCATGAACTGATCCTAATTGATGATTATAACATACTAAATCTTATACTAACGCCAAAATTTGTCTACACCGATACGTTTATTCGGCGTAACCAATTGGCATCACACCGAGAGTGCAAGATTGCACAATAGGTCCAGCACGTGACACGTGCAAGGTCACCAAAATCTGGTCCTCGAGGGGAAAAAACGGTACCAGGAATTGGATAATTGTTTTAATCAGAGGTTAAGATACCAATGTATCACTTTGGCTGCATTCTACCAATATTTAGTGTTTATCCCATGTTTGGTTGTAATCAGTGTAGTTCGCACCACGGTTATATGCCTAAGACGACTTAATCACTGTTTATAACTGAATCCAGGATTCCCCGTGGATACCTGGCTAGGTCATACTCAGGAAAGCCTGTCTTGTGCACTCTGTAATTGGTTGGACACATCTTATTGTTTGCTTCTTAAATATTGGGAATGGAATTTTGAGGGAGGAGGGTACATATCCTTGGATTTACCAGTCAAATATAAGGAAATATTATACTTGACTGAGTCTAAATGAGATTAGAAAAACTCATGTGAGCAGTGTAATAGACGATGATGTATAGGAATATAGTGGACCAGTGGACTATGTGGAGATCCAAAGGTCATGGGTTCGATTCCCGGCAATATCGAGATAGAGTTCATGATAACATGTCTCAGATGAGCTGATATCCATGTCTGAAGAATGACACATTGCCCTTGTAATGCCTCAGTCACATTTGCGCCGATTTTAGTCAAGATGCCCGGCCGATGGGTATTTTTTACAAAATCGGCAGGCATTTCAGATTGCCGTGCGGGCACCGGGAGATCATCGGCCACAATTGGGCATCTTTAAGACGTCGGCCGGGTCATCGGGAACTTTTAGCTGCCACATAAAAGTTGCCGGCGTTTCCCCGATGTCTTATGCCTCAGTCACATTTGCGCCGATTTCAGCAAAGATGCCCGGCCGATGAGTATTTTTTACACAATCGGCCGGCAGTTCAGATTGCCGTGCGGGCACCGGGAGATCATCGGCCACAATTAGGCATCTTTAAGACATCGGGCGGGTCATCGGGAACTTTTAGCTGCAACTTAAAAGTTGCCGGCGTTTCCCCGATGTCTTATCAGCAAATATCATCTTAAAGTGCACGGCAGGGTCCCGGCAGTGTCCCGCAGGGACATCGGCAGATTATCTTAAGGCTGCCGGTGGCATCGTGCGGTGAAAATAGGATTATTTTTATTTCATGTGTGCACAGACCATCGTCAGATGATCTCACGGGCTCCTTGCGATATCACATAGACGTCTTTAGGATGTCCTTCAGACGTCTGTCAAATGAGACAGACGTCTTTAGGATATCCGACAGACGTCTGTCAATGATCTAGACGTCTTGAAGATATCCTACAGACGTCTGTGCTATTCAGTCTTGCACGTGCCGTGCGGTGCCCTTTAATAATGTGACCACAGCTACGGCATCTTTCAGTTTGTTGCTTATAAACTCCCCGGCGCCCGGCAGACGGGGAAGTCGGCCGATGTATACATCCCGGCCGGCGCCCGGTGCAAATGTGACTGAGGCATTATCAGCAAATATCATCTTAAAGTGCACGGCAGGGTCCCGGCAGTGTCCCGCAAGGACATCGGCAGATTATCTTAGGGCTGCCGGTGGCATCGTGCGGTGAAAATAGGATTATATTTATTTCATGTGTTCATAGAACATCGTCAGATGATCGCACGGGCTCCCTGCGATATATCATAGACGTCTTTAGGATGTCTTTCAGACGTCTGTCAAATGAGACAGACGTCTTTAGGATGTCTTTCAGACGTCTGTCAATGAGACAGACGTCTTTAAGATATCCTGCAGACGTCTCTGCCATTCAGTCTTGCACGTGCCGTGCGGTGCCCTTTAATAATGTGACCACAGCTACGGCATCTCTCAGATTGCTTATAAACTCCCCGGCGCCCGGCAGACTGGGAAGTCGGCCGATTGTTACTGCCCGGCCGGCGCCCGGTGCAAATGTGACTGAGGCATAAATCTGACGGGGTGGGCTGTCAGGTGAAGGACCTGCGACATGACAAATTCAGTGAGGCAGCACTATATCTGCTACAATAAGGTCTCATCATGAAATGACTGAAATAATTTTGAAGGTGAGGTAAAACCTCAAACAAATTTACAAAGAAAAGAAACAAACAAGCAAACAAAACAAACAAAAGAATCAAACAAAAGAAACAAACAGAAGAAACAAACAAAAGAAACAAACAAAAGAAACAAACAAAAGAAACAAACAAACAAGTAAACACATAACTTTCCACACACACGCTTATATATTAGTATATGGAAATATAATTTTCCTCATAATTATTAGGAATATCCTACACTCGGGACGTGGGCAATCTCCTCTTTTATAGCCATACATCATCGTTTTATGGATATAGAGGAACCTTTAACATTCATATTTGTTCTGTGGTTGAGTTATTGAAACTGAAACATAATGAATTGGTTTCCTGAGTGACAGATCTCCGAGTTTATAGCGCATATTGTTCTTGATTGATTTGCACTTGCTTGTAGTTGAAAGTGAAGAGATGGCGCGCCATACATCAAGCCCGTACCCTTGGGCACACCACTATGTACCCAAGGACTCCCGTGGGAACTATAAACGGGAAAAAATAATAGCCTGTTATTCAAGGTAAAGCGAAATCACCATCCATTAGACAATCGTGTTGTTGCAGTGTATGACAACAAGTCTATTAGGAGATGGATCAGACATTATAGTGTCTGACTCCAAAGGGAAAGAGTGATAATGACTGATATAGTCCACTGGTTCATTACTCCTCATATATATTTGCCAACAAGGTTAACCTTGAGAAACTCACCTCCAGACAATCACTGCTCAGGGGTACCTAATAGAATGAATGCCACTCCCCCGATTGACCTTTTATACAAATAGATGCAACTGTATGTTAGGGAACTTTACAGTTATAGTGCACTGCACTGATTCAGATAACTTTTATAAAGTTCTTCAGGTTTAACATCTGTACCTACAATGTTGCATGTTTATTTAGAAAAAAAAGTATGGATAACAAATAATATGTATTGTATCTCAAACGTATCCTAAAAGATTGTTCCATTCCATATATAAGCTTACTTAGATTGACACGTTAAGTCTCTATAAATATATTCATATGAAAAACACATATCAAATATATATCTAAGTAAGAGATAAACATTGGCCAATAAAATTAGAGCTATGCTGATCATTGCTTTGTTGCAATGCTTGTGAACATTTTCTGGAAATATATACATTAAAATCTTTTTCAAGAGCAGACTTAAGCAGACTTGACCAGATGACAATCTATGCCAATCAAACTGCACATTACATATTGAATTTGTTATCTCGATTATCATTGGCTGTCATGTTATTCAAAGTGACATCCTCTTTGGCAAATCAGAGATAGCTATTAGATTTTTTCAGAAGTCATAAAAAGATGGAGAAAAAAATCTTACCTACGGGCCACAAACTAAAAACACCGACCAGTAGTCCAGTAGTTTCAGATCAAAGTTGACGGACAGACAGAATGAGAGCAAAATTCTCCCGCTATACTGCAGAAGCTATACTATGCAAAGCTAGAGACAACTATATCATATCTCTTGACATATTTAAAAAACTGGTTCCACTGCACATCAAAATATGTGCTCATTGACGGTCACAACCATCTGGGTTTTTTTTACCTATTTTTAATTCACACAGCCCAACTCGCCAAAGCGTCTAAGTTTTAAATCCAAATGTCTGAACAAAAAGGCAAGACATCACAAAATACTAATTACAGTGTGTAATCTAATCTATGGGTCTATTATAAAGATTAGGTGGGTGTAGAAATGGCATGACACCGCTGGGCAAGCCTGTCTGTAAGTTGTCAGCGTGCCAGACCATCCTCCTCTCCTCTGCACTCATGGCGCCGTCAGAATACTTTGGGAAACATAGAAATGAGTAGCTCTCCACCGTGAACATGGTAAACACATTAATACAATTGCTTATAGAGCATGTCATCTCATTTAGAGGCAATTATGAGCAAAACGTGAACGAATTCAATTTACGTTTATTTTTGGAAGTTTAGCTTTGTTTTACTTGACCGAAACTTAAGTGTGTTTAAACTTCTTATGAGCGTTACTGCTTGTGTAGCCTGCATGGTTGCAATATTTTCATCAATACACAACACAGATGCAGATGATTGCATTAAGAAATTAAAATATTATGGAATTAGATGTGCCTTTCTATGTTTAAGTTTTTAAAAATCTCTTTTAATTGCCCAATATAAGGTAAATTTCTATTATTATTGTAGTAGCTTCTATTATTATTATTATGTTGTAATGTTATCTATGACCTCCATAGTATACTGCTGATGCGAGGAAATGGTGTGAAAAGAGCTTGAAAATCTTAGACATCACTGTTGAGCTAACCCAGATGACGTTATTTTAATAGACACCTTTGTCTTCTATAATTTGGGTCATGAATCAGTGGCTTCCATATTAAAGGTCTTCGTTTATGATGTGCTTCACTTCTCATAGTTCCCTGACCGGCAGGGCAGGTTTGGGGATTTGAAAGGAAGCCTGGGCCGTGATGTTTAGTGTTGCAACTTCTAGCATAAGCAGAGCCTTAAGACAAAGACCTCAGCCAGATCCAATCAGTGTCTTCTTGTAACAATTACCACATTCGCCCTATAACCCCCCTGCGCTTATTAGATTTTGCCCCGGCTAAATGGTGACTTTGTCCCCTGGACCTACCCGTGGCACCTGCCACACATGCGGACCATCACAGTGTCAATTGGAACCCACCCTGCAGTGGTAGTGTACCAGGCATCCTGCAACCATTTTTCTGCATCAGTGAACAGTTCATTATTGCCAATATCAATCTCAGAAATTGTATTCAATATAACATCTTGCTCAAATAATCAACATTGCTCAGCTGTAACAGATAAAACATTTACATCCGGGCAACTCGTCTTCTGCTCTTTTTTGTACATTCAATGTCCCCAAAATAGCTTTCTCGGTGCCCACCCATCCTTCTTTGTAAGTCAAGGACATTTGAAAAAAAAAAACCCTGAAAAACTCATTTGACAAAATATTTCCCTTCTCTAATCAAAGTGGGGCATCTAATATTATCCTGTGAGTGATAAAAAAGGATGTAGCGCGATGCTGACAACCCAACCCTGGTTCATTGTGTAGTCCTGACGTAAACATACACGGCCTTCGTGTAATCTTATTTAGGGTGAAAGTCTCAACCGATGTGGTCAACAAAGGTTAGGTCTGACCAGGAGCTTCTGGCGGGGGCAGCTAGAACATGTTTGTCTAAGCGTAAAATAGTCTGACTTTTGTCATCAACAAACAAGGCTTTCCTTAATTTTAATTATTGCTACTATTTATATACACTAAATAAGTGATCTTAATAGTCAATTTCTGAGTTATTAGTTATTTAAGTTGATATACCAATCATTTTTGTACACTTATCTAATAACAGTACTGGACAGAAATAACCTCTTGGGATATTTTGTTTTTTCTTAGACCACATTCTTAAATTCTTTTCCAAGACACAAAATTGATCCCTTTTTTATTTGGCTTTGTTTGTCATCATCAGCGTAAGCGGAAGTAACGCACCTGGGCACAAAGGTGGTGCAGTTTAGGCATGTCTCCCATCTCTTAAACTGCATTATCTTCCAAATATCTGTTGAGGTATTCACGCCATCGTCCTCTCAATGACATTATGCCTCCAAGTCAGGATAGGGTAATGTCGGGTGCACTATAGGTCTCAGATGACAAACATGTTTATCCAGTTACAAAGTAAGCAATCATTTGAATGAGAAGATAAATTATATAAGAGACTTAACAAAAAGAGTTGTGCGCATGCGCATTCGAACAAAAAGTGAAGCAGTAAAAAGTTTATATTCAAAAGAAGCGTACCATGTGAATTAAGACATGAAGTAATTAGTACGTAGACTATTCTGTATTGTAAAGGTGTGCTCGACTAATCGAATAACATAAATATGTCAAAATAAAAAAACTTTATCTCTGTGAAACTCACTATTAAACCATCTCAACCGGGATATAATGGTCTGGTAAACTATACCACAAGTTGTTTCAGAATGTTTTTTTTTGTAAGGTGTTTTTTTGTAACAGTTGTTTTCGTGTCAGACTTTTCTCATATTAATTGCCTGCACTATATATGGCCAAAGGCCCAATACATTCACCATCTTTCCAACAATATCTATATTTATTCCTTCAATTGAATGTGGATTGACATGCATTGTACAGAGTCCATGTGGCTAAATCTGGCAACAACGTCATCACCTAATGAATTCATTACCAAGAATAAGTTATTGAAATCTGCAATTTAGGACTAATTATTTTCCTCATTGTTCCTAAAAGGTATGTGATGCATGTAATTATTTTAGACTGGTAATCCAATACCAGAACCATACCTCCTGTGGCACTCACAATCTGATGAATGTGATTACAAAATCTGTGTTATATGTAGCTCACGGGTTGATGTGTGTGACAGAAAACATGGCCACACTACACTGAAGCTACATGATAGGGGATCACTTTGTCTTTTGGTGTGATATTTTGTATAGATTTTGATCTGGAAATGCTATAATATTGCATCATCTAATCAAGATGAGTATATTTTTAATTTTTTTTAATTGACCAAATGATTTGCAATATACAACACCCTGCCCTGTGAAAAACCATCTCTAGGAATAACATAATCGTTGCAGATAAATTTCAAATATTTTTTTTTGTTATTATAAGTACTGAATCCATAAGAAATGTTGAATACTGATAATAATGGAGTTCTCTCAGTGCTCAAATCAAATTTCTAATTTATTCTATCACAAAATTAGATTGGGATGCTGGCAGCAAAAAAGATGGTCACAATTGACAGTAACATACACCTGGAGGTGGCAAATTGTGAAAGAGAGGAAACGTAATATGGGACAAGAGGCTTGCTGTCAACGGTGCGTGTCTGGTACAAGGCCATGCTGCTGAAACCTGCTACGAGAACACTCAACATCCATCAAACCTTTGATATAATCACCTGAAAGAGTTTGCCAAGATTTCTCATGTAAGATAGTCATGTAGGTATTCACATGTATTCCACATGCAGAGCCCAAGACAGGACCACACAATTACATAACTGACCTGCTGGTAACTGACTCAAAATCTGCTCTGCATATCTGATGCAAAGCAGATCATTAGTCTTGACTGTCTCTTACAGGGGTAGTCAATTATGTCAATTAGTCATGATCATTTTGTACAAAACAGAGTAAGTTTGGATCTGCAGACATTTTGTGTGCTTAAGCCCTGTTAAATAGACAAATGGGGTTTCTACATTTTCATCTAATGATATATCTCTTTATTATGACATCATAGTCAAATGGAAACCCTATCCCTGTCCGAAGTTGGGTGGTGTATATGAGAGCAGAAAGAAGGATGAAGGGTAGATGCGGGTACCCCAGGTGGTATTAGGTAATTCCAATAAACACATACAGAAGACGGGATTATCATTCCAAAGGCACAAGGGGGGCTGTTTTGTTTGAAACAGTTGAGGGAAACAAACAAGTGTCTATATTTCGCTAACTTGTGGACTAGGAATATTAGCAGGGTGTCAATCGTAAGTGCAGAAGGTTCCTATAGATGGGTTCCTCCCAATTTATCAAGACAGGAATATTTATAGACGGGATTGATAAAACTGTTGGAATATAAGGAATTGCACAGAAACATCTGATTTATTCATTTATAGAAATAAAAGAGTAGGTGCAGTAAAATAGGTGTACTTTGTTTACTGTGAATAGATCCGGTTGTTGAATATACAGAACATTAAACTAAGGTATGATAACTATTGAATGATATTGGAGATTAGAATTATATGTCAAAAAATTTTCAATTGTTGATTGGTTCTTAGTTTTGTGTTTGATATACCCAAATAAATAAGCTTAATGCACTGTTTTAAAGGAACAAGGAATTGATTTATGCAAAACTTGACCAAATATTTGTGATGAAAATTAAAAGATATCTAATAGAAAAAACATTAATCGTTGCTTGCTTTTTTGGAAAAAAAAAATGAAATCATTAAAGCTATTTAATGGAAACTGCTCTTTTGTCAAATAGATTTGAGTTCTAGATAAATTAGAACGCCCCTTGTTCCTCATATATTGTTATAAAAGATCTGGTTAGATATAAATCGTTCTGTTCATATAAATCGTCTGCTTCTCATATCCCAGAATCCTTCAGTGTCCACGCTGGGTCCAGGTCACAATCAATCTGATTACTCGTATATGCTTGATCAATTTGTCATCCTGCAGGTCACATATGAAGCAATGCTGTACTATGGCCGAGGATAAAACCCACGTATATTATTATGCAGGTAACACAGCCAACAATAAAAGTGACTGCATATCGCTGAAGCTGATGAGAGCGCCCATCCGTAAATTTCCTTCATGGTTTATTCCATAATAGTCTCTGAAGGATTTGGCCTGTCTGGTTTGAGCGTATTTCTAGCCCTGATATGACATATGAGGCAATTCTACTTCCTCTGCGCATGAGAACCAAAAAGCCACTGGTGTGCGCACGCAGCAAAATGAACAACATACACTTCACTTAAAAGCCGCGAATCTTGACAAAAAAAAATATAAAAAAATCAACAAAATATCTTGCCGCTCTTATAGGGCAAGCCTCGATCTCATTTATCAGTTTGTATGAATGGCAGTGGCAACGTGGCGTTCAGATATGTCTGATACCTGTCCATGTATCCGACAGGAAGTGAGTAGGGTTGACAAGTTGGCAGACGCTAGTTTGTAGTCTGTGTGCAGCAATGTGGGCTAGTTGGGCTGTCGTGGCACACCCTCCTGACAGTGGTTAATGTTGTAATGGCTTCCGCCTTTCTGCCTGATTTCTCCTGCTTTCTACCTCTGTAGCAACATTAACAAGTTCGCACAATATGCAGGTCTTGCCAGTATCACCGGAACTACTTTTTGAAACACGTTGTGGAGTATTTTCGTAATATATCAATTATTAATTCTTAAAGCCACATCATTTTTCTCTGAACTCTTTGTATTGTAAGAGCAAAAGAAGGTCGCGATTGTGGTTTACCGTTTTGGCTATTTAACCGTCAAGGACCTCGTACCAGATTACTTTTTTTATTTTTCAAGAAAACATTGGTTCAAATGAGAAATCGGATACATGAACAGTTTTTGTCAGCGTGGTCGGTCTTCAACTGTAATGGGAATGAGTTTATAGACCATCAGTGGTCCTTTGAAAAGCATAATCAAACAATCTAAATTTTACAATTATACAGGTTGGCAAAACTTTGGTACAGATTGGATTTAATGAAGTTTTAAACGTTAACCTCGGTTTGAGGGTATGTTAAATGTTTGTGCCTATCTCTCACGTGATGATTTCCCCAGATTGTGTGGATCCTATTCAATCGCTATTGTGAGAAGACTTTTGGTTGTACATTTTGTAAATATAAATGTGATATGACATTATACTATTGAAACCATATCATATGTACAAAATTCTAGGTGAGCAGAGATTAGTGTAACGTGCTCCTTTACACTATGGATTTATGTTTGCGACATCTCTCACTGTGGGTTAGCTACATGAATTTAGACAGCAGTCTTGAAATTGTTCGAAAACACTGTGAAAACAAGTCACTCAATAAACATACTTACAAAGAAAGCCGAGAATATTCTAGTGGCCAAATGAGAGAGACTAATTAATGATGGCAAAACTATGAAGTTTTCTTTCTTCTCTTCACCCACCACTTTGTGGCATGTCGTAAACTGACATTTTGTCTTTGATACATATTCCTGCGGGTTTATTGTGGCAATTGCTCCCGTTGCCGGACCTCCTGTACTTAAGATATATCTAACAATACATAATTGTGCAGCAAAACACAAGAGACTTCCTTCTCAAAATGTCATAACTTCGACGGGAAACTCCACTCTAATAGAATTATGTCATTTAGGAATATGTCAATCTTTGGCATTTGGTGAGGGTTAACAGTGGTCGTCAATATAGATAATTGTGCCATTTACGTATACAAAAGGTATAGGTTTAGTGATGAGGTACCATACCAGCGTCTCATTCCTTATATAGATGGCGGGATGCGAGTCACGTGACCAATTGACCATCAAGACACAGTACAGAAGATCAGTACTGTCACACTTTACAGGATTCTGCCAATTTTAGCCAACTAATCAATAAGTTGGTTAGTCCCGATTAGTGTCTCTCTTTGTCACGTCTAAATGTCGTCTGCTAATCAGGTCTCACCAGGGCGCCACCTGCCCGCGACCTCTCCCGATTTACAGATGGCCGAGATGATATACATTGAGGGCGAGTAATAAATACACGAAGGGGCCACGTGGCCTTATTCAGTCGACATGATAGCAATGTAGAGACTGCAAAGGCCCCAAAGGGCCCATGTTTACTATAATTATAAGCAAACACGGATTCAACATATCCAACGCCACGTTTTGAGCAGCATAGCACCAAATTGTCATGTTTAATATGCAGGTCTTGTACATGTATTATGTGGTTAAAATAAAATTTAATCTCTCCATTCTCAAACTCTTTCATCATCCATCTTGTTTTTCTGCTCTGACCCATTTCCCTGTATATTTACACCCACTCTTACGCTGTTTTACCCTCAAATCGAACTCAAAATGCACACCGGCAAAATGAAACTGCACTTGACACTTTTATATTTCCACCAAAAGGAATTGTTAATTGATATCTTACCAAGAAATCAAAGTAATGGATATAGTGTGATTAATGCTCTGGCATGCTTTGAGATGCCGAGACTGCCATAATAGGTAATATTTATGACAATACATCATGTCTTGTTAATACACCACTCTTATCAGCCATTAAAGACTAGTGCCTGTGTGTTTGTTTTGTCTTAACTCTCCAGTAGTCTCTTGCAATCTGAGTTTCTATCATAAACTGCGCCTTTATCGCTGCTGTTCTTCATTTGATTCCTTCACGGCCACTCTCCGGAGTGTACAAAGGCACTTCAAAGCTTTGTCATGGGACGCCCTTCCAAATACACCCGCTGTGTGTGAGTGAGCATAATTTGATAACACTGGGATAGTCACTTTGCCGAGTTGGCCTATCTGTTTTATCGGCCTAGCGTGGTGGAATAGCAGGCTGCCCCACTGACATCTAAGAAGAGACAGTCCTTCCGGTGTGAGGTCCCAGTCCGGTCTCGCCAAGGCTTTTTGAACATGGTGCAACACTTGACTTTCGTATTCAGCTTGTGCCCGGCTGTTATTAACCTAATCAAACACACATCTAGGTGCTGTCAACTTTCATCTCAAATTCCCTCGTAGAAATACCAAACAAAAACATTTATTCATCATTTCTTCCGGGAAGATATACACTTTTCTATTAATTTCACATTTTTCGTTCCCCAGGAGTGTTTCTGCTTTACATACAGCCGCATATCTTCATCATAATCTACTTTGGGGACGCGCTAGTCTACTTTATCCCAAAATGAGGCTTCCAAAATCCCAGAACGAGGCCCCCGTATCTTTTTTAGAAGCCGGGATGTTGATACTTGGGCGATAACAAGTGTCATCATAATGTGGTAGCACCAGAACCAAAGAATATGCTAATATCTCTGCACCAAATCAACATAATCCACTCTCCCATACAGTAATATGCCTGTTTCGCATGCAACGACTTTAGTTTAGCACAAATTACATGTCATGTTTGAAGTTAAATAGGTATAGATGTGTATTAAAATTCTACACCGTATTGAAAATTCTGTTGTGGTCCTTTTTATGAAGATCAGGTATGATAAATCCTGCCAACGGGTCTCTTTGCGCTACTCTTGATTATGTTTAGCATCACGTCTTTCTTTTGCATTCTGCCATTGATAAGCTAATGCATACCACCTTCTTTGATATTTTTTACAGGTAAAGTTATAGTTTGATACTCAGGCTAGCTAGAAATCAAACCTTGGTAGCAATAATATTAGGACACAGACATCTTAGCACTGCGTCACACCCCACACCGGAAATTTCAAACTCAGCACGAAGAGTCCTGTTATGTCATAAGCACTGTCACCCAGATATCAGCGCTCCGGATATCAGTAATGTGACCCAGATATGAGCACTATGACCCAGATATCAGCACCAGGATCCATATATGAAAACTGTGACTACGATATCATCACTGTGACTAGAGACCAGCACTGTGACCCGGGTATCAACACTGTGACTATATGATATCAGCACTATCACCATGCTATCAGCACTGTGACCCAGGTATCAACACTGTGACTATATGATATCAGCACTATCACCATGTTATCAGCACCGCGACCCAGGTATCAACACTGTGACTATATGATATCAGCACTATCCCCATGCTATCAGCACTGTGACCCAGGTATCAACACTGTGACTATATGATATCAGCACCATCACCGTGCTATCAGCTTTATGAACCAGACATCAACACTGTGACTACATGATATCAGCACTATCACCATGCTATCAGCACCGCGACCCAGATATCAACACTGTGACTATATTATATCAGCACTATCCCCATGCTATCAGCATTGTGACCCAGATATCAACACTGTGACTATATGATATCAGCACTATCACCATGCTATCAGCACCGCGACCCAGATATCAACACTGTGACTATATTATATCAGCACTATCCCCATGCTATCAGCACTGTGGCCATACATCAACACTGTGACTATATGATATCAGCACTATCACCATGCCATCAGCACTGTGACCCAGATATCAACACTGTGACTATATGATATCAGCACTATCACCATGCCATCAGCACTGTGACCCAGATATCAACACTGTGACTATATGATATCAGCACTATCACCATGCTATCAGCACTGTGACCATACATCAACACTGTGACTATATGATATCAGCACTATCACCATGCCATCAGCACTGTGACCCAGATATCAACACTGTGACTATATGATATCAGCACTATCACCATGCCATCAGCACTGTGACCCAGATATCAACACTGTGACTATATGATATCAGCACTATCACCATGCTATCAGCACTGTGGCCCAGACATCAACACTGTGACTATATGATATCAGCACTATCACCATGCTATCAGCACTGTGACCCAGATATCAACACTGTGACTATTTGATATCAGCACTAGATATCAACACTGCGACTATATGATATCAGCACTATCCCCATGCTATCAGCACTGTGACCCAGATATCAACACTGTGACTATATGATATCAGCACTATCCCCATGCTATCAGTACTGTGGCCCAGATATCAACACTGTGACTATATGATATCAGCACTATCCCCATGCTATCAGCATTGTGACCCAGATATCAACACTGTGACTATTTGATATCAGCACTATCCCCATGCTATCAGCATTGTGACCCAGATATCAACACTGTGACTATATGATATCAGCACTATCCCCATGCTATCAGCATTGTGACCCAGACATCAACACTGTGACTATATGATATCAGCACTATCACCATGCTATCAGCACTGTGGCCCAGATATCAACACTGTGACTATATGATTTCAGCACTATCCCCATGCTATCAGTACTGTGGCCCAGATATCAACACTGTGACTATATGATATCAGCACTATCACCATGCTATCAGCACTGTGACCCAGATAACAACACTGTGACTATATGATTTCAGCACTATCCCCATGCCATCAGCATTGTGACCCAGATATCAACACTGTGACTATATGATTTCAGCACTATCCCCATGCCATCAGCATTGTGACCCAGATATCAACACTGTGACTATATGATTTCAGCACTATCCCCATGCTATCAGCACTGTGACCCAGACATCAACACTGTGACTATATGATTTCAGCACTATCTCCATGCTATCAGCACTGTGACCCAGACATCAACACTGTGACTATATGATATCAGCACTATCACCATGCTATCAGCACTGTGACCCAGACATCAACACTGTGACTATATGATATCAGCACTATCACCATGCTATCAGCACTGTGACCCATATATCACTTACACCCAATTATCAGCACTGTGACATCGACAGACCAGAAAGCTATTACAAGAAAAGACCACACACTACCTAATCGATGGATCTTTGTGGTCCCAATCATTTCTTATTGCCTTTATATGTTGACTTGCCCTACAGCCATTCCAACCTGGACAACATAGTATTGTAATAATCAACTATCAACCAGGTCATTTGTGTATTTATTGACCCAATAAACCCTACAAATCTCCACACAATTCTCTAATTCCCTCTAAGGATTAATCAATTTGAAACGCAAAATGTGACATTTATGTTTGTCGAGGTAAAACGGCTTACAAAATGCCAGGCGAAAAGGTCAAGTTACTCTCCTCTGTAGCGTCTCGTACGTTCAATGATTCTGGTCGTCAATAACCATAACTCAAATGCTGTAAATCGAGAAAAACATGTGCCATGTGTTCTGACCCGCCATATTTCTTTCAAGACGATTCTTATTTATTTGATGCAGATTGGTTCCGATGGTCCAAATGATTAATTAATCCATTCGATGTCCATGACAGCCAACATCACAAGATTGGCCTCTTGCAACATCCGGTCACGTGACAGAACCTCCGAACATCACCCGGCCCTGTGACAGACGCTTAGACAAAACGCTATGACAGGCCTTGAGAAACATGGCATGCACACCCATAATGGCACCCTTCTATCACTTGAAAACGAGGCACATATGTTACAAGTGTTTTGACTCTTTTTAGCACTGGGCTTCTTGATTAAATGGCCATTTCAGTGGTAACGAATAGCTGAAAATAGTTTGATGTGGTTAGTTACCTGAACAAAATAAATTCCTTTGGAGTTCTTTATGTTTGTGGTGTTGAACCAATAAGATGAAATCCAATTACACATTTAACTATAAAAACTTGTATTAAGACAGAAAGTTGGCACAGTTCTTTCGTGCGATCTCATGTGATGCAATGCATTAAGGCAGTGGATTGATTGCAGGTAGGCTAAGGCTGGCACAAATTATGAATGATATAACTTGCTACTTTCCTGATCACGGTATTGTATATTGTATGTGATGACATCATCCTGCTAATCCTATCTGTGTGTCATCCATCACTGCAGTATGCCTAGTTTTGTCACAAGAACTGAGGTTCTGCTACTACCTGTGTTATTTACAATGTGTCACGGGAAATGCTGTTCTACTTGTTGACCTGGCCTAGTATGTGTCAATGTGTCACAGAAAATGCTGTTCTACTTGTTGACCTGCCTTAGTATGTGTCAATGTGTCACAGGAAATGCTGTTCTACTTGTTGACCTGCCTTAGTACATAATGTATGTGTCAATGTGTCACAGGAACTGGCGGTCTACTAGTTGATTTGTCTTAGTATGTCTCAACGTGTCACAAGAATTGCCAGTCTACCAGATGACCTGCCTTGACATGTGTCAAATTGAGCTTTAAAACTACATATCTTTACTTATTGACATCGTGTCTCGTGACCTTTTTTCCTTGTTGTGTGTGCCTAAATCTTCATGTTTTGTGAAAAGCTTGGGATGGCTTAAACTGAATGGGTCTTGGTAACATTCAGATCAACCAAAGAAATAAATCTAGCACAAATATACATTCATGGTCACTCCATCTTGATTCATTAGATCCAGAACACTGTGTAAGCTCTGTTTGGTTGTGTGACTTCAAACAAAAATTGAAAAATATGCCTATCGCTGCGTTTTGTCTGTATTAAACCAATTCATAAATCATTGGTGCAGTGCCCAGACTCCCAACCACGCAATGATGACTTAAAGAAGGCTCTCTGCTAAGAAAGGAGGATCCTTTGTATCCAAAGTTCTAAAACTCACAAAAATTCTCTCATGAAGTTTGCATGAATTATCTCCCGTCTTCATCTGGACTACATATGAACTCTTCACAGCTGTATGTACCCAAATTAGAAATATGAGAACTTTTTGTTTTAGTTCTTTTGGGGTTATCATATTTTATCATAGGATGCAAATAAAGTACATTTAAAAGAATATGTATACACACTCTTTTCCTATGGGCTATAAACCTAGAATTCCTAAAGTACCTTTTAGATTTCTGAGAGAAATACGCTATTCCTAAATAACAAAATATAATAAATATAATTTGAAAATATATGAAATTTGTTTTCGAAATTTAGATATTTGAAATAAAATTATTTAAGCCTATTGTAAAGACAAATTCTTATTAGAATGAGATTTATAATCGAACTCCATTCCACAAAAATCTTTTTTAAGCAAACGCGATAATATCAGTGACCCTCTCCTTATGAAAACATGAAATAAAAAGAATGATATTCTTTTAAATTTTCTTCATATTAGGTCCCATCCTTCAAATAGACCGACTCTATATTTTGGCCTTGAGCAGCCCACGTGTATGAGGGGGTAGGTGACTGTGGGCTTAAGAGGAGGATATCCTGCTATCTGTACGGGGGCCTAAATGAGATCTCTGCATGGCGGGCCACCAATCACGCCATTAGTCTCTGTGGTGAGTGAGTGTGGGTGGGGCAAGCAGAGTCATTTATTCAGACACTCATTCACATTTCATTTTTCCCCTGGCTGATATAATAATATGATTAAACTATTTCTGTCCTTTTTGTGGACTGTCCTTAAAGCGGCACAAAATAAAAATAAACATGTGTTGCAAGAGTAAATGAAATATGAATGTCTTTTCAGCCCAATTAGGCTGTACCATGTCGGATAGAAGCCTGTCGTCGGGACTGAGTGCACTACCGTTGTAGAAGAGTGACTGCAAAATTTGTATGTCAAAATCGCTATTTATATTGTTAAGCTTGTATGTCCTTTAGGAAAGAGGCAGTGGAAAAAAACTGAAACATGGCGTTTATAAACAACGGAATTGCAATTCCCCAAGATTTGATCTATATTAGAGTTCATGATGTTTTCCTTATTATCTGTGTTCATTTGACCAGTATTTAGTCGTACACGCCCTGTCCGGATGTTAGGTGCAAGGTGGCGCTGCATGCCAACCTCAGCGTCTCCCGGCTCTAAGCTGTGTCAGGCAGGGGCGGAATGCCAACAGATTTGGTTGTGTTCCCAACTTTGAAGGCTAAAGTTGACGCCGTCAGCCACAAACAAAATGCATAGAATTGTTGCGTACAATCAATAACAAGTGAGTTTGGCGACTTCGTGGACAGACTTTCTTCAAACTGTTATTGATATTTCTTTCTCTTCTGAACAAAAACCGAAATTATAAGGAGAGAAACGGAAAGTACTGCCGCGATATTTCGGCGGCATGGCCTGCCATGCTTCGAGGGTCTGTTGATGGTCTTGGCAGAAGGCGAATCAATGATACTACAAAAGACATTACGTTGCCCCGTCACTGATTCAATGGAAACATCTGGACAGCTGCATATTGACGTGGAGCCGGGCCACCATTGACCGACCCTCCGGTTACCGTACGCGTCTGACACAGCTAAATGTACGTCAAACCACAAACTTTGACTTTTGGGGCAAGGGAATACCTTTTGGCTGTGACATGAATAAACCCAGGCAGGCCACTGTATGGTTGTCAGGCTGCACTGTGAAAGCATGACAGAAAATATACTGGGAATATGACAAATTACAGCAACGTTTTCCCCCACACAAAGTATTCAAATCTCACTGTGAAATCACCAACACATCGTTAGGTCGCAGTTCTCTTTCTTATATATTCTGCTAAAATATGAATAAATGCGCATGAAGTAAAAGAAAAAAAGAAGGAGATAGATCTTTACAAATGCCATTCAATGTTTAGTCTTTGCATATAAAACTCAGACACTCGAGTTGAATTCTAATCATAAAATTATCCCTTCTTAACATTATCACATTTCTGCATCAACGAGTTTGGACTTCCTTGTTTCTTTGACAAATGTGAAACTGCTGCTATCGAATTTAAAGCCATTTAGACGTCGTTTTACTTGTAGATACAATATTGAAGACTGATGTATGGACACTATTGATGTAATGATAAATTGATAACGATCAGGAGGATTCGGGTTGACATGACGTGTCAACATGACGTGTGTTTTTTTCATTAGAGAATTTCCCTGACGGAAAACCACTGCAGTAAGGAACAATCGTGGTTGATTTAAAAATTTGAAAAAGGCATTGTCTCTGGAAGTTTCCTGAGATATCTCTTGAGAGAATTCTTTCAAGATCCTTGAAAACGGATAAAACTCTGTTATTGGCAGGGCGAGTTTTTGTTATCAAAATGGGTTGCATTCGTCTAAATTAGGGGTTCTCCGACTACGACTACGATATTGCCATTAAACAATTAGCAAACGGTGTGACATAATACGATAACATGGATGACATAAAATGAATTAATGATGGATTTTACATTGTATTTTCATTATTTAGTTAATGTCACACAGGTTAGTACAAGGACCTTATATGTAATGAATTTCTTATTCGAGGTGATTGTCATTTTAATCGGTTCAGTTCTTTGGTCTACATTTAAGATTCTACTTTTAACACAAACTAAAAGTAAAGCTAACCTACTCATGCATTCCAATTTTAAGAGGTACAAAATACCTACATAGGTTAGAGTACAAATGATGGTAAAACGATTAAAATGTGTAAACGGTAAAATGTGATTATTAAGACATACAAAATAGTATTGTAATTCAAGAGCGCTAAACACACACACACACATATATATATATATATATATATAGCGCTATGTATATGTATGTGTTTCTATGTATATGTATGTGTATCTATGTATGTGTTTAGCGCTATGTATACACTTTTACACTTTTTAGAAATGAGATACATTTCACAGGTCAATTGCTTCATTCAGATAGTGAAACTAAATTTGATAGGATATGCTTTGTGATGATATATGCTGAGTCACAAAGGTTTTTCCGTCCTCCTTTTCCAGCCTCCTACAGAGTCTTGTTTACACGACACATGTTCTATGTAAGCCGAGGTGCAAATTGCATCAGCATAATTGAGTTAATATGATTCTTGCTGTGGGCGGAGGTTAAATATATCATTCATTAACCTGGTTGAAATTATGGGGAATATTCCTTTAAAACCACCACGTCTGCTCAGTCATCATCCACAACACTAAAGTTGGGCCCCTTCTCAAACTTAAATTTTACAAAATTATATACATCATTATTCAAGGGGAAAATTCTCTCTTGTCTCTGTGAGAGGCAAATCTCAATAGGTTTTGCCCTAGAGCGAAATATTTATTTGGACGATGTTAAATTGCCTTATTAATCCGAGAATCTGAACATTTTCGTTTGATGTTAAGTGTTTTCGACTACCTTTTTATACAAGATATTATTAAGCAATGATCCATCCCTGAGCTCCATGGTTGTGTGGGTCACATCTCATAATCATTATTGTAGTTATCATCATTTCTGTCAAACGTTTCCCATATATATATATATATATATATATATATATATATATATATATATATATATATATATATATATATATATATATATATATATATATATATGTGTGTGTGTGTGTGTATTGATTTCCCCAATTTTAATTTATATATATATATATGTGTGTGTGTGTATTGATTTCCCCAATTTTAATTTTTTGGGTCCTCCTTCTTGGGATAATATTAAGTTTGCACTTATGATAAGGTCCATAACTCAGCAATGTAATATTATACATGTTATGTTGTGAACCTTGCAAGTTTACAATGTAACACTTTATACCTGTCAATGTATCCTATCTTAGACTCCATCTATGTCACAGAAACAGCACCTGTCAGCTGGCCATTTAATAGATACGATTTTGATTAACATGATCATTGAAATCGTCAACAAATACGATTTACCAAACTCTGTAGTATCGTGTCAATCACCATTTATCTCCAATTGGTAACCAGTCAATATGAATGACTAGTCAGTGTGGGTCACCAGTCAGTGTGGTCCATTAGTCAGTGTGGTCCATTAGTCAGTGTGGGCCACCAGGCAGTGTGGTCCACCAGTCAGTGTGGGTCACCGGTCAGTGTGGGTTACCAATCAATGTGGGTCACCAATCAGTGTGGATCACCAGTCAGTGTGGTCCACCAGTCAGTATGGGTCACTAGTCAGTGTGGGTCACAAGTCAGTGTGGGTCACCAGTCAGTGTGGGTCACCAGTCAGTGTGGGCCACCAGTCAGTGTGGTCCACCAGTCAGTGTGGGTCACCAGTCAGTGTGGGTCACAAGTCAGTGTGGGTCACCAGTCAGTGTGGGTCACCAGTCAGTGTAGGCCACCAGTCAGTGTGGTCCACCAGTCAGTGTGGTCCACCAGTCAGTATGGGTCACAAGTCAGTGTGGGTCACCAGTCAGTGTGGGTCACCAGTCAGTGTAGGTCACCAGTCAGTGTGGGTCACCAATCAATGTGGATCACCAGTCAGTGTGGGTCACCAGTCAGTGTGGGTCACCGATCAGAGTGGTCCACCAGTCAGTGTAGGCCACAAGTCAGTGTGGGTCACAAGTCAGTGTGGGTCACAAGTCAGTGTGGGTCACCGATCAGAGTGGTCCACCAGTCAGTGTAGGCCACAAGTCAGTGTGGGTCACAAGTCAGTGTGGGTCACTAGTCAGTGTGGGTCACAAGTCAGTGTGGGTCACCAGTCAGTGTGGGTCACCAGTCAGTGTGGGCCACCAGTCAGTGTGGTCCACCAGTCAGTGTGGGTCACCAGTCAGTGTGGGTCACAAGTCAGTGTGGGTCACCAGTCAGTGTGGGTCACCAGTCAGTGTAGGCCACCAGTCAGTGTGGTCCACCAGTCAGTGTGGTCCACCAGTCAGTGTGGTCCACCAGTCAGTATGGGTCACAAGTCAGTGTGGGTCACCAGTCAGTGTGGGCCACCAGTCAGTGTGGTCCACCAGTCAGTGTGGGTCACCAGTCAGTATGGGTCACAAGTCAGTGTGGTCCACCAGTCAGTATGGGTCACAAGTCAGTGTGGGCCACCAGTCAGTGTAGGCCACCAGTCAGTGTGGTCCACCAGTCAGTGTGGTCCACCAGTCAGTATGGGTCACAAGTCAGTGTGGGTCACCAGTCAGTGTGGGTCACCAGTCAGTGTGGGTCACCAGTCAGTGTAGGCCACCAGTCAGTGTGGGTCACCGGTCAGTGTGGGTCACCAGGCAATGTGGGTCACCAGTCAGTGTGGTCCACCAGTCAGTGTGGGTCACCAGTCAGTGTGGGTCACTAGTCAGTGTGGATCACCAGTCAGTGTAGGCCACCAGTCAGTGTGGGTCACCAGTCAGTGTGGGTCACCAGTCAGTGTGGTCCACCAGTCAGTGTGGGCCACCAGTCAGTGTGGGTCACCAGTCAGTGTGGTCCACCAGTCAGTGTGGGACACCAGTCAGTGTGGGTCAGCAGTCAGTGTGGGCCACCAGTCAGTGTGGGTCAGCAGTCAGTCAGCAGTCAGTGTGGGTCACCGACAAAGCTTTGTTGTCAAACATTACTAGATGGGGAATCAGTTCTGTTATGTTCATGTCAATCATGGAGTGACCATGACACAAACAACCTCTCCAGTTGAACCGTAACAAACAATGAAAAACTAATGACTTTTGTAACAAGTAAACAACCTTATCATATAACCGTGAGATCAGTAAGGTTAATTGCTAGACCACAGTGTTATTGACTTTCAGGAAATCAGATTTTCAAGCACTTTTACTTTACATATCACAAATGTCTATACCCCAAATTTGGATCCATCATATTACACATACTCGTGACATGTGACTTGTTTATTTCCAATATGGTTGACATGGACATCACCACATCTTGAAAATCATGTATATTATTGTTTCGGAATGATAATTTGCTGATCGGATGGATTCTATACCAGGATGAGGGTTGTTTGCAGGTATGTGTTTGTATGGAAATGTGGGTTTAGGCAAAATGTTGAGTGATCGGTCTTGTCGTGAGGGAATGTAAATGCATATAATCAAACCTGAGAGACATGATAATACATTTGGAACTACTTCATGATAAAAATTTTGAACTATTGAATTGGGACTGGACATATTCATAACTCATCTAAGATTATTTGAGTCTCATCCTAATGCTTAGAAATTCACATATTTTCAAATGCAAATCTAGAATATGAGCAAGAGGGAAGTTTTTTGGTTTTAATGGTTTGCTATTTGTTTACATTTATAGAGGCTACATCTATCTGCTTTAATATGGCATGCAAAAGTATTTTAGCTGTTATATATGTATGGCACACTGTATATTATA
This sequence comes from Amphiduros pacificus, assembly GCA_949316495.1. Classification (NCBI taxonomy): domain Eukaryota; kingdom Metazoa; phylum Annelida; class Polychaeta; order Phyllodocida; family Hesionidae; genus Amphiduros; species Amphiduros pacificus. The sequence goes on along the minus strand of OX439009.1, from coordinate 12,159,275 downwards.
TAATGTATATTATATTTTGCAAAATAAAGGATTCTATGGAGTTGAAACTTTGAAGTAAAAGCTCTTCTGTGGAGGCATAAATGGGTTGGAAATAAAACAATGCCATGCCATGAACAACCTATCCATATTAATTTCCCTATATGAAAACCTCTATAATCTTGTTACATAACAAGATCAATTGGTGTAATTAACAATTGTCAACTAACTGTAATAACACCCAACATATATTTTGTACCATTTGAAAGCAGATGAGTCTCTCCAAAACTCAAATCACCCATTGAACACTTTGTCAACAGATTAGCTTCACTGACCTGTGACGTATTTAGCAAAAGCTTTGGTAAAATTGGGGCACCTTCAGATTGGGACACTGGAGTAATTTGACACTTTCAAATGGGGCACCTTTTAATTCGGACACTGGAGTGATTTGACACTTATAAATGGGGCACCTTCATATTGGGACACTGGAGTTATTTGACTTTCAAATGAGGCACCTTCATATTTGGACATTGGAGTAATTTGACCCTTTCAAATGGGGCACCTTTTAATTGGGACACTGGAGTAATTTGACACCTTCAAACGGGACACCTTCAGATTGGTGACACCTGAGTGTCTTGACTTAAAGAGACCTGTTTGTTCATTAGTGTTTGCCTATTGACACAAGCCTAACACCCTAACAGCCATAATAGTGGTCCTATGAGTAAAGGCAATGTACTGGACACTTTCAGCATATCACAATAATCCTGGAAGGGGTTTATTGGTTGATTCCAGGGATAGGGCTTGCATTTACCAGAGCATCATGACTACATATCATTTAAACGTACCCCAAATCTGTCTTTTTCAAACTGACTATTACCTCTGTGATTGAATGAGAGCTTTGATTCTCTAGTTTCATGATGATGTATAAACAAAAACTAGGTCCAGTCATAATGAACTCCTCAAAAATAAAACAGTATACATTATTATGAAGACAATGTAATCCCATGAATGTGTTTGTGTGTTTACATATATCAAGTAAAAATATAAAAGATAACAAAAGCTCCACTTAGATAAACTGCCTAAGGCCAAACATGCATATATATATATATATATATATATATATATATATATATATATATATATATATATATATATATATATATATATATAAATATATATATATATATATATATATATACATTGCCACTTGTGCTTAGACTGTCTAATGAGCACCCAATCTGCTCAATGATCTGATTGCTAAATAAAGAGTTTCATGTAGTCACACACGGTACATGATTTACAATGAGATTTTTGGGGATAGGCTAAACCCAACCCTTCTGGCCAAATGTAATGTCCAGTACCTAGAACGTATACATGTTATGATGTACATGGCAAAATATTAAGCAGACGTTATTCATAAAATTCATTTGAACTTTCCGAAATGAAATTAAGATATTTGATATTTTATCTTTGCAAAAAGAATAAATCAAATTGTTTTTATAAATCAAATTATTTACGCGGTAAACATAATAAAAGCAATAGGATATATTTTATCATGCACATAGCATCTGGAAAGGAGGTTTGACAAACTATTTTGTGCAGATGTATGTATTGAGCCCACACCTATTGCTTTGAAATTAAATCAGGAGTGATCAGCTTTACACTTGGCCATATACTTGATATATAATATAATATATGGATGAGTATGGAAATTTAATTTTTGGATATCAGATATAGTCACATATGAAAATAATTTAGGATTGTCTATCAATGATTAGATTGAGGCGCAATTATTACTTGGTAATTAAATTCAATATCCACCTCTGCATGAAAGGCGGCATTCTTAACCTTGCTTATTGTTGTCCCCTTACATTTAAACTATTAACACTTCTTTGCAAACATCATTAAAAAAATCATAAAAAGCTATACTCTAACTGTATATTGTGCATTAAAAATATGAGGGTGTTGCAAATAAATTATTCCTTATGAATAATTGTGTCAATGCCACTTCACGATGGATCTATGTCAAAAAAATCATGGTCATTTGCAACTAATGAAAAGGTGAATTTGACCTTGACTTATTATGATTGATTCGCTTTGACAGATATGGGGCACCTTGTCAATTCGGGAAGATTTAGTGTTCTGTTTTTGCGAACATTTGCGCAAAATACCTTAACGGCCAGCGCATACATGATACTGTTGCCATTACAGCTCGCATTGATAATGATTGTAACATATTTTAATAATTCTCTGAGAGGTTCTAAACAACAAAAGCTGCCACCACGCGTCCTTTTGCATCCGATTGTTATCCGTTATCTTCAGTGCTGAATTAAATATACAACTGAATTATGTATATATATATATGGATGGATGAGATATTCATACATATATCTTCCATGTGAATCACACAAACACAGACGCAAGCTGACATATCTTGTGAATATCAACAATAGTGTCATGACACAAATTGATGAAGCATATCATGGCAACACTGTAACACTGTTCTGTTTTGCAATTTGAGATATCATGTTATTGTACAGTAAAGCTATATATACATCAATTATATATATATATATATATATATATATATATATATATATATATATATATATATATATATATACTCTTTGGCAAGTTGTATCTAAACAATGAACAGTGCTGAATTACGACAATACGATACAATATTAATGATTAATGTAAGGAAATACTGCTTAATAGGAAATGGTATACAGGCCTCTTATTCACAAAAACCAATTCAATGTCTTGGGTAGTTCTATTAAATGCTTAAGCATCAAATTTCTGTTATACTAAAAAGGACGTATCATATCTGGGATGTGTATGTGTATGTGTATTTCGATTGAGTAATTTAAATATTGGTTAAATTTCAATTCAAGGTTATTGCAAATTAATTGCCTTTTTAGTCATACTTAGTTGCAGTCAATTCGATCTCATCTGACCATATTTATTATAAAATTCAAATATAACTATCTAATGCCTAATCTAATTCATTGATAAGAATCATATATATTACCCAGATCACAACCGACATTAGCAGCCAAGATTGGCATCTGAATATGATTATAATGATAAATTATAGATTATAATGACAAATTATAATAATATAAAAATGCTTGGATATGTGTGGTTTTTCACAGGTAGATCCAGTTATTAGATCCAGTTATCCAGTGACTTATCATTTGATTCTAACTGTTTAGCAAGTTGTGTCTTGACAGTGAATGCTGAGTGCTGAAATACAATGTACTTGCCTGAAGCAGATTTACAACTGGTAGAATCGACCACTAATCCTACACAAGGAAGGGACAGCTGGGTTCTGCTCACGTTAGTGCTACAGTAACTATACTCAATAACACCACAATAAATAACTTTTCTTGTTTCCCGTGGAGAGAAAACAATATAAAGCTTTACATCTCCAGTCATATTTTATTTATTCATATATATATATAAGAGCATGTTTATTCAGGTATAGGAAGCTGGAGATGTTGATCCGCCAGACTGGTGACCTGATTTAGCATATTTCAGTTCGGTACTTTCCCTTATGTAGAAAACACATCATGAATATTGAACGGATTTAAAGTAACACTACACCTAATTTCTGACTTTGCAGTCCTCTAAATCTTGTACGGAAGCTGCGTAATGAGATATAGTAGGTTTCTGACAAGTGGGCGTGCAACTGGACAAGGGTCTCGGTGCTGAGATCATGTACAAGATGTAAAGGGAATGATTTAAGGTACTCTACAAGCCCTGTAATACATACGTTGTCAGAGGCAAATGGTATATTGTATTTTATCAAAGACACCTCAGTCCTGTAGTGAACACTGACCACTATATTGGTTTTGTCCTCAGACCACAGTTCAAAAAAGTCAGATTCGTTCAGCAATAGATGGAACGAGACTTTGTGGTTTGATGTCAAGCAAAATAGGTCATCTATGTCATGAAACGCCTGGGCTCCCAAAGTAAGCCTCTTTTACTTAAGTGTGTCTCGTGTGCACTGTGATCGACATATTGTAGATCAGTAATCGTTTGTCAAATTATCACAATGTAATGATTATATTTATGAGGATCATGTTTCAATTCATATTCGTTTAGAACCAGTCATGGAAATTGGCTTATTTTGATTAGAAGTATATTAGCCACACTCTGTTCTTAAGTTATAACGGTTAATATATTTCCATCTTAATAATCTTAATTAAAACCCTTCTATCGCAAGACCTACGACATGGCGATTCAGTGAAACAGCACACTTTCTGCTTCAAGTAGGTCTCGCCATGGAATAACTGATAATTGAAATACTGTTGAATGTCACTTAAAAAACCGATAACAAAACAACAACAAAAAGACAAGATGCCCACAGTTACATTGAAGTGACTAATTATCCCAAAGTTATCAATATTCATGTTGAGTGACCCATCTGTAACAAATACCTTTTTTAATCCAAATTGTGTGCAAACAGAAATTCACGCGCACTATGCCTTCTTGGTCCAACTCATTTCAGATAATTCAACTATGAAAAATCATTCTATAAATTGATCTTCATCATTGTCTCTGAAAGAAACATCCCAGTGTGGGTACCTGTGTAATGAGATCAAATCTACTTTCACCAAGTTCTCATCCGGAGATTATCATGTATTTGGGGTCATCGTGACATCCAATCAAACCTCTCAATGATTTATTAATGTTGCAAGATTAACATCAACAAATCATGTAAGCAGTATATTGCGGTTGGCACGAATCTCAAACACGATTTTAACTTTGAGAGGAATAGTGAGAGGTCAGGGTCAAGATGTTCTCAGATTGTGTGATACAAGTTGTTTGCAAAGATTGCAACCAAAGAACAAATACATAAATACAACTGAGAACGCCTTTAATATATACAACCGGAATCCCGTCAGTTTTTGCAGTCTTCGCCCTTTCATTAATCAGAAAATGCAACATTCAGATTAAAAAAAACTTCAGTCAATGTCCATATTGCATTTCTTCGGCCACCCATACAACGTTATATTCTGATTGAGAGATGTGAATTTATTTCAAGCAATTCTTTTGAAGTTGTGAAATTAATTATTTAAAGTAATTAGTCTATAGAGAACACACGCCTGCTCAATAGATGGAGATATTCGGGGTTGGAGTGAGCCAAACAGCTCTGAAAAGATTCTTCATGAGAGAAAAAGCATTGTAGATCAATACTGGAATGGTTCCTCTATCTCGAAAACTGGAGATTGAAGTCTTCTGCATATTTGCAATTATTTTGACACATTTAACTAAGGCAAAATCTTTTTCTTGATTACATGCTTGTTTTTGTTTTCCTTGTTAAGGCCTAAATCACTGTTAACGTTATATCAAGACAGATAGACGCCTGTCACTGGGACTCAATGCCATGTTCGTTTCGAAAAGTTACCACCGTTCTTTCTGTTGCATTATCTTTTGGACTCAAAAAGCCGAATCAGTCTTAGATAAATGGCTCTCCCTCCATCCAATACTGGAGTACTGGATGGAGGGAGAAACAATTTGTCTAAACCAATTTAAATTGTCCAAACCAAAATATTTCCATATAAAAGTTCAATATTCTCTCAAATAAATAAGTCTATTCCAGCAATTTCTGAACACGATATTAGATGGAACTTCAAGTTCTTCTCGCCATATTTGTTTATGCTAATAATATCTCTGTGGACTACTTAAACAAATTTGTTGATTTTCACAAATTTCTGCCCACATATTGGAAATGCTGCATGCCTCATAATTCCCTCACAGAGGAATGTAGAGATTCTTCTGCGTGACTTGCGCCCACCAACTACCACACATTTAAGTCTAATTCTTTCACACTGAATTGATCACTACAGTTTAATCAGTATCACGTGACCAGACTCCGCGGAATTCAGGTAGGATTATTGTGTGATGATGGGAACAGTATTTCAAATGCCTAATTGGTGCCAACTGTTTGTACACCTGCCATCTTCCCATAATACCATAGCAAGCATATAATATATATATATATATATATATATATATATATATATATATCCATGTTAAATGTGCTATATCTGTGTCATTCCCACATGTATTCCATAATATATGTATAAGCCATTTCTCTTTTTCACTGTGATTTTTTAATCCAATGTAGTTTTATATGAAGAGTGTTAGGGTATAAAAATCGGTCAGAACTGCTGACATATACACCGAGTGTTACTCAACTGTGCTATTAAACCACTTTGTGGAAACATAATTATTATATGTCAAGTCATTTATGATCAGAGGTCTGTATGTCATATAAAAGTACCTAAAGTCACCTTCCAAACCATGATTATGGATCCATAGACCCCTGCCAGTTGTTATTATTAATTTCAGAGAGGTTGAACAATTCCGGTTCCGGTATTATGTACAGTTCCGGTATGTAATTTTCAATGGGAAAAACTAAACCGCAGCGGACCATTGTCTGTGAGCTCTCGTGGTTCAAAACAATAAAGGGACGTGTCCTTAATAATAAATAATAAAATACATTAAATTAAAGCAGAAAAACAAAAACAAAACAAAGACAATACAAAAACAAAACAAAAACGCTAAATCAAATATCCATGTATACTGTATACGTGCTATCTCCCTTTGTAAATTTATTCATTTTTGTATTCGTCTCACATAAGCACACATGTAAATCTTGTTTTATTTTTCCCCAATTTATTTTGTTAATGTAACACGTCCTGTATATCAATTCAATTATGATAATATCTAAGATTTGAAAATATGTTTTTTGTTATTTTGTCTTTTATTAACACGAATCAGTGACACTATTATGTCAATTCAAATATAGTTACTTATATTGTATTTACATTACTTAAAAAAACTTTTGACACGCAAATAAAGTCTATTTAAAGATATGTATATGTATATATAAAATGTCTGTTGGACTGAACAAGATGACAACTTTGTATGTATCATAAAGGATAAAGTAACAGAATTCAGTATTAATATTATATGAAAGAGGCCACTCGATACTGGTTGTGCACGCTTGACTTATGTGACAAACACCACATGAAAGAGCTCGCTATCTGCAACTTGCAACCCAGCAAAGTAATCTATAAAGTTTATCAAATTGACAACATAACATAGGTCCCCTACCATGCCATTTCACATGACTGTATTTCAGCTGCACCTTAGTTATTGGGTCTGCTGGGTATGAACAAGATTTCAGTTACTCCAATGCCATATGTGCACTTTATTCCAGTGTGCCAATATTATTATATGATATCTTTATATAAAATCTTTATTTGCATATGAAATAACATGGCATTTACAGCGTACAGAGTTCAATCATAGTTAAAATGCAAATATGGTGTGTGTTACATAAAAGCACTAAAAACACAAATGTTCAGTTTATACATGTATACATCTTCTCTAGTTAAAATACCGCATTCTCTTCTTCCGTCCTTCATCTCAATCATCTCTTATTTATGCACTCCCGTGTTCCAGTATTATTCATGTATTTCTAATATGCCTGTATTATTCATGCACTTATGCTATTCCAGTGTTATCAATATATGATTGTGGTTATAACGATCATCACTTACTGTTATCTTATATTGTTGTTTCTACCATAATAACCACAGTATGTACTATTAGTTCAAAGGTATCCACGATATATTCGTGTGTATGCAAACACAGTTTGGTGTTCCTAAACTTTTCTGACTTAGTGCGCTTTTTCTTTCAAATAGATCAGTTTGTTTCACAAACTTTCCCGATGTATTCATCCGCATGTTCTTACAGAGACATAAAGCACGAATCATTTGTCAACTCACACAATCGATTTCCACAGTACGTGGATGCAATAACCGAGGAGAATTTTACTTGGAGATGACCAAAATGACGAATATAAAATGACGAATATAACTTCATACTTAAAAGATGAATTTATCATCTATTAAGATGCTTTTTACTTTTTCTTTTCACTTTTGACTTAAAAAACAGCATGTTCAAAAAGACAGTTCCGCAAATATTACCTAACATGTTATCCAATATGAGGTTCCGCTCAATCACAAAGTGTCAAAGCTGAGCCTGACTTTCTTAAGACACATTAATCCAAGTACATGCTTTTTGTAGCCATAGGCTCCATAAAAGTGTCACTTAAACGTCGATGGGGTCATAAAGTGTGAAAACGGCAAATGTATGCGTCAGATTGGTGCCCATATAATGGGTTCCACCTGGCAATCTGTGGTTTCTATGACAATATCTTTATGCTCCTGTTGCCCATTAGCCTATCTGCTCACTACAAAGTAACACCCTCAAACCCATAGCAGTATCCCCTCTGTGTCAACATACAGGGTTGCAAATGCTTTTATTGCTGATACTTTCTGGTCACTCACACAAGCTTCTGTTTGTCTGCCTACTTTGTGGCAGTCTTACATTTTCCCCTGTAAGCTTTATTTATCTGCAACTCTCTACTCTATACCGGGTGTCAAATAAATATATCCCACTCATACAGCAATATCATTGTTTGATGCATGGCTCATTGTTGGGGTGAATAAAGGTGGTAAATACTCCTAGGCAAATGCTTTAGAATTGACTAATTATCAGGACCTTTAAAATAGGGATGAACATCATATTTAATGAGGTTAATTTAGTAAATGCATATTTTTTTTCTAAATGTATATTTAAAGCTCAGGTAGTCTAGGCTTGTATTTTATTGTCCAGGCTGGTCAGAAATATGGAGTAGCATAAAGAGTTCCTATCTCCTATTATAATATAAAAAATATAAAGTCCAAAGTACCTGTTCTCGATTTCGTTCCCATTCATTGATCTCTTCCTTGTCAACATAAGATATTTTCTTGTTCTCTGTCCATGTATCAGATGAAGACCGCTACAAAAAGAAAAAAGATTCTTTGTAAATACAAATATATTCTTTAATACATATGTTTACGTTTGTGTGGATGTTTAGGCTTGTCCTGCTTTTATATTTAGTTCGCAGGAGTGATTTCAGGAAGCTCTCTGGCATGGGCTTAAATTTAAACTAAAGCTACATTTGGGTGTGTTTGTGATGAAAATATACTTAGCAATCATTAAACGTGTTTCTGTTTGTTTGGGCTAATATATTTTATGAGATATCTATGATAAGAACAGAAGGATGTAAGGATTTACTTATGGTTGTGTACTGCATTACCTATACTCATATTTCAGTTGATGTCAGATAGCTATAAACATTTTATCAGCATTTGTGTAAGGTTGTATGATATATCTTTGATAAGGGCCGATGTGCTAATTCAATACAACAAATGTCTGCGATAAATTATTGGTAGTATATTTATATATGCTATATCATTGTTACAGGGTGAATCACTGGAACTCAAGACTGCCGGCATCGGAGCTGCTCAAATCAATTGAGAGATCTTGATCTTGAACCATTGAAGTTAATTTAGAATTGCCTTTAATCTCTAATAATTGAGGATATGTGATATATCATGGTTTGAGGATATCCTGTTAAATATCAAATTACATAATCATAATAATGATAGGATTATATATGTAGAATAAGGTATATGAGCAATAATTGGAATGAGGATATGTGGCATATCATGATATGAAGGTATATGAGCAATAAATGAGGATATGTGATATATCATGGTATGAAGGTATCCTGTTAAGTATCAAATTACATAATCATAATAATGATAGGATTATATATGTAGAATAAGGTATATGAGCAATAATTGGAATGAGGATATGTGATATATCACAGTATGAAGGTATATGAGCAATAATTGAGGATATGTGATATATCATGGTATGAGGATATCCTGTTAAATATCAAATTACATAATCATAATAATGATGGTATTGAGCAATAATTGGAATGATGATATGTGATATATCATGGTATGAAGGTATATGAGCAATAATTGGAATGAGGATATGTGATATATCACAGTGAAGGTATATGAGCAATAATTGGAATGAGGATATGTGATACATCACAGTGAAGGTATATTAGCAATAATTGGAATGAGGATATGTGATATATCATGGTATGAAGGTATATGAGCAATAATTGGAATGAGGATATATGATATATCGCAGTATATCCTCATGTTATAAAGATCTGTTAGTCACAAAACTCTTCCCAGGGAACAATTTTAATGCAAATAGGAAAACTAGTTCTAGTGTATGTCAAGGTACTTCTTCATAAGCGAATAACTCAGTAAATGCTTTGCATGATAATGTAGCAGAAGATAAAATTATCAACTGCTTAATAGATGTAAATCATGCTAAAGGAACGACTTCCTAAATGAAATCTCAATATTGCGTTCATAAATACTCAGTCAATAAGAAATAAGATTTTGTTAGCAAAGGACTATATTCATAATAATAATAATAATAATAATAATAATAATAATAATAATAATAATAATGATGATGATGATGATGATGATGATGATGATGATGATGATAATAATAATAATAATAATAATAATAATAATAATAATAATAATAATAATAATAATAATAATAATAATAATAATAATAATAATAATAATAATAATAATAATAATAATAATAATAATAATAATAATAATAATAATAATAATAATAATAATAATAATAATAATAATTATATAGATATAATGATTGTGTCTGAGACTTACTGGATGATATTAGGGATACAAAATAATAGATAGACTAAAAGAATGAAATTATGAAATTTTAAAATTATCAAGGAAGAATATATCTGGTGGTGGTCTTGCTGTTATTTACAGAAATGAACTGGAAATTTGTGAAAAGAGTCAATTTTCTGTTAGTACAATGGAGCAATTAGAAATTTATGTTTCATTCCAAAATAAAACAAACTACATTCATTATTATCTATTGACCTGAGCCTTCATAAAGATTCCATTCAATATGTCCGCCTTCTTTGATGAATTTGCGAATATGTTATCTTTTTATAAACTTCTTAAACATGAAATTTATTTCTTGGTTTATTTTAATTTTTATATGAATATTAAATCAAAACCTAATGTCAAGAGAATAAATGATAATTTAGAAACATATGATTGTGATCAGTTACGAACAGAACCTACGCATATATTTGGTAATTAATATGCTTGATTTATTACTTAAAATTAGATATCATAATCATTTGCTTAATTTTAGTGTTGGGGAATTCATATTTAATCATAATGTTGTTAAATTTACTTTTAGCTCTGAAAACAGGCTTGTTACTAAGAGGAATATTACCTTCTGTAAATTAAAAAATATCAAAATTAGTGATTTTAGGGATGATATTGAGGAACATTTCAAAAATAATTTTAATACCAATCATTGTCTCACTGATATGATTAATGTATTTCGAAGCACTTCCAATGTCCTAGATATTCATGCACCTGTTATTAGTAGAACTATTAGGATTAAGGATCCGTGTCTGTGGTTTAGTGAGGATTAAAAGGAAACTTGAAAGGAAAATGAAAAAATCAAAATTACAGATTGATATTGAAATTTATAAATCTCAGAGAAATAAATATAATGCATCAATTAGCATGGCCAGGGGTAATTATTTTGGTGACATTTTTTGTGAAAATATAAAAGATCCAAAAAAAATCATATATCGTAATTAATAAGTTATTACGTATGAATAATGAAACCAAACTTGTGTCTGTTAGTGAATTATAGTATCTAATGACTTTAATAAATATTTTACTGGAAAAATTGATAAGATAAGATCTGAGCTTGATAATAAAATCAAAGACTGTGATCATGAAACGACTCATTCTAATACCATTTATAAGAATAATATTTGCGATCTGGATCATAACTCTGACTTCTCTGTACTTAATTTTGAGAATGGCTGACGTTAAAAAATTAATTTAAAAAACGGCCAAAAATCATGTGAATAGATCCTATTCCTACATGGTAAATTCATGAATGTCTTGGTTCTTTTCTGCCCATTATCACTGAAATTATTAATAAATCCTGATAAATGGCTTGCTTCCCAGAGTCCTTGAATATGGCTATTATTCGACCTTAAAAAGTTAGGCCTTGAATTAAATAAGAGTAATTATTAGCCTGTCTCTAATCTTAAGTATATTTCAAAATTGATTGAGAGAGCAGTAGCTGATCAGTTGATTATGCACCAGGATTACAATGATTTAAAGGATCTTTTTCAATCAGCATATAAAATGTTTCATAGCACTGAAACTGCATTGCTTTAGGTTCAGAATGACATCTTAATGGATCTAGATAATGATCGCATCGTTCTCCTAGTTCTTCTAGACTTATCAGCTGCTTATGATACTACAGATCATGATATTCTATTAAATAAACTTAGGGAGAGATGTGGAATAAGTGACTGATAGAGAACAATGTGTGACTATTAATGGAAAATAGAATTAAAATATGATGTTCCACAGGGTTCGGTTTTGGGTCCAATTCTGTTTATTATATACATGTCTCCAATTGCTGATATTATGAAATCTTTTGGTCTGAACTACCATGTATATGCAGATGATACACAGCTTTACATCTCATTTGATCCGAAAGATTCCAGTGACATTGATTTCAATTATGGAAATATTGAAAATTGTATATCTAGTGTTCAGGATTTTTTATGTAAGAACAAAATGAAAATAAATGAGGGAAAACCAAAATACTTAGACAAAATTCCTAAATACATTAAAATTGGTAATATCGAAGTTGAAAAGGCACAAAAAGTTAAGGATTTGGGTGTTATATTTGATACAAATATGATGTTAAAAGATCCAGTTGGACATATTTGCAAAAAAAGATTTTTTCATTTAAAAAATGTTGCTTCTATTAGAACTGATCAATGATAAATCTGCAAATATGCTAATGCATGTTTTTGTTACATCTAATCTAGACTGCTGCAACTCACTATTAATAAACCTGCCATTATATGAGATTAACAGGTTGCAAAGATTGCAAAATGCTGCAGCAAGAGTAGTGGACGCATTAAGAAGTTTGATCATGTTAGCGACTTAATGCAGAAATTACATTGGCTTCCAGTAACAGCCAGAATTGAATTTAAAATATTATTATTGACTTGGAAAACTCTATATGGTATGGCCCCTAAATATCTAATGGAGCTAATCCTACCTAAATCTAATAATAGGAACCTAAGGTCTAATGTTAAATATGAATTGATCATCCCTAGAAATCATACTAAGTGGTATGGTGATAGAACTTTCCAGTATGCTGCTTCTAAATTATGGAATGGAATTCCTATTGGCATTAAGAAGTCTGAAAACATCAATTTGTTTAAGAAACCTTTAAAAAAACATATTTATTCAAGAAATTCTATAATGCTGAAATCAACTTAGATAAACTATAGCGTCATCAAAGCACAACAAGCAAGCTTGGTGTATTGGAAAGAGAATATATGATACATATAGAATGAGGATATGTGATTTGTCATGAGGGTATGAGGGTAAAAACATCATTTGAATGTGGGTTTGTTCAATCATTGCTTCCTCCATATATTCCTGTAGGACTGATACACTATAAAGAAGCAGCTTTCACTTGTCATATGTTTGAAGCACTGCTCTATGCCATTACCTCATTACCCCGAGTTGTGTTTGAAAGGTCACATGCTGCCAGAGACTACAGCATTCCTCTGCTTGGCTGGAAGGGAGGGCGAGTGATGTGGACACTGCTGTGGTATGGATTAAGTATGCTTGCTTAGATAACATACAACCAGGGTGGCACTCATTTTCTGCTCTAATATACACCATCTACCACAATACTACTGCGGATAAGGGATCGAAATGGGGAGTGGAAAATTAATCAATTTATACATGTTTTTTTTACACGTCAGTTTTTTACACGTCATTTTTGGTTGAGTGTGATATATTCATCGTTACATAATAACCATTCAATGTGACTTCCTTAAGAATGAATCTGATAATGTTTGAACCATGACCTTTTGTGTATGTAAATATGTAATATGTTATTCGAAATGTGATATTTTACTTTCCCTATTACTGATAGAAATGTTGACATTGTAAGATTATTTGACCTAAGCTTGGATCAGTAAACAGCCTGAGATTGAATTTACCTAAACTTGCATTTCTGAGGCTGATTTATTAAATGCAAAATCATCAGTAATAAAATTGTGCTCTACGTACTCACCGGTATCTAATAATACGGGGCATTAAATGCTAAATAATTCAAAAATCAAAAGCTATATCTTTATAACAATCTTAATAATTATTATGAGAGAAATGATTTTACTTTCTTTTGATCAGTTATGTTTTGTGTGAAACACTGCTATTCTCTTGTGTAATGCTATAATCCAACCCATTCACAGAAATACAGAATGCGAATCATATTGCTTACACATCTGTTGTGTGCTTCTTTTTATAATTGTTTTTTAGATTCATGTTATACTATCCTTATTGTCTGAGTCCCATTCCGTCCCCTGGCTCATGTTTGCTTGCTGCCCCAGCCATGTTTTGCCAAATTTTCACCCTGCACAGCTCTCATTACATAATCTCTCTAAGTGTCCTCGCAGGCTAGGTGTTTAGCCGGGATAGTTATCCTCTTTCCATCCCAAACAACTGCCATTCCATTTCTAAACCCCATGTCTCTCCAATTGTTATCAGAGGCAGAATATGAGGCCCTCGTATTTATCCTTATTATTTCAACCTTCACATATCATATCCCAACCCTAAGCCCAATAGACTCCCAAATTTATTCTATAAAATAAGATATGAGGCCCAACATTTATCCTTCAGGAACCTCAAAATTAGATATGAGGCCCATAATATATTTTAAGGTGCCTCAAAAATTAGATATGAGGCCCAACATTTATCTTACAGGAGCATAAAAAAGAAGATATAAGGCCCCTTCATTTATCCTATAGGGGCATAAGAAATATGATATGAGAGCCTAACATATCTTATAGGGGCCTCAGAAATAGGATATGAAGCCCCTCCATACATCCTGTAGGGACCTTAGAAATAAGAGGCCCTACATATATCCTATAGGAGCATCAGAAATAAGATAGGAGGCGCCTACATTCATAATAAGAGGCCCTACATATATCCTATAGAAATATCAGAAATAAGATAGGAGGCCCAACATTCATAATAAGAAGCCCTACATATATCCTATAGGAGCATCAGAAATAAGATAGGAGGCCCAACATTCATAATAAGAAGCCCTACATATATCCTATAGGAGCATCAGAAATAAGATAGGAGGCCCAACATTCATTATAAGAAGCCCTACATATATCCTATAGGAGCATCAGAAATAAGATAGGAGGCCCAACATTCATTATAAGAAGCCCTCCTACATATATCCTATATCCTCATCACATCCTACAAAGACTACATAAGCACATGCTGACACAATAACACAACTCCCGCCCAATTCTCAACCTCCTAGTTTCTCCAAGCGTTCTCACAATAATACATGAGTTCCACCTATTAATCATCTTGTATCCTACACAACTCCCATCATATTATATCCAAGTCTTTTCACATGCACAGTATGGTGCTTACAAATTACAAAACTTACACCATCCTATATGTAAACCCCACGTATAAACGCCTCCTCTTGATCGATATTTAATATCATTATATCAGATTATTGTATGACCAAATTCTTTATTTATATTTTTATTAATAGGCAAAGAGGGGTGAATGAAATGAATTATGAAAACAAACATTAGGAAGAATATTGATTTTTCTAATTAATTAATTTCTCTTTCTACAAATATCAATAGTTATCTATCGATATTAAGCATTATGCAGATTTTGATCAAAGTTTGATCATTGAACAATAACATTATGGTGGAAGGACCTAGGTATGCGATACAGTGGAGAGCAGAAGGTATTTCCTCTCAGCTTCGTACGGTACAACGGCCATGATCACGATAGTGATAAGATCAAAAGGCACGAGGCCATACTGTGCAATAGGAACAGCCAGAACATACAGGGGAATGACACGATGATGAGAAGAAATGAGGCGAATGAAAAGAAACTCTATTGGGAATTAAAAGGGAATCCACTGGGAATCCACCGGAAATCCGTTGGGAATCCAGAGTAAATCCATAGGAATCCATTGAGAATCTATAGGAATTCACTAGGCTGCCAAAGGGAGGCATTATATATATTACATAATATCATATTATATTTACTCCAGGTGTTTCAGCATCTCGTACTTCACTCTCAGTTGCCACTAACCTGTCTCATATACCATATGTAGCTACAGTAGGATCTACTTAAGTCATGAAAACATTAAGGATGCATGAATAGAAAGCACACAGAGTGACATGAATGACGCCCATGAACCACAGAAAGTTATACCAAAGCCTGGAACTGCAATAGAATGTATAATGTGGAGAATTTGTAATTATCCATATCATGTCAGTTGACCATGACGTGATTGTGTGACTGAAGCACAACACAACTAATCTGATAGTAAATATATAGGAGGTGTGGCTGCTGTTTACATGTAATTAGATACAGACTCATGAACTGATATTCTAGCCGATTATACAATGAGATGGTGTGATACGGGGCATCAACAAGGAGGCAATAGCCTCATAAAACATTAGAACTGGTTCCAGGAATACTGCAACATAACCTTCAATTACACTACAACCTCTTCTTATATGACATATACATATACATAGACATAGACATAGACATATACATATACATAGACATAGACATATACATATACATATACATATACATATATATACATATACATATATATATATATACATACACACACACACACACACACACACACATATATATATATATATATATATACACATACATATATATATATATATACACATACATATATATACATATATATATATATATATACACATACATATATATATATATACACATACACATATATACATATATATGCCCACCGTCCTCTTATTACATCAAGCCATGTAGTTGGGTTGTATGAGGGTTTATGTTTAAGTTGAGTGTATATTTGGTAGAGCCCTGCTCTGAGCCTTCACTAGAGGCATGCCTAGGCACATCTGTCTCCATATCCATCTAATTTCCCTTACTTACCAGTCAGGCCAAATGTACCATGCGATTGCCACAAACTACCTCTCACCTTTACCCTTTGTGATGATGTCCTTGCAACTTTTTTTCTGTTAAATCAATGACATTCATACATCTCATACAAAAGTGACTTAAAACTTTTCTTTTAATCTTGCAGATTGCCTTTCATCTTAGCTTGAGAGTTAACTATATTAAGGAAGGAATTCATGCACTCACTGACACACTGACTCACTGACTCATCGTCTATTTATAGAACATTTGTAACAAACTTTGTATAAATGTGATCTGGTTCTTTATTTGTCAAACATGCGTTACATAAATGGCTTATTCATTTGAGTTACTGCAGGCATATCAAAACTGGAAAATAGGTCTTAATTTATTTACTTTTCTGTAATCCAATATTTTAAAACCATGACATTTTACTCTTTAAAAAAACATGATCTTTATTTTTTTCTAGTTATTTATAAATTGGACATCATTCATATATCACTGCAAGAAATCGGCAGATTACATGTGTTCGTAGGAGAGAACGGATTCAATAGTGAAACTCCAAAGAGAAAAAAACACGTCAGAGCTTAAAATGAGAATCTTTTAGCAAACCTAAAGCTATATGCTCTTAAACCTGAAAGACACCCCCAAAGGGAAGGTGCTTTCAAGTGCAACTGTGGGTGTGTGAGTCGATATCGGGAGACACGTTTATGCTTGGCTGAGGAAGAAAATAAGTAAAACGCTAGATAAACATTATAGTAGTAGACGAAGAGTACATTCCCTAAATGCCTTTATTAGCTCTGCTTCTGTTGCCTGAGCGAACTGGGGACGGTGGCGTCAGGCTTTGTCAGTATGTGTGTCCCTATAGCTTATAAGGATGCAATGTCCTCATCAAAGATATATGTTGTTCGATAATTTTGAGAACATTTAAAACCCTATTTTATATTTTATGTGAGAGGCCAATCTAAATATTGGCTTCTCTCAGTCGCGTATAGACCTACAATTTTATATTTTGTAACCTTAGAAAGAATTTTAATTTACACGTCATAGTATCTTTATGTTTTACTCAGTGTTGGTGTTCTCAACATTTTCAATCCTCTCAATATTTTTTCTAGAACTGCTTAACGGTCCAGTGGTACATAAACATTGCATATAAAATACATTCACAAACACAATTGCAATAACATGCAATATATGTTTGACATATGATCAGAATGTTGTAAAAGCGTATCACATGTCAGATGATAATGTGTCTGCAATATGAATTGCTAAATTCATGTCACAGACACAATACGACGCCCAGACGCCCCTGGGAATGAACAATACAATGCAAAGCGTTAATTCAAGATACACTTTCTGCACACTGTTAAGTCACGAGGTCACAAAATGTAAAGTTTTGATCTTTTTTATGGTTCAAGTAGTCCTTTACAAAGAAAAAGGACATAATCATATTTACTGCTATCATCACCACATCCATGCACCAATAATCTATGCTAGACGTTATTTTCTTATAAATAAACCATAATGATCTTCCAGAAAACCTTTTTTTGGGAGATCATTTGATATTTGTAGAAAGAGGTGTATGAACAATTATTGTGATTACACACACACAGTTTACGCTTGCAGCAAAATTGTTTAGAATGACATTTGTTTTATATGTTTTCTGTCTTTTTTTCTCAATGAAAAATATTATATATCACACCCTCATCCATTCTAAACTTTTAGTTTTAAACACCTCAAATTGAACATAAGGGCCAGTTTTGAAATTTGATAAATTTAGGTATAGGTTTTTGCTAAAGTTTAAAAACACATTGGAATGAGAGAAGCCATGTGCGATATTTATCTCTTTTAGTTTATTATCTGTCCAAAATACTGAATGGATGAAGGACAGCAAAGGATTGACCATATAAAAAAAGGATTAGTGAACAAACACTGGAATCCCAAACTATAATCAAATTCCTAATAATTGAAGCACAGTTTGGCGTCAAGCCCATCCGGGCACTGTCTATCTATATATAGAGACGCAAGTCAAATTAGGACAGTAAAAATATGTATGTATGCATGCATTCAAACTAAATTTAGCATTCCCCCAGGGTCTTTTCTCGTCCATTCTTTGGGACATGCGCACTGGGGTTAGTTTTTTCTGACCTAACATCGCGAGACATTTTCATACTTTATCCCTTGGTGATATATGGGTTCATAAAGGTGTAATTATATGAAATTATGTGCAGACCAGCAACATGAGGTTTACACTTCCCCTTTTTCAAATTTAGATTGAGTCTTGTAAAGAAAGAAGAGTAGAGAAAATTAGGGACAACAAGCTGACCTTATGTTGTAGCCATGTCCCCAAAATCTGCCTAGGGCTTAAGTGTAAATGAGTTCAATGCCCTGTAAGGTAATCTAGTTTCGTGTGTGTATTCAAAGTCACGGCAAAATGTTATCATTCCCCCTCTGTCATCTCACTGACAATTAAGGCAACGATAATATATATGTATTTAGGGAATCATCTGAAATGCAAGGTTTGGAAAATGGTTTATGGTGGCTGTAAGATAATCATGTTTAAATCTAATACAACGTAATGTTTTGTGATTATCGCAGAATGATGCAATTCTATGTAATCTTCAACAAACTATAATGGTATGTTTCATGTTTATGAATGCTTATGTTGTTGCAAAGAGAGAACAGCATTGAATCATCGGGTATTCTAAACAGATTATAATATAATGGACGATTTTTCTTCCTGAGAAAATACGCATAGTAACAAAAGGTACTGGTGTACTTGTATGGCCCCCCTTAAAAGAAAACTTACATGGTTTCTACCTTGTTCTAACCAAAGCATTTTGCATCACATATTGCCTATATCGTGAGAGGTACAAACTGAGAACACCAAAGAACAATAACTCTATTAATGACCATAAAGCTGTGGTATGCCCCGGAAGCAGGTGAATATATCAGATTGACCTTCATGGCCTTGGGGTAAGTATCCTTTCTCTAGTATATGAATAGACACTTTTCATATCAAACCCATATTTGATGTTATTATCCTAAATGCAGTGTGTCCTCAAAACCTTTATTTACAGCCTGAAGGAAAATACTTTTGCTGATAAAAGTTCTCTGAAACAAATAAGGTTAATGAAATCAGGAAGGCTTAAACATGCCATATGTTAATGTTAAAGGTCATCATTGCCCAGTCGATAGAGGACCTTGAGCTTTCAATACCTCGTCCATTAATGCCCTGCGGACTGTGAAGCTTGCTCCCCTCTGCCGGACAATGCAATACACAGTGCACGGGACACGGAAATCACTTTAAACTCTCAATACACGGCGTATGCCATATTTCAACCCTATCTATCGAAACCAACCAGGTCATTATCCCGAGTTCCAGCTTGATGACTAGTATAACGTCCAACATAAATACAGAGCCACAAGATACAAGGCATCGCTGCCAGACAGAAGCTGAGTGCAAGGGTCTGAGGCTAAGGGATTAGAGGTTAAAGCCTTGATAACTAATCCAGGCCTACAGAGGTGTTCATCTAATGCAGGCAAGATCTACCAAACCCCAAATGGAAATCACCTACAAATACACGCCACTAAATATCGATCAGCCTAGACCATGTACTTCTCGCGACCACTCTCATCATGGGAAACTCTCGTCTTTTCATCTGTGTTTATCTCCTTGTGAAGGGTCTCTGCGATGCGACGTCAGCTTTTTTATTTTAAACTTTACCATAAGAAATCTGTGCTTTTGAGGAGGGAGTTCATCTGCTTTCAAAAATATTGCCTGTGAGGTATAGTGTTTCTTTCATCTAAATTGGGAAGAAGATTCGCTGCTTACCCTGAAGTTTTGGAGTTTGATGAATTCTATTTGGATAGACCTTATCATTTTTAATTTTTATTAAGAAACGTGTATTGGCGCTCACAAAATATCCAAGGTGAATCTTTTATCTTAACAGGTATACAGTTCTTTTTGGAGCCAACTTAAAGTATATTTATATCACCTGTTTATTTTACTGCAATTTGGAATGTTTTCTACTTCATCGCAATTTGTTTTCACAACAAACAAGTCATCTGCCTAAATAACCACCAAGATTACCTCACCTACTCAGATTACTACACCTACCAAGATTACTACATCTACCAAGATTACTACACCTACCAAGATTACTACACCTACCAAGATTACTACACCTACCAAGAATACAATATTTTGCTGGAAGTGCCTAGTATTATGTGGTCACATGAGTTGAAGCGTGTGAACACTGTTGTGGTCTGCGAGTGTGTTGGTCCTGTGTCAATAGACAAAACCAAAGGACAAATAGGCCTCTCTTAGCTAAATCACTCCATTGTCCCAATCTGAAGGTGCTTGATCGTTAGCAAGCCTTTAATAAGTAGATGTTTGCACAAGATCACTGCTCATTTCACATGGTATTTGAGCAGGAGACAAATGACACAAAACATTATGTGTGGGTAATATGATGGGTAATAACATTTGATCAAAATGTTTAGGGTTCATTTTAAATTATGTAAGCATAAAGCGCCACCGGTCGCGGTGCAGTTGATTAGAACAAGCCTATTTGCAACTGTCCCTCTGCGATGAACCAAAATCTTTAGGTTTGATTCATGACCATGCCGATGTTACATTCTTCTTTCAATTTCTTATATGAGCTGAGTCCCGCGCTCGTTGGGCAACATGTTGTTCTTGTAAATCTGTGACTGGGCAGATTATCAAGTACCACTGACAATTCAGTGAGACCACACTATATCTACTATAAAAAAGGTCTCGTCATGCAATAACTGAAATAATGTTGAAAGTGGGGAAAAAAATCAATTAAACAAAGAAATTCACAGTATCATGGATCAAGTTCATGAACAATTTCTGAACAATCATAGAATCCTAGTCCACTTTGGCTTTAGTGCAGACATAAACTCTGTAAGTTAGAATCCCGGTTCACTATGCCTTTGGGTTCAATGATAAGTGCTTAATCTCGGACATATCCTGGCTTAAGTCTAATCGTCACAATAATCTTTATCAATATATATTCCAAATCCTCACATTGGTTTGCGGCAGGATGTGTTCTGGAATGGACCAAGGTCTGCAGTAATACATCACTGTCTATCCCATTGGTCTAGGCAATTGCCAGCTTTACATCTGGATAATGCCAGATTATGTTGATTATCCCCCATTTCCCTTGTATCCTTATTCAGATTAGCCCTTTCATGGATTACTATAGAAATATGGATGAGGACAGTGAAATTCGTGATATTTATACAACAACTACAATTAATCCTGACATTTCTTTTCCAGATTCCTTTCCTTCTTCACTGCCTGGGTAAACAGCATATTTAGATATAGCATAAAAGACGTGTGCCTTGCTAGGGAAGGGAGCGGCACTGTTTGAAGGCCTAAGCTCCAGGCCTGAATGGTGATGATTGAATAGGCCTGGCCTTGTATTAGCATATGCGAGGCCTCTGTCTGTCCTCTGTGATTCAAAGACAATAGACACCAAAACCAAAAAGATCTTAGCTTTAGATCCAACACAGCCTATGTTAGTATTTTCCAAAGGTCTGATCAGATTTTACCAAAAGAAAATCTCTGCTTGTCTATCTTATATTCTTATAAATGCCAGATACTTTGTGTCGATTCGAGGAAGTAGTTCATGTTATGCTTTCACAATGCCCCGTTTATCTTCCTTTGATCGATGAATGAGATGAATACATTAAGTTTGTTTCCTTTATTTTTTCAAACAAATCTAACACAGGTCTAGTGTCATTTTGCACGTAAAATTAATTTTGATAAATATTTATGAGAAATCTAGTATTAATGTCAATAAGATCGTTTTTAGTTTCCGAGTATAATTGGTTTTTAAAGGACTATCTCTTGCTCTTGATTTCGGAATCACAACAGAAATATGTAAGCTGATCACTACAGATGGTTGTATTGATTATAAAAACTGTTACTCAACAACCGGAAGTGAGAAATGATGATACTACTTCCGGCCTGACACTTTCCCGTCGTGTTTATATGGGAGTGATTACAATGAAACCTGAAGACAAATAATTTTTCATCAGCCAAAGTTAGACATGTTCACATGACTTCTAGGAAGAGCAGTTTCCCTCTCTCTCTTACACATAACATTATTTGATGGCTCTTAGTGATATTGGAAGCAGTAACATCAAAGCTTAGAAAACAACATTTAATATCAAAGTTTGTTTGGCACGACATGTTGTTATAGTCACCCAAAGGGAAATTAGAAAGTTGAGGCAAAGATTTTCAAATTGAAATCCCTCCCATAACCCGACTTAGCAAAAATAATGATAATAGGCATTGTCAATAATAGATGAATTATTTCATTATGATAAATATTCCACTGTGCACAGAAAATATAAGATCTTGTATTTACTGTATTTACATGCAGTAAGTGTAATCTGAGAGCAATGTTATTCTTCTTCTCAGATTACACATGAAATATATATATATATATATATATATATATATATATATATATCTCACAATTATGACACTATCATTCAGCAGTCAATATGCCATCAATGTCTCGGTGACACTTTGATGGTATGACAGCTGATCAAGATAAGATATTGCAAATAATGTATAATGTACATGTTCACCACTATAGCAGGAAGCCATATGTTTCCAGAATGACAAGGTATATGATGATCTAAATAGAGTAGAACTTTAACTGTACTTCTACACTTTAAGTTTAGCAGGAATCGATCGTAACTGTGTTATTGCGATAAAAGAATGTAAAAAAATAAAATGTGCCACGGATCAGCGAATGTCATGTTCGTCAGTTAAGACCTATAATGAAGTAATATTTCCCAGCCAGTTAATAATAATACAGTCTTGATCTTTGATGTTATTAGATGTAAGTGTATGATTTCTAAACATATTTTATTGTTTCTAATGATTTTGACGTGTTGACTATAGAGACTTTGTGTGAGAGTTAAATAAGTCATAAGACTTTTGCTTGATGAAATGTGCTGCCAATATGAATAGAACCGAAACTAAGGATATGGTGGGGTTTTATTTGACGCCAAGGCCTGAGCGTACTACTAAATTTATATGTACATTAAAACTGGATTCATTCCGCTCTGATAGGTTAATAGCAAGAGCATCCATTCCCTTTACACCCGCCGTGGTGATACCAATAAATACCATGCAGATGCAATGCTGGTATCATATAAATGCTAGTGGATGCCACACAGATGCCAGTGGATGCCACACAGATGCCAGTTGATGCCATACAGATGCAAGTTGATGCCATACAGATGCCAGTTGATGCCATACTGATGCAGTTCTGGAGCCTTACAGATGCTGTGCTGCAGCTATACATGTGTCATGATGGTACCACACAGATGCCACTCAAATGCCACACAGATGCCACATAGGTGCCACACATATGCCACATAGGTGCCACACAGATGCCACACAGGTGCCACATAAGCGCCACACAGATGCTTACCTATGGTATTGGCAAGCTGTTTAGCTTTTCCAGTATTCTACGGCGTATTTGATACATCAAAACTAAATTTTGACATCTAACTTGCCAATGACATGAACATAGTATCAACATGCCATCAGCTGGCATCTATTGACCTCAGCTGGCATCTATTGACCTCAGCTGGCATCTATTGACCTCAGCTGGCATCTATTGACATCAGCTGGCATCTAATGACCTCAGCTGGCATCTAATGACCTCAACTGGCATCTATGGACCTCAACTGGCATCTATTGACCTCAACTGGCATCAATGTAGCATCAGTATGGCATCAACTGGTATATCCCCATTATATCAACTGATAGCAACATAATATAAGCGTGTCATTTAGTTTGGTATCAGACTGGCATCAGTTTTGCCTCAATCTGGCATTACCAGGTTTGTGTCACTGACCTTGGAAAAAAATCAGTACATTAGCGCTATAAACTTTCAGAGCGAAATAAATATATTCATAACGTTTATATATATATATTATACAATAGGACTGAGGGTAAAAAAGGAACCCAGCGGCGAGTCTCCATCCAATAAATCAGGGTGAACACAAGCGTGAATGGTCATAGTAGGGCGGAATATATGTCAGTACAAGTCACCTCAACCAGCAGGTCACCACCCATCTCCTGAAAAGGGGCAAATCGGTGTCCCCATGGGCTAACACCAAACCATGAGCTAAGAAGCATCTCGACTTTGACGCTATTATTTCCAGATTAGCCTCCATCTTTGAGATCAGAGCTCAGTTAATGTTAGTCTCATTGCTAGCTTTGGATACATTGTATAAATACCAGATTTGACATGGCATATAAAGTATTCTATATAAGTAAACGCATTCAAGAACTTTCAGAGGGGGTACAATTTTAACATTGTCTAAATTGCAATAAAGTAACACATACTTATTCACATAACCAGGATGTAGTTGACTATTACTTTTATTTTTTTGCAGGACAGTATACGGTCTGGTAAACTGTACACAGATTCATCAATACCGTGAAACAGTAGCAATCTAGTGTCAAATGTTGGCCTACCCGTGTTTATAACGGTGGCCCCAGTATGAATGGTTTGTGACACACCTAAACAAAAATGACCAACCAAAATTTCATGCATGTTAGGCACAGACGTTTGATACACATATTGGTGTATTCCGGCTGCATAACTTTCACTGCTCTTATGCGTCCACCAGTCGCTTATTACACCCACCAAATGGTACAATTTGGCAAACTGTTCACTAACCTCTATCAGCGAGCTGGGCACACAAAAAAGTGTGTAGTCCTATCGTCACACCAGTTAACTTCGAGGTTAACATGGCCTTTTCTTGGTCACATAAAAGTGACTCACAATGACACATGTGACACTCCTATACAGGTTTACCATAATGGCACAAAACATCTCTAGACAAAACACAACACGCAAATTGCCACATGAAACATAAAAGAAAATGTATTAAATGTGCATGGAAGAGTTGTACATACCCAAATGTGACAGCACGTCCATGGCCTAAATAGCAGGGTTCAGACTCCTCCCCCTTTTCCAAGCCTACAGTATCTCTCTCCGCGTTTGTTTTAAATCACTTTTAGTCTCAGAGAAATCGTGTCTCCTCTATACAAATACTGCATCCAATCCCTTATAGTGCTTTCAATACTTGTGTCTTTAATGAGGTCTTGAGTGTTTCACTTTCTGCTCTTCTTTAAGCACGTATCCTTTGCTTTTTTACAGCTCCTGTAAAAGAGTAACATAAAAGGCCACATCAATTGGAGTGTATTAACGGGAAAGCAGTAGCTATATGTCTGTTCACAGAAAGCCAGGCATTTCACATACCAGCGCGCGAGTTCTGTCACACCCTGGTCCCGGGCTAGACATGGACATACATTAACAGCGAACACCATAAAACATTGATCAAAGTGTATCAGCCGGCGCACATCATGATAGATACACCGCAAACCTCTGCGGACTCGGCACTGTATATAAGTATATACACACATGTCCCAAAGTACTCCTCAACTTTATCTCTTCAATCCTAACTCAATACACACCATTTTCAGTTACATACTGTAATAATTAACAACACAAGAAATAAAACCTTCAGCGTTGAGTCAATCAGCTTGTGCAGAACCTGTGGTGTCTTTGAAGGGGAACTTCGCCTTCTGAAGAAAAAAGTTGTGGTGGATGTTACAAGTGTGTGTGCATGTGGGGCAGCCGGCGTGAGCCTCTGATGGCGAGTGGCTGATGGTGCTTCCCTTATAAAGTCAAACAGGAATCGAGATGGCGCTCCCGAATGGCACACCGCCTGCCAGCCCAGCCTCATTTAAATGTGTGTTCACTTAGCTACACGACCGGTCACTTATCAATATAGCAGCGAACATAGCTAGGTGCCATGACTAAATTTACATGTAACTAAGTGTGTGATTCAATAATGTTTTATCTCATGATTAATATCGATATAGTGTCATTGTGAAGTCGGTGCTTTTATGGTTGCTAGGATTTTGGAGGTTTTGTGCTCTGTTTACAATTCTAAATGTCTGTTTAAACACAATGAGTGTCTAATATGGTATAAGGCAGTGCTGTGTATACATACTCAGTATCCCATACGGTCTAAATGCTGTGTATACATACTGAGTGTCTCATGTGGTCTAAAGTACAATGCTGTGTATACATACTGAGTGTCTCATATGGTCTAAAGTACAATGCTGTGTATACATACTGAGTGTCTCATGTGATCTAAAGTACAATGCTGTGTATACATACTGAGTGTCTCATGTGATCTAAAGTACAATGCTGTGTATACATACTGAGTGTCTCATGTGATCTAAAGTACAGTGGTGTGTATGCATACTGAGTGTCTCATGTGGTCTAAAGTACAGTGGTGTGTATACATACTGAGTGTCTCGTGTGGTCTAAAGTACAGTGGTGTGTATACATACTGAGTGTCTCGTGTGGTCTAAAGTACAATGCTGTGTATACCTACTGAGTGTCTCATGTGGTCTAAAGTACAATGCTGTGTATACATACTGAGTGTCTAATGTGGTCTAAAGTACAATGCTGTGTATACATACTGAGTGTCTCATGTGGTCTAAAGTTAAGTGGTGTGTATACATACTGAGTGTCTCATGTGGTCTAAAGTAAAGTGGTGTGTATACATACTGAGTGTCTCATATGGTCTAAAGTACAATGCTATGTATACGTACTGAGTGTCTCATATGGTCTAAAGTACAATGCTATGTATACGTACTGAGTGTCTCATGTGGTCTAAAGTACAGTGGTGTGTATACACACTTAGTGTCTCATGTGGTCTAAAGTACAATGCTGTGTTTACATACTGAGTGTCTCATGTGGTCTAAAGTACAATGCTGTGTATGCATACTGAGTGTCTCATGTGGTCTAAAGTACAATGTGTGTATAAATATCGAGAGTCTCATATGGTCTCAAATGTAACGCCGGGCATGCATACTGTGTGTCCCTGGTCTGAAATGCAATGCATATTGCATATTGTCTAATGAAGTGCTGTGTATACATAATAAGTGTATTTTATGGCCTTATGTACTACGCTGTGTATAAATAAATACTGAAGATCTCACAAGGTCTAATGTATGATGTTGGGTATACAAACAAAGTGTTTCTCATATGGTCTAAAGTACAGTGCTGTGTACACACATTGAGTTTTTACCATTCTTCGGAGTCCATCAATACTATGAGTTCCACCACAACCCAGTGTATGAATAATCTGACAGGACCACTTCAAATCATACAAAACTAATTAAACTTTGAGGCTGGCACTATTTACAAGTATGGCAAGAGCCTCTCCATTAAGAGTGCTTACTTTCCATCCCCAATATATGGACCGGGAATTTATACCAAGATTGCATATTGAAAGGTAATTCACAAATCACAATTTTAATGCTAGAAATCTCCGAGAGCACCTTATCCGATATTTATAGATTTCATATCATTTTAATAGACTTGCTCATCATTGTCAAGAGGATACTATAATCCTATCTAAGAGGGACGCAATCTTAAGCTTCATGAAATTGTTTTCTATGGGCCCCTTGCCAGACGCCATTATTGTTGATAGGTTTCAGAGAAGTTGATCATGCACAGTTCCGGTTACAGTGTTTTATACATTTCCGGTATGTTGTAATTAATGGGAAAAAAGTAGCAATTAGCTTTTGGCCTAAATGATTTGAAACTTGTGGTACCGCTCTTTTTTGCTTTGTGCTATTGTGAAAATGGAAATTTGACTGGCATAGATTTATATGATATATGATATGAAGATGATTAATATACAGAGACAGTGTTAATTACAATGTTTACATCTGGGACCCTTTAATTTCACCGGGGATCAATGTTCAGGAAAGACCAATTTCACAGTCCATAGGTAATCAACATAGGACGCATATATTTCTATTATATTTGGCTATATTTAACTTGACATGCAGACATATATTTTATCTGATTTTCCTATATCGTCTTGTTTTTTTATGTGTTAATGCGATCGCCCATTTAAATTACACGGAAAACAATTTTGGATATATATTGTTTGAAGCTTGTGCATGTCGATTATTCCTGTTATAATTTATCATTTTGGAATATAATGTTTTATTTACAAGATAGATGAAATTATGTATATATTTATTTGTTCGTGAAAATATAACTGTGATAACACATTTTTAACATAAACATACCATAGTACTAAAAGTAAATTTCGCTTAATATTTGGATAATTCATATATTGTCATGCCAAATGTTTAAAAAATTGTCTGCAATAACTGCTAGAATATTAAGCTATGTATATTTCCACACAACAGGCCATGGTTGTATCATCTATATGTGTAGATATAAAAATATAGATAAGAAAATTTTAGTAAACACCAAATGTGGAAATTTCATGTGACATACAATGTTACCAAGACTCAACATTTTTGTGATAACTGAAAATATAGTGAATATCTTATTCCATCTAAGATTTTTCTTATTTCTCAACAATTCCACTCGATTGGTTAAAGTTCTTTTCCACATGGGTTAATGAGGCACCATTTTCAACGCAAGACCTCTCAAGATTAATTCTTATGATGCATAATGTTAAGTTGTGGGTCTGGATTTAGTGACACTGGAGACAGGTAACAAATCCTATGAATCTGACAAGGCCTTAATGATGGCATCTTGATCAAATGAGGAATGCTCGCTGAAATGTTTCATAAGATAAATCGTCTCACAGTTTCCTCGACAGATATTGAATCATTTCAAACATCGCCAAATGTATGGTAAGCATTATATGTATATATATATATAATATTTGGCAATAGATAAACATCATTTTGCTGCTCAAAAAGATGTGTTACATGCAAGGCACATATCGATACTTATTGAAAAATAGGTTTCTTTCCTTCCCTGATTTTACAAAGCAAGTTTATTAAGTTTAGTTTTTCTTTGATGATCGGAAAGTTGTGGGTTCGATTCCAGCCATGGCGAGATTTAATTCATGTTACAATTTCTCATATGAGCTGAGGCCCTTTCTTGTAAATTTTTGATTGGGTAGATTGCCATGTCAAAGATCTGTGACATGACAATAAAGTAAGGGAGCAATATATCTCCTACAAGTAAGTCCAATCACGAAATGAATGAAAACGTGTTAAAAGTGATATAAAACCCAAAATAAACAAAACAGGCAATACAAACTGGAATGACAAGTCAACTCCATCAAGGTAGAACTGTTGTCCAACTCTATATCGTGAAACAATCGGTTTTTCTGTAAGTATTCTCTTTCTAGTATGCTTGTTGCTAATGACTTGAAACATGATATTGTATGAACACTTACCTTTGTATAAATATACGCACACACACAGATTGCCTATATATATATATATATATATACAATCTGTGTGTGTGTGGCCTGCTGTTCAAGCTACAACTGATGTAATGATGACAGCATCAGCAATTATCTATAGTATAACAATTACGTTATGAATCGTCACTATTGGAGTCTGATTTGAATTGATTTGGATTCATACATATCGCATTGCAATATACGAATTATAATGACGTGGTGTTAATATTCATATTAACACCACTTTTAATCTTTTTCTGGTGAATTCCTGGAACTCTAAAGCAGAAAAGAAATGCACTTAAATGATATGGGTGATGTGGATCTCTGTTACGTTTGTAGCGTGTAGCTTTGTATTGCCGCAATCCAACTTGGTGTTGACATTATCAAATTGCTTCCACTTGTGTTCATATTAAAGCTTGCATTGCTTTCCTACATTGCTTTGCAACATTTACTGGAAATTTCTATCTGTTATATTATAAAAAAATGAGTATAAAATATGTACTGAAAGAATGACACAGAATTATTATTATTATTTTTATTATTATCATTTTTTAAATTATTTTATCATCATCATCATCATCATCATCATCATCATCATCATCATCATCATCATCATCTTTCGGCAATCTGCTTCATGGCTTGGCTCTACATTTATCATTAATGATTTCCTCGGTGACACAAAAGATGCGAATGCATTCGCCATCATGCACTATTCAACTTTTTAATCCCCTACGACTGTTCCTAACTCCAGTGTTATACCTCCAAAGTCAAGTTTATTTTCTTATGGAAACAAATCACGTCATGCAAGGCAGACATGTGACAGGGACATTTAACCTGAACATGATATGTTTGAAGTATATACTATTGTTATAAAGATGTATTTATCAGAAAGCATGAAGACAGAGTAAAGAAATTGTGACAAATGTAATAAAAGGCATATTCTTAACCAAGGAGGAAGAAACACTTTGTAATCGCGCGGTGTTTGGTGCATTGTGGTTGTTATCTTAAGGAATGTCTGAGTGAGTGTTCTTTTATTATGAGGATGCAGCTTGATGAATTATAAGACCCACCTGCAGACAGGCATCACTAACCTTTCCTAAAAGAAGAGATTGATTAACAGAGAAGAGAGGCAGGATGCACGTGTGGTCTATTGTTTTAAATGTTTCTATTCGCTGACTTGTATTGTGTCTTTGGCATAGATGTCTTTATGTGTCATAATCGATGGCATTTCCGACATTCAGTGTGTTGACAATATAGGAACATTTAGACATTTTAGGAATAAATATATAACGATATTCTATGGCACAGAGTTCACAGAAAGAAGTATACCATATTCTACTCTATTGGAAGAAACAAATTACATAAACGTTTTCTGAAATAAGAATAGTAAAAACCAAGTCATAGCTTTTAATGAACCAGTTATGAGGTTATATATGGTTGCAGTTGAAAACATACACCACAAGCACATATATCTGAAATATTTTGATCTTGAAATGACCTCTCGTGTTGAAGAACATCAGTCTGTGGTTAATAGTTTGTAACCGTTTAGAATAAACAAATTGTGGCAAAGCCTGTGTTTCTGAAGATTGAACATTAACCATTTCCTCTTTGTCTTATTCATGAAGAGGCCAGTTGGTATGACTGTCTAACAACAAATGCATTGATTGTTTTAATTAGTTACTTCTTGTGTAAATAACTAAAGTGATTCATCTTTATCTCTAGTTAAATTGCATGTTACCTCATCTTATTATCGCCCACTAATTCACTAAGATCATACCTACACCTGTTTGTTTTGAAGCAGACATGAGACAAGACAGGTCATGATAAACAGAGTTAATAGGTATTATCAAATTACGTAACAAAGGTATCTTTCACTGTATCTGTATGAACCTGATTTGAAAGGACGGATATCAACGATTTGACTTATTTGATTTAGGAAAATACAGCAATAAAAACCATCTCAGAAAACCTGAGTCTACTATTTCATATGTGGGACAAGGGCATACGAAAGTAGCGCTTGATAATTTCCCCCTTACTTTCCCCCTTACCTTGCATGATGATAACGAGATGAAGATAAAGGAAGGATCCATTGTTTTGTCTGTGTTATGAAAAACATAATGAGACTTTTTGAATGGACTATATTTTGGTCTTTGCTGTGAGGGCTTATTCCTATGTTTCTAAAAAGATTTAGAAGTCAATGCTCCCTCTGAATTGTGAATCTCTAATCAATCTCTAATCATAAGACAGAAACAGATATGTTTGCTCTCCAATAAAGGTTACCTGCATCCTCCCAAAACATTAAAATAAGTATATTTGCCCCGATCTTCACAGATTGGTCTGTTTTTCATGAATTGTCTTCTGTTAAAGTCTTGGGGCATAATCATTTTATATTTTCCACAGCAGACAGAAATTTTCTAATTAATTTTAAAATGTCTATAATGTAACCCAATCGACAATGAAATTGTGAAACATTTGTAACTGAAAAGTTTGATCAGAATTCTTATCAAAAGAAAAGAAAATTAAAAGCCCAAACTTCCTTTTTCCTTCCTCTTCCATTTAGTTACAAGAATTTAAAATAAGGATGTTAAATGAAAATAATTTAAAGAAGGATTTCCAATTTAGATCAATCGTACAAGCCCTTTTCCCAGAAAGATGTGTTCACATCACAAGTATGCACACCACAATCATAAAATGTATTCACACCACAATCATGAAAAATGTAATCACACCACAATCATAAAATTTATTCTCACCATAATCATGAAAAAAATCATCAACCCCAATCATGAAACGTATTCACATCACAATCATAAAAAGTATTCACACCACAATCATAAAAAGTATTCACATCACAACCATAAAAAGTATTCACACCACAATCATAAAAAGTATTCACACTACAATCATAAAATGTAGTCACACCACAATCATAAAAAGTATTCACATCACAATGATGAAAACGTACTCAATTCACAATCATGAAAAAAGTATTCACACCACATCATGAAAAATATTATCAACCCCAATCATAAAAAGCATTCACATCACAATCATAAAAAGGTATTCACACCACATCATGAAAAAGAAAATTGTCAAACCCAATCATAAACAAATATTTACATCACAATTCTGAAAAGATATCAACCCCAATCATAAATAATATTCACACCACAATCATGAAAAAGGTATTCACACCATAATCATGATAACATATTCACACCTCTCACACACTTTACCATGAACAATCACACCTCTTGACTCTTTCTCCAAAGCAATGAATCCTCTCCCCGTTTTTCCCCCAAACAGTATGCATTCCCATACGACAGAGCATAGTGACAATGTATTGTGTGAGTGAATGAGCACATCTCCCAGGTGGAAGCCTTCCCCCAGGCACCACTCCACCTCCTTGTGTAGAATGAGGCTACCATAAAGGCTGTATACATTATATGTGTCCTTGTCAATGACCTTCACACCTCCCACACAGTGTGGTGCCAGACCAAGGACTATGCACTTAGAATTGGACCATTAAAGCATGTGTTCACTGTAAATGTATCTAGCTAACTCTTTGTGGATTAATGTACATGTCCTTACTAGTCACATGTAAGGTTTTTAGGAGGGGTGGGAAAATTATCATCTCAATAAATTTTATAATATATCTCAATACAGTGTTTTTTTATTAGTTTAAAATCATCAAACTGCATTTTTATGGACATTGCATGATCACGTGTTTGGCTCTTAAGATACATTGAGGCATTTTTGTCCTACTTTCAGCCATCCTGGTGCTTTCATAGAATTAACCCCCTCCCCTCACAAAAAAAATCAAAAAACGTGTAAATGCACCCCATTTATAGTACAATTCAGCTTTTAAATCCACCTCATACTATTTTGAGTTAATGCTCTCAAGTCAGGAACTTGCATGTATCCTGATCGATTTCTTACAATGTTAATCTGGTTAATGTGCAGCACCAAGAAGTATATTCAACACAAATAGTTTGTTTGTCTCTCTCAAATTTACAGCACATACAATTAGGTAATTTCAGGCCTGTCAACAGGACTCAAGGCCCTACTCTTTTCAAAAGGCTATTTGAGATCTTTCTTTTGCATTTCCTCACAGACATGAAATCAAAAACTACGGTTTTGATATCCACTCATGAAGCATATTTTTTAGTATCTCAGAATGAGACCCCAGTAGACTAAATGTGGTATTTGTCAATATCTACTGAGCTACTCTCTAGAGCTAAGGTGACATAAGAATCTATGTTAAATTAGTCAATCAGTACTTTAAGAGTGTATATTTGGAACCAGACAAGCCAAGAGGTTGCAACTAGAATAATGTATGATTTCTACTTTCCCATCCCACGAAGTCACAGGTTTGTGTCATGTCATCAATTCAAGATCTCAACCATTAAATGCGAATAGCAGTTCACATTCGGAAGATTCATTTCTCAATCCCAAGGACATCCGTAGGCGTTTTAAATCTTATCTCAACACACATTGAGTTTTATATCTGTACCCGGCTTCGTGATTTTTTTTAACGGAACTATTTTCTGTGAGCTATTCTTCGATTCTTGAATACTTGAAATTTAAGTAAATGCAATGAGCAACGTTAAACAGAGAGAAGTATGGGGACATAATTTGTCAAAAGAATGTAAAATGTTGTGTATTAAAGCACTCCATTTTCCATTCTCGTAACCGGGTATACATGTATGAATTCTAAGTGATTATCTGTTCGCAGTGTGGGTAAAATGTGATGGAGTGAATATCTTTGGCCCAAAAGAATCAGAAGCACCTCTTAGCATTATTCAAACAACATCACATTATTCAAACAACATCACATTATTCAAACAACATCACATTATTCAAACAACATCACATTACTCAAACAACATCACATTACTCAAACAACATCACATTACTCAAACAACATCACATTACTCAAACAACATCACATTACTCAAACAACATCACATTACTCAAACAACATCACATCATTCAAACAACATCACATTATTCAAACAACATCACATTATTCAAACAACATCACATTATTCAAACAACATCACATTACTCAAACAACATCACATTACTCAAACAACATCACATTACTCAAACAACATCACATTACTCAAACAACATCACATTACTCAAACATCACATTACTCAAACAACATCACATTACTCAAACAACATCACATTACTCAAACAACATCACATTACTCAAACAACATCACATTACTCAAACAACATCACATTACTCAAACAACATCACATTACTCAAACAACATCACATTACTCAAACAACATCACATTACTCAAACAACATCACATTATTCAAACAACATCACATTATTCAAACAACATCACATTACTCAAACAAACATCACAATAAGGCTCTGAGACGGCCATGTCAGTAGTCAGTAATAATTTTCAAAATAGTTTATAGGTTTTGAATTAGTTCTTCTGGGCTAATTTTGGCTTGGTATCTGCCAAGAGTGGCCACTTGGCGTCAGATTGAATTCACAGTTTAATGTGTGACACGGACCTTTTGGTTTCCCCTAATTCACCTCCCAGTGTAAGCAAGTGTCTCGATATTCACACTCTCTGGTCTTGAATTTTGTAATTTGCATCCCCTATACATCCTGCACAGTTGTGTGATGTAGAAGCTCACAAACCTTTTTGTCATTACAATAATAACCAGGATACTGTAAATCTATGATATCAGCTCTTAAACAATATGCCTCTATTTTTGTAAACAACCACATTATACTTTATTTGTAAAACATGTATGTGTGCACCAATGTATATGTACCATATATATGTACCAGTGTAGAAATTTTACCTGTCCTGGAGAGGGCCACTTTGATACTTGTTACCATCCACTCTGCTTTAATTACACTATCTTACACTTATTGGGGCTAACACCTTCATGTCATGCATCTGTATTAAACTCTACCAGAGTACATCATACCCATGGCGCAGATTGTATTATAGGATTAAGTGAAAATGAACTAAACATTAGAAAGTATCTATTTAAATTTGATTAAAATCTTTTTCTTCAAATTCTTACCAATAGGAAACATGATAGAACTTGAAATGATCACTCATCATTAAGAAATCGACTTTCTTATGTTTTATACAAAAGCTATAAAGCAAGAAATAACAGGTACCAACCACTCCGCTCTAATGGATGACTTGTCAAAACTATATCGAGAGAAAGGTCATTACTTTCAGAGGTTTGGGGGAGAATAAACTTACTGCTACCTTCTACTTACTTCTACTGACTTAAGATTCTGACTTGGACATTTGTCTCTATTGTTTCTAATTACCAAACCAAAGAAGTATGATTTTAAAATTAATCAGTAAATTGTACATATTTTCATATTCTTTGTTGTGCACTTAGATTAAAATCGTTATCTTATACAATACTTACCTATTTGAATGATTGTCTAAAAGCAGATGCTGTATCAACTTCTGATAGAAATAAAGGGAAAGTTTCCATTGCATCCTGATTTAAGTTTCCATTGTATCCTGACTTAAGTTTCCATTGTATCCTGATTTAAGTTTCCATTGTATCCAGATTTAGGTTTCCACTGTATCCTGATTTAAGTTTCCATTGCATCCTGATTTAAGTTTCCATTGTATCCTGATTTAAGTTTCCATTGTATCCTGATTTAAGTTTCCATTGTATCCAGATTTAAGTTTCCATTGTATCCTGATTTAAGTTTCCATTGTATCCTGATTTAAGTTTCCATTGTATCCAGATTTAGGTTTCCATTGTATCCTGATTTAAGTTTCCATTGCATCCTGATTTAAGTTTCCATTGTATCCTGATTTAATTTTCCATTGTATCCTGATTTAAGTTTCCATTGTATCCTGATTTAAGTTTCCATTGTATCCAGATTTAGGTTTCCACTGTATCCTAATTTAAGTTTCCATTGTATTCTGTTGAAAGTATCAATTGTATCCTGATCTAAACTAGTCCAAATATTCCTTATTCAGATCAACATCACATTTGGCAGTCCAGTGTACTGATATCAACACATCAGATTGCTGGCAGGATTCTCTCCATGGTCAAATAGTTCCTGATCTTTGAGCCTGATGTTTTCCAGTACAGAGATATGAGGAAATCCAATGCCACAGTAGTGGCTGCAGAAGCCACATACATATGTGTACAGCCGGACAATCAACGTGGTCAGACCCCGCAAAGTGCTCTCATTTTCCGCACAATTAGCCCCGTGTTATAGCAGGCGGTAATCTATTTGTGTGAGCCCGTGTATAAGATTGGGTAATGGCGAGGTTTTGTGAGAAACATAATATCTCCTAATCTGCGGCTAGACAAAATGGTTAAGTCTCTATTACTACCAAAACTTTATTTTCTTGCCCATTGCAAACATTATATGAAACTGAGGCGATGCAACGATCATGACACTTTGTCATGAAGAGCAATGTGCAGCTTTTCATTATTTATTTATTTTTATTTTATTTATTTATATATATATATATCTTTTAAACTATGGTTTAAAAACACAAATATAGAAATCCAGGATTAGATATGATATAGATGATAGATAAGATTGTGATGAAAAGCATTAAGGCTCATAATACATTCATAATCTGGAAATGATGATCACAAACAGCGTGTACTCTATGTGTGTTTGGAATGGTGTGAATGTTGGACCAACATGACTAGATTGAGATTAAGGGTTTTCTGTGTTAATCGCCATTACAGTGATCAGTAATAGTCATTCGAATTGAGAGGTATTGTATGTTATAGGTCCAACTCTATTCCCTATTTCATGTTTCATATTCCATGTTTCATATTCCATGTTTCATATTCCATGTTTCATATTCCATGTTTCATGTTTCATATTCCATGTTTCATATTCCATGTTTCATGTTTCATATTCCATGTTTCATATTCCATGTTTCATGTTTCATATTCCATGTTTCTTATGGAATATTCCATGTTTCTAATGGAATAGTCCATGTTTCTTATGGAATATTCCATGTTTCTTATGGAATATTCCGTATGATATATATTTATATTCCATGGTATACCATATTTAGTATTCCATATTATATATTCTAATTTCCATATTTAATATTCCTTATATTTCTTATTCGTATTTTAGGATCCTGAGGACATTAACAAGGGATTTTTCTGTTTTCATAATTTTATCAGAATAAAAATACATGTCATTAAAATCAATGGCCTACTCTTTTCAAAGAGTCACAGGCATTATTACTACGTATAATCTCCTTTCCCCGTTTAGAAGAAAAATTATATGTCCTATTTATTACATTTCTAATGTCTTGCTATGGATCCAGTTACAAGGTAAATGGTCTTCTTTTTGTATTAAAGATCACAGGAAATCTAAAGAGCTACGATAGTGCCGAAATAGTTTCCCGTCCATCACATACAACTTAAGGGATGGATGAAAGCTGAAATTTATGCATAAATTTGCTAATTTCACTTTCATAACATGAGGTTGTGGATATTTCTGTTCCCATCCATTCCTTCAAATCAGAAATGTCTGTGATCCTATTGAGGAGATTATAAAGATGAATAGTATCCCACAGAATACTGATTTAATCATGTGTGTAGTTGGTTGGGTGTGACAATGCCTAATAAGTTTTTTTTTGCAAATACTATGAGTAATTCAGCAACACAGGGCACACAATTTGAAAATATTATCTTATATAAATAACCTTATCTATATAGTGTCATACC